>VZSR01003049.1:24742094-25263513 GCA_013398615.1 Brachypodius melanocephalos | reverse complement strand
TTATCCAGGAGTGTGCTGTGGGAGACAGAGTCAAAGGCTTTGCTGGAGTTCAGGAAGACACAGCCACAGTCTTTCCCCAATGCACTAAGCAGGTTGCCTGAGGTTGGACCACTTACATTCAGTATGGTACACTAACAGCAATTGATTGTCTTGTTTATAAACAATATTAGCAGTATATTTTTATAACTCTCCACACAATATATATGGCAATACTTTATCATTTATTATTACTTACAGAAGAATTTATTTTAATCCATATGTGTACCTAGTGCACCATGTAAGGTTTATGGTTTGGTTAGGAAGCTGTCACAGTTCAATTAAATAATTTACATCACTCAGCAGTAATGCAGGGGCTTTGGCAATACATTTCATACCATCTGTTTGAAAAGTTTTGACAGCTCAGAGATCAGTTAAACAGAATTACTAATTCTTACTTTGAATGCATATTGTGACACTACGTTTCCCAATAAGACACAAGGGAAAACAAGCTCTGAAGTATTAATTCAACCTACAAAAAAAAATAAACAAAAATAATTTGGTGGATCATCTGTAAGGTCAGGTGAACAAATAAGACAAAACCAAGAACTAACTTAAAACTTTGAGATACCTTTTACAAATCAAGACCTTTGGGGGAAAAGATAAAAAATAAATACCATTTAGCTTGATTTTGTATTGGCTATATGTAGAGAATCATGTAAAATTATTTTTTTAAAAATCTGATCATATTTTCATTCTAGGCTCTGCAGCTTTTGTCTACTCATAACTTGGAGAATTTCTGAGGCAATTTTACTTTAGGCAAAGGCTCATGAAAAAAAACAACTCCCACAAAACAATCTCTAGAAAGAAGAATCTTGTATATACTACTTTCTTAAAGCTAACAATACTGAAATCCTTTGACCTGGTCAGGAAAAGAGCCTGGGCTCAAGGTAAATACCACATGACACATGGGTTTTTGAGCATATCAAAGCAGTGAAGAGACCAAGGTGGAAAGGTGGCACCCACACTCCTCACACAGCTGAAGCCTGAGAAAGGTCATCCAGCTCCGAATGAAAGAAGACAAAGTACCTCCTAAGAAGAGAAAATCAACCCCTGCCTGGCAAGATGGCAACATCTAAAAGGGAAACAGAAAAATCTGCATCAGATTTTGATGTCAAAAAGTTTGCAGTGGCTGATGAGTAAATCTAATGGACACGGGGGATGTTGTGTGGTAAGGGAAAAGGCCAAGGTACAAACAAGGTTTGCATTTCACTTCAGGAGCCTCTCAACTGATTTGCTTCCTGTGGACAAGCATTTGTTTTCCTGATATTATTACTTCAAACAGAAATTCTGCCACTTGACTTTAAACCGTATCTAGGGAAAATAACTTACTGATGAGTTACACCGTCATCTCATTTCTAGTTCTAAGGCTTTACATAAGATACTCATTACTATTCATATTACTGGCAGTTCTGCACAGGAATTTACCACCACCGCAGCAGTACTTCACAGCAAAGAGCTGTTTCTGACCACAGGACTGCTGCTGGCATGAGAACTTCCTAAACAGATACTGCATTACCTTAAGTAAATAAGAAATTCCATTCTTAGAGCAGTAAATGAAATTTAGTTGAAACAATGAGGAAACAACATCCGCAGAGGGACAGACGCTCTATTGACTTTCCAAAGACCCCCTCCATGCAGTTCTACTGTATCACTCTATGATGGAGTGTTCACTAAGGCCTTCTTTGCTTTGCACAGTAATTTACAGTCCTTCATCAAAATCACATGCCTCCTGAAAAAATTCCCAGACTTACAGCATGCTGCTTTTATTAAAGCAGATGCAATGCTGCTACACTGCTTAAAGCTGGCATTGGCTTTGCAAGAGCAACTGAGTATGTCTGTCCACAGAGAAAGTGACACTTGGTAGCTGGAGTGGAATGGGCTGGTTTAACACAGAAGACCATATGGAATAAAAGAAGCACTGGAATGCCTACAGTTTTCAGACACCTAGCTGCTGCTGAATTGTATTATCTTTTGTCAGTGCTATTCTCTACAAATATATTGTCAAAGCTCACACATTCAAAGGAAGTGACTTAGGAGAAACGAGGAACCACCTGCTGTGCTCTAAGCTAGGGAAATACTTCCTAATGTGCAAGCAAGTATGCTTGAATCTAATTTAATTATCTTGGGCATGCCAGAATAGGTATCCTTTTCCATTTCTCTTTCTTTCAGAATAATAATTAAACTTTTTTTTTTTTAGTGTGAGACTAGCTTTGATCCCAAATTTACACCAGCCGTCATCACCATCACTTGAAAGCACTCCTGCTGTTTCCAGTTCTTTGTTTAGCAAACTTGGAACACTGGCTAATCTCACTCAGATCACTTCACCTGTTTGGATGAAATTTAATACATACAAGGAGGGAGAGACAGGGATAAAGTGACATGATGCATCAAGTTTCTTATGCCAACAAGTTTTTTCATGGAAATCACTGTTTGGCAAAGGAACACGTCAGATTACTGAACAATGTGCCGCCTCCACTATTTTGTCTACAGGGTATTATGTAACGGCTGCTCTACTGACAATGCTTTCCCTTTCTAGGGGAAGGCAGGCAGCAGGAAAGTAGTTCCACTTGGAGCTCAAACCATCTCACTCCCTGGTTGGGAAAGGTAAACCTAACAGAAAAAGAGGCTACCAACTTACTGGGCAGTGAGTGGTGAGCTCGTTTTAAAACTTCAGTGTTAGCATGAGGCTTCCAAACCCAATATTTTGATGTCTAGACAGGGAGAAGGAATATTTTAGTGCTGCTTACGTAACCATTAATAGAACAAGAACAAGCTTTTCATGCAAAGTGAGTGTATTACAATAATTTCATGGAGGCAGCCACGTTAGTCTTTAGTAAAGATAATACTCTAGCCACATTTCAATACCACGCTTATATACTACATTATATATATATAGTGAGAGAGAAATTCAGGAAGTTCCACGTGAAACCGGCAAAAGCATGAAGTACAGCAGGAGTGCTTTTGGAAGGAAAACCCATACTCAACCAATTCCCTTCATCACTGTGAAGGAGAAATATATTTTTTGTCTCAATTCAAAATAAGCTGTGTTTTATTCCACAGCTTCACAAGAACTCCAAGAAAACACACAGCTCCATTGATCCACTTGGCTTGCCTATCACAGTGTACTCAGACTCGTATGTCTGACAGGGCATATAGTTTAATGATCAAAGCCAAGCAACTGGGAATCAAGCCACCTGGTTCATTTTACAGGGGAAAAAATAGATTAATTGATCACGGTTGGGACTGTTTCTTGCTCTGGTGCTGAACAGAACAAGAGCTCAGTTCTGTAGGAACAGCAATAACTTGGTGCAACCTCAACCTGTGCCTTCTCCCAAGGCCAAACCTGCAGAGGGTCGATATTTTGTACTTAAACCATCAGAAAGGTAAGAGCAAGTTCCCATTTTGGAGGCAGTGCAGCTGAGCAGTGTCCAACCTCTGATGTCAGCACTGCTCAGCAGTGGAGAGGCACAAAGCACAATTAAGACATAAGTCTGAAGAAACTTGGCCTTGGAGCAGCAGATCTGAGTGCCACTGGATGAGCAGGCACAGCAGGAACCAGCTATTCCTGCTCTCCATTCGCTCTTTCCTACAGACTCACCTTCCCGCAGGCACCTCACTGCGATGAGTTGGGAAGCGAATCAACTGGACCTTTGGAAACCTTCTCCCAGCTGCCACCTCCTCGGGGGAAAGAGAGGGAATCTGATCCTCCCTCCCACTGTCCATGATCACATTATGTGCCTTCAGCATCCCCAAACATGATGCCACCACCAGCTGCATAAATGACCTCAGCAGCCTACAGGAAGCCTCTAAGCACCTTCAGTAACTGAGTCATTTCATCAGGAGTTTTGGAGTGCTTTACTGATGAGGGAAAGGTAATACTGGCTTAAATGGCTGATTCTGGCATTAACAGTATTGAAACAATTAACGAAGCTTTTCTGAATGCCTCTTCCAAGGAGCTGCATAATTAGTGTCTCCTTCTGGAGATATTTACACTAAAATCCCGTTTTTCTTTAGTCAACAAACACCAAATACTACTCCTGATTCTCCCACCATCATGTATGACTACATCTTTTACTGCTGCCTTAGTACCAACAAAAAGAAATACTAAACACATTTTGACATCTAACTTACTTTTCCCCTCTAGCTACAATTAGATACTTCAGCTCACAAACCAGTGAGATGCCGGCTTTTTTCCCACTACCACCGATCTCTCTTTTCAGATCTCACACCATCACCCTTGAATTCTAGGAAGTTATTCCTATCTCTCGTTCTTGATCTAAAACATCTGGAAGTGGAATTCCAGATTTTGACTTGTGTTAAGTGAAGAATAATTTAAAATAATAAAGCTCAAGGGCCAGATTACATGCAAGGAAAGCAACCGTGTGAGGCCCCTGGAGGGTATGAGGCTGTAGGAAGGAAGGCCAGATGGGAGAAGAGGCCAGATACAGTAGTCCACATGAACATAAAGTTTTCTTCACTCTGTTTCAAAACAATTATACAGTGAGATCTTTGAGTACTCAAGTACAAACATAAATTTCCTGATTTTACAATGCACGTTAAGTGCATTTATTTGTACTGTTTATACTAAGGCTTTTGTTTTGTACTTTTCAGTGTAAAAGCACAGTTAGATATCTAAGGACAGGATCGTCTGCTATGGGGAGCTTTCCTTTGTGAGCAAAGGCTCTGAACACAAATACTGCAATTGAAGAGAGGCTTCTGGTAGAAAACAAAACCAGAGACACTGGAGCAATAATGAATTATTCAGATTTCAATAACCCTTGCACTAGTTGAAAAAAACATTGTTTTTCTACAGTTTTTATGTGAGAACCATGATACAGAACACTGTATAATCGTAACACTTCATGTGAAGAAGCTTTTTTCACTTAGCTACAACTAAATCAATTCTTTGATTCTGCAGTGAGCACAGGACTGTGAGGGCATTAATTCCAAACTGAGCCCTCGGTAATTTTATTGAAAATTAAGTAATGAAACATACAGCACCATGGAGAGATGGTCCCCAAGCAGGAAAGGAGAATACTTCATTTTGCCTCATTTGTACCATATCACATTTACAACGAAGTACAATTAAGACGTAAGTCCTGGATGATCTCAGACAGGAGCAAATTGCATTAATAGGAAAGTTTATTTTTAGTTATATTCAACAAAGTAAGATCAGACCATTTTATGTAAAGATGGCAAAGATGGAATATGTAAACAGGTAGCCTTCGAAATGGACCAAAGTAACACAGAGAACAGTTTTTTAAAACAGTGCCCTACTGCGTTCTTGAGTAATAAACTGATCACCATACTGAGCACTTTTGTTAACCATTCCATAAAGCACAGTCTTCCCTGTACCCCTGCACCTAATCTGGGATGGTACTTTACTTGTGAAGGGCAATTCCTTTCAGTTGCCTAAGGACAGTAACCTTAGTCTCAGTTAACTTGTCAGTTTTGTCATATTTTGAAACAAATATCACAGCTCATGACATCTCAACAGACCATGAAAACGTGAACTAGTGGCAAAATGTTCTTTACAGCCCACAGCAATACAGTTGCTACCAAACCAACACTACAAAGCCCATCTTTTAACTTCACTCCCCTAGAACCAGGCTGGAGATGGATACTTCAGAACACAAGTATTTAAGGAATAAAGAAAAACCAAAAACACAGAAACATTAGGACTAAAAAGCCAGCTGGCTCTCAGTATCTCCTTACTTTGGGATGGTGCTAATTCAGCCCTTCTGTTTTCTCACAACATCCCTCAATAGTGCCTCTCCCCAGAAACAAGTCTAGGTGTCTTTTGACTCCATTTATGCTTTTAACTTCAAAATAACTTCCCCTTAAGCTATTCCGTATGTCTACCACTCATTCTCTCATGAAACAGCCCATAACCTGAACAGAAATGGATAAAAATTTCCCCACCAAGCTGACATCTGGCTGTCTCTTACTGCTTCTCCTGGGCCTTCCCTGCATACCCATCAGGCTGACTGAGCTACTGATAGAGTTTTCTTTTCTCTCCCTAGTGAAAAATTTATAAGCAGCAATTCTTTGTGTCTCACCTTATTGGAAATGCATGCTGAAGTTGCTACCACTTTTTCAAATAAATGTCATGAAACTTAACCTTTTGTAATATTAAATACTATAAAATATGTACTGTGTCCTTCAACAAACTCTTTAGAAGTACTGTTATCAAAGACAATGAAGACCAGTAATAGTCTCAGAAGCTCCAGTCTCACTTACATTTAAGAAGAATGTTATCAGGGCATATCCGGGCCCTTGTAAAAAAGTCTGACAGCTATGCAGTCTCACATGGTTCTCCTTTATACACCAGTCTAAGGAAATTAGTTCAAAACAATCCATTTAACGTTAGCAGCATTAAACTCTACCACAAGAAAAATTTAGCTCCATCTTGAATTTATCCTAGCACCTTGGTGTTCAGAAGAATCACAGAAGTTGTACATTAATCTCTCACCCACTCTAAGGGTTCTTTGTGGGACAATGTGCTCTGTCACTCAGTGAAATGCTACAGTTGGATCCACAGAGAAAATCCACAGTACCTCAAAGGGTTCTTTTTTGTTTCCATTTTCTAATAAAAGCTTAGTTGGCTAGCTAATTTTCACTGAAAACTCAAAAGAAATGTAGGTAACATTAATGGCAGGAAAATGGTAGAAAACAGCAGAATTCCATGTTGGAATTTGACTGTCAGTTCTGTGGCTCTGCAGAACACTGGCCTTTCATGTCAGAGCCATCAGAGTACATAACCCACGACAAACAAGCTGTTGGTTTTCTCTACTGGCAGCACCAAGAGAGTATCTGGCCACTCAGGACTGGTGAAACGTAAATCCCTTGTATTTGCAGCACATCCAGCCATTTGGGAGCTCTTATGACTACAAGGAAATAAAGACACTAAAGCAAAGCTTTATTTTGCACAAATGCTTCAGAGCAGGAAGAGAAGGAACCTACTTAATCACTGTAACACTGTCTCATAGTGTAGTTAATTCCATGATAGAAGCTAACCTTCCACTTGACCCAAGTGTCACACATTAAGATACACTAGGCAAATAAAGAGAACTTGGACGTAAAAATATTTAATCTTAGGCCTTTGGAAAAGAAAAATAAAAATATATATTTAAAAAAAAGATCAAGCAATTGGTTTTATGTGCTTAAAGGAAAACTGCAGTTAAAATCACCAGTGATTTTACTGAGGAAGGAAGCACGAAATGCTGCTCTAGCTGATGACTGAGACACTATTTCCCTTCTGTTTTGCCACAATACATGATGTTTTCTTTAAATACAACTCGTTAAATATTGCTCTGAAAAATCCTTCAGTTACTGAAAGGGTTTCTAAGGAGCTCAGAATGCTGGAATTTCAAACCCCATAGGAGAATTCCGTTAAAAAGACAGATGTGGTCACATTCATGAGAACTTGTTTTCCATATTCTTAATCACCTCCAGACATTGCAGAAGTCATATTGTACAGGAAAGGTACGGGAACATATGCTTTGTTTGCTGCCTACAGTGTGTTATATTCCAACTAAGTATTAAGTATCTGGAAACCAAACAAAACCTCTTGCTCTATGCATAGATAGAGAGTCCCACAACTGATAAAATTATGGAACACGCTTGAGAACTAATGGTTTCTCTGCTGCAGAGTGAAGGAGTAATCATGTAATTTAGAGAGCATGAATTCTGTTTTACAGACTTTTGATTACATTACCCATCAAAAAAAGAAAAAATCCAAACTGAATCCAGAATTGATATCAACAAAAGTCCACCTTAAAGGTAATAAAAGTCAGGAATTAATTCCTGTTTCAGCCTTCATGTGAAACACAGAAAAACATCTTGTCCTCCTGATGCTCAAACTCTGTTAGTGAAGCTTAAAAAACAAAAAAATAAGTGAAGTCTTATGCCAAGTATTTTTCCTTAAAAACTTTGCTGATACATAGCATCAATAATACTCAATTCTGGTATTTTGAAGCAAATGCTGCCAACAGAATAAATACGTGAATAAAGCTTGCTGTCAAAAACTGAATCAAGCCTGAGACTTACCAATGTTTTTTATGGGGAAAGAAATGACTAGCAGGTGAAGTAGATACTGCCTCATTAAGCTGTCACATTACATTTCATTAATGTCTTTCAGTTTCTAATGGGATGAGAACTCTAAATGTTTACTAAATTACAAAAAAAAATATGCTCAAAATGTTTCCATTAGCTAATAAAAATTTGCTCCTGGGACAAAGAGTAAAAAAATCAAAAGCCATCTGCATATTTTTACTTACTTACTTTTTCAAAAGCAAAAAAACCCACCCACAAATAGCATGCCACACACAGATGGTACAGTTGCTAATAATTTAACTTGACAAAATGAACTAGTGAATGTATCAACAAGCTTCTCCTCTACAAAATGAAAACAAGCATCAAAGAAACAATTGTATTTTTTAGAAAATTAATTTCCAGTTGGAAATGTGTTTTTAGTAGGTTTCCCTATTCACAAAAATAACCACAATTCATCCTAATTAGAATGATAGTTAAGTCTGTTTCTGCAAAATTTTAAGTCAGTACCTTTCAGCACCCAGATAATATTTCTAAGGAGAAAGCGTGAAAAATACAGTCTTGATGCTTGACAAGGCAATAATGTTAGTGAAAAGAGATTTTCAACTTCTAGTCATAATTCTCTTCCTTTCTTATGTCATTCCATTAAACAAGAAATTATAGCTCAGTCATTGAAACTGCAACCTAATTAGCCTGAAGAAAATATTCAAGTTTTGCAGCGTTTTGATACTTTTGATTTTTTCACAAAGAATTCTTCCATAAAACCTTTCTTTGATTTAAGAACATCATGATGAACTCAGGTAGCTTTTCTGTTGCAGGCTTTTTGGTTTGGCTGTGCTGAAAAATTCCATATAGCTTTGATTTATACTCTGTTCTACATATAAATTTGAGGGAACAGATCCTTCCAGATGCTATACAAGTCAGTCTTGTTTTCCAGACAGTATTATCTACAAGATTTCAGTTTATTTTATGTTTTCCTGTACATTCTAGCAACCAGGAACTGAAAGATTACTTAAAGACTAACCAAAACATCAAATTATAGGTTGAAAGAGATTAATTTAAAAGTAAGATTTTAAGGAGAAAATGCTGTGAATTATGCTACAAAGGCAATTTTTCAACATGCACAGAATACTTCTCTGGCAAGAAGCAAGAGCTCTTCTACTCCTATCCTTACTTACATTCACATCTGACCATAGAAGACTGTCATTCAACACCAACCTTTTTGTCAGATGTGCTACTTCAATATCTTAAGTTGTCACAACACTGGCTATAGCTGTTAACTACAGCTTCAAAATTAATATAGGGAACTAGCTGCAGATTCCCAGTTGTTTTCCACAGATTTGTCACAAGGTGAACTGGAAGGAAGTACCTGTACCTCCACTGCCTTCCAACCACGCCAAAAACCTGGATAGCCAGGCATTAACAAAACTTTGTTCCACATTTCTTGGTCATAGTCTCCCATCACCTTTTATTTTGCCGTACTTTTCCCAGATGCAATTCCTCTAACCATTCTCTTCACAGAGAATGGGTGGTTTAGCAATTACTACAATTTCTTTTTGTACCGTTGATCCACTGCAAAGAGAATGCAGTCAAAAAGAGTCTACAGCTGAGATAATTTGTCATCTGGGTTCTGGAAATAATTAAGCTGTTGCTTCAATAGCTAAGCTGCATTACACAGATTTTTTGACACTGTGCAAGGCTGAGTGACTGCAGAAAAGCACAGATCTTCAGATACAATTGCCATTGAGAAGTGATGTGTGTTTTTATTCAAACAAGGTCTTCATCTCTCAGAATTTTTCTATGGCCAAGGGAAGCTAGACAAGAACTTGAGTGGTCCCCCACAAGGCTCTAGGGCTGGCCTCAGCAGTTGTCTGTTGACCCTTGCTGATCTAAAGACTTTGTCTGAGCAGACAGTTTCCCAGGTAAACACTTTAAAGAGCTACAAAAGGAAAAAGCCAGACTAAGAAGCTCCATCCCATTACAGCTCATCAAACACTGGATAGGGTCCAGGCAGCTTGGCAAACAGTGGGCAAAAGAGAGGAGCAAGAAAAATGACAACCACCTTCAGCAGAACATGAACTGGACTGTTTCTCTTTCTCTTCTGGACAGCAAAAACTGCCAGGGCAGGCACTTCAGAGACCAACCTTCCCAGCCCCTGTGAAAGCAGCCCCAGGAAGGAGGGCTCTGCTGCCCCTATCACAGGAGCCTGGCAGCCAGTAGCAAGGCAGGCATCCTGCCCACTGCCAGCAGATCTGTCCAGTGCAGGAGAGCTTAGCTTAATGCCTAGTGACAGCCCAGAAAGCTCTCTGTGCTTCTCTTTCAGGATCCAAGCACCCTGCTCATCACCATTCCACCTCTTACATCAGGAAAGACAGTCTTACACGGAGGGCTACTACAGACAGGTTGGTTTGGGAGTTTTCTCCTTATGATTTTGGTGTTGCAGGGCTTTTGTTTGTTTGATTGTCTGGGGGCGGGGGAGGGCTTATTCGGATTTTGCCTATGGATGTGTCTTTGGTGGGGGTTTTTGTGGGGTTTTATTTAATAGAGGGAGCAGTATCACCATTGGATTGGATCAGTAAAACCATGTTCAAGTTATCAAAACAAGAAAAGTTAACTTGAATCGACATATCATTCCAGTCAGAGAAAAAAAAAAAAGCCAAAATAAAGTATAATAGAGAACTATTTAAGGTCTCAAATCAACCATCACTTCAAGCTGTTTTCATTTAGTTATTTTTCTGGTTGCTTTATAGTTGTGTATTTAATATTTCTAACTAAAAATAAAAGGGTAGCAAAATCAAGTATCATCTATTAAAATTCATGAAGTATATTACAATAAAATATACTTTGACTCACTTGAGGTTGTGTGAGAAGAAACAGACAGTAATAAAAATTCTTGTAACTGAGCATCTTTTAAATAACAATAATTCATAGAGATTATAAAATCTCTCCTAAGGTATGAGTGCTCATTTTCTCAATTCCATCAAAGGCTATGTATACATAAAACTGTACAGCTCTCATGGTAACAGCTAGGCCAGAAACATTTTTCTAAAATAAAATATTGGTGGCAAAAAGGATTCCTTCATAGTTCCATTTGAGCAACCTGCTGGCCTCAATCAGCTCTCAGTATCCACTCTCTCATTTCGCCCACTTCCCTTGTCTTACTTGATCCTAGTCTCAAAACAGAACCAGTACTTTTTTAACAAAAAGAAATATAGTTCATTTCTCAGCACATTATAACATTGTAATCAGTTTCTCTGAATTTTCTGTAAGGAGTCATTCCTGTTCCCTCTAAGAATTTACTCCTGAAAGTCTAGATTATATAGAAAGTAAATACCTGAAAGTAAATTATAATTTTTCACCTTTTTTTTTTTTTTAAGGAAACAGCAACAAATGCAGCAAATGACATCTCTAAATGACTAAAAATTTATTCTCCTAAATTTCTGCTTTATGAACTGTCAAAAAATCTTGTGGAGACTAATCTTCTCTTTGGTGAATCATCAATTACTAGGGCTGAAGGCATACCCAAAATGCCAGACAGCACTTTCCACCAGCATCCTTTAGTCAGGCTACACATTATGATAACCATACATCTAAAATAAGTCAGAACTCTGGAGACTACAGCATTTAGTCAAGATGCACAATGAACTTTGTTTCCTGGCTGATGACCACGTTAATTGAAAAATGTCCCATTTCTTTCAGTCAGATCATTTCACAAGTTTATCTATGAATAAAAAATGGCTCAGAAAGACAGGAAAAATAAATGGGTTCACAAGATGACACTTGAAGCTCCATATTTTCTTACCACTGGATGAACAGAGAAAACAAAAAGACAAATTTTTAAAAGGAAATGTAATAAAATTATTGGACAACTGTGAATAATCTCTTTCCTGTGATGTACTTCCCTGAACAACTACAGGTGGATAAAACTTCTCTTAACAGAACAGGAAGACAAGTCCTACTTTAACCTCCTGATGAAAGGACCAAGCTTTTTTTGTAGCTATTAGGGGAGATTTGCCATGAATGTGCAAAAGAGATCTCTCCTGCTTGATATTACATAGAACTACATCACAGCAGTTTCCCTGATCACAGTTTTATTTCTCCTTGGCATACACCTTGGTAATATGAAGGTTTTTTACTTTATGGAAACTATCTACATATTGAAGTGTCCTTTACTGTTAGCAAAATCCTCCCACCCAAGCTCTAAACATTGCCTATCTGGTTTTCTGTTGAATTCTTTAGCCATAAGAAAAAGAACAGAAAAAGAAACAAAACCCCAAAGAGATTCTAATTTTAAAAAACACCTTTAAAAAAAAAAGTTTATTTTTAAAAAAAACACATTCTAAATAAGTTCCTTTGAAAACCACCAATATTACACGACGAAAATTTTTATTTATTTTATGTCTGTTACTGTTTTCTCAGGTCTGTTTCCAAGCCTCTACTTCTCAAAAGCACATTCAATAAAATCACTCAACTGAATGACTTACTATTCAACACTAAGAATAAAGAGCCTGCAATCTGGTTTAAAATTACTGATGTCTAAAATGCATTTCCAAATAATGATGAAGTTTATGTATGAACAGTAAAAAAAATCACGAAAAACTAATTGTAGTCGTAACTGTTACATCATCAACACCCCCCCAAATCACATCTTATGTTTAATTAATTTCATATTTTTATTGTCTGCATTCTGTATGCATTCATCTAGGCTTTTTTGGGTTGTGTTCTTGTTTTCCCCAACAGTAAGCAGGTTTCAAGACAGAAATGAGCAGGAGAGTAAGAACAACTTTAGCATTCATCAGAATGCCAACTGCAGATGAAAGCTGCACTTATCCCTGTGACAAAGCACAGAAAGGAAAGATAAAGTTCCTTTGTTGTTTTTGCTCTACGGCCTCATCATCACCAGAAAAATATTCTGTTTGTGACAGAAAACTGTGTCACAGGCATCTCTGTCCAGACCATAAACTAGCTGATTGATGAAGATGGAAGTATCAATGTATCAGTTAAGTTTTTTTGTGATTTGATAGATATTATTTTTCTAAATAAAAATTAGGAATGAGGATACAGACACGCAGGAAGCCTCTTCCTTCATGTAAAGTTTGTAGTGGAAATAATCACCTTGGCTTTGGCCCCAGTTTCAACCTCCTTGCATGTGAGAATCGGACAGATAAGACTGCCTCAGCAACCGTATTTGTGCTACCTCAGGTTATGCATTCCTCAGGAAAAATGTGATATGTTTCCTACAATGTTAATGATGATTTCAACTCCAAGTAACAAGCTGGGGAGAAAGTCTCTAGTGGCTCTATCTCTGATTGCACTGTAAAATATTTTTCATTAGCATACAAAGCATTATTTTTTACCAGCTTGTTCTGCCAGAAGTTGAGCATCAAAGACAGTGAATCTGAGCCACAAGTGCTTCAGGCTCTGCTCCACTCCTGCAATGGTTTTCCAGACACATTGCAATTCATCCTGATGTGCGGAGCTGGCAGAAGGGTTTAGTTTAGTCGTAAAAGGAGTAATATAAATAATGTTTTTTACAAGGGTATTTTTTGTTCTTTGCTTCTTTACATACTCATTGGGCACCATATTTTAATTAAGGTGATTCATATGTGGTGTATTAACACCTCTCAGTTGATAAAGAAAGAAGAGTGTCTAGGTCACAAGTACAAATGGTAATCTCTGTACATGTCTGAAATATACCTTGACACCTACATCATCATCATCTGTGGTACAGAAGTCGGCTGACACTAAATAATAAAGCATTTTAAAAGGGCAGAGAGCTTTTCTTCACCCTTCTCAGGCTAAATTAGAGGTCCAATAAGTGTCGTCGGATATGGTGTTACAGAATAGGGACTACAACTTCCTGCATTTTATAGACTCAGTAAGAGAGTAACATTTCAGAAGGCATTGCTTAACTGTTTCATTACTAATTTGCTTGCTCCATCCTCCCCCTGATAATTTGATAAAGTAATTTACACTGCAGCAAGGACAGGAAGAAGCTATATGCTAAGGAATGTGGATTCTGAAGAGCACTCTGTATTAAATAGTAATATGCCTTCCTTACTATTGTACAGGGTGTATAGAGGGAAAGAAAGGAAACTATGACTCATTTTCCACTCAATTTATACAAAGGCTTTCATTAACATACCAACAACCAAATGTGTACAGCTAGGAGAGCATACTCTGTTCCCCAGTAAATGTAAACTATATGTCCACATGCACACACATCAAGAGGATGTGATTACACCCAGTGTAATGAGAAACTCAAATAGTTTGTGACATCTAAACCCAAGATGCATTCATATTCTTAGGACCATATTCTGTCCTTAGAAGGATACTCACAGGTTGTGTGGATTGCCACATTTTACTGAAGCATTGCAATAAAACGGATTTTGATAACAACTTTCTTACTTCTGTAGCATTTGGCTCTAGCACATCACAATGTGAATATAATTAATATTAAACCTCATCCTGGAGCTCTGGGTATTGACAAATTCAAATTCAAATCTCCTCTCTTCTATGCCTGCTCTTAGGCGGATCATGTAACTGCTGATTTTCTGATTAATAAATAAACAGATGACTATCAACAAACTGCTGTCAATTTATGAAGTGGTACTTCATCCTTCAGAAAGCAATGATTTCCCAGAATTTCTCAACTTTCACCACATCATAACAGCACCTCTCTCTAACAAACCCTACTGTGTACCTGGGAAAATGATGCTTATCATCCTTGCCACCACACAACTACAGACAGCAGAGACTACAAAAACACAACTCTCAATTCCAATAAAGACATGCTGGCATAATAGCAAATAAAATTAGTGTTATTTAACTCTTCAGCTTTAGTGCCAGACTTACTTAAGAATAATCAAAATTGCTCTGTAAGAAACAATAGGGGAAAAGAGAAGGGGGAAATGATGAGGCAGAACCACAGCTGTAACTCATTCAAGGTGCCATGCAATGGTTCTGCCTTGGCTCTTTGCAGCATGAGCAGAAGCAGGTGAGCCCAAAATGGTCCTACCTGCCCTGTGTGCCAGCTGGTACAGCCAGGCAGACCATGGTACCACCATGGCTCCACCTCTCTGCATGAACACCCAACAGCATCAAATAAACGTCGCAAGGAAGTGTCACCTGCAGATCTCTACAACCGGTCCAGTGCCTTCTCTCCATTTAGCGAGAGGAGCATTTGTGGTTTGGACAAGGGATTAGTCTCAGGGCAGGGCACTACTCAGCTCCCTGATTTCTAGAAGAGAGCATGAGGAAAAGGCCTAAGTAATTGGACAGAGAAAAAAGTTCTAGAGTAAGACCTCTATGGTTGAACACCATGGGCTACAAATCTCCTTGAATGATGCAAAGAGTTTTATCATAATTAAGAGTACATAAGAACACCTTTCATACCAAAGCATGTAGACTTTGCCTTGTGCCAAAAACCAAATAAAATCTGAATAAAATTTTCCGAATATTCTAAGTGTTACTACATTGAGTTGGTTCTACAGATCTTAGTGTTTCAAAATAAGAATGAAAACACTATTCAGGAACAGTGTGCTAAAACTTGGCAGCAATATGTCAAAGCACAAAGGAAAAGAGATGGTTGACTATTTCTCCTCTATATTACTGAAGCACCAAACCTTATGACAACCTTCAGAGCTGCCACAATCACTTAAAGTACTACTGCTACTATTATTGGCACGTAGTAGTCCAAGGACAATAGCCTTGGGTTCCACATTAAAAAAAAAATAAAAAATCCCTAACCCTTTTATCAGTAAAGTCAGAAAATATCATTATTATGAGCATGACTACCAAAAGAGAAAGGCTCTTAACAGAGAAACATAAAAAAACATCAAGCAACACTTAACCAAAAGCTAGTAGACTTAGTGAAGTATTTTTTTACTTCACACATTTTTCATTTCAAAATGCCCCTTTTCTTCTAGAAAAGGTATTTATGTAAGAGATTGTTGTTTGTAATATGCATAAAGAGTATTATTCAAGTGTGTCATGTACACTTGTTTATCACTAAGCATAGGAAGAAAATTTTCTGTGGAAGAGTGGGGTTTTTTGTTGGTTTTTTTTTTTTTTTTAAGCAAATCCAGAGGTTCAGGCAGGTCATAAAGGACCCTCTAAAAGCTTACAGTTCAAATGCAGTCCTCGAAGTAAATTGTCAGAAGTATAGAAAAAGAGCAAGAAATCCATGTGCAAATCAGCTGTATTATTCTCTCTAGTACTGCTGCTCAGAACAAATAGTTCAATGATTACAGTTCAGTCTATATTTAGGATTAAGTAAGCAAAAGGTGTCATGTTAAGAACAAGAAAGGGTGGGAAAAAAAACCCTGATCATAATTTCTGAGAAGAGCTTAAGTACAGTTGATGGAAATAGTTTTTCTTTTCCATAAGGTATATCCAAGGCATTTGTAAACTTAAGATTTCCTTGTTTATTCCTAGGTGGTGAGAAGGAAGAGAAACCAGACAGCTGTCCACCAGGGAAGGACTTCGATGTGTCTGCATGACTAATGAACACAGCGATAAAAATCTATTCCTGTGAACTTTATAATCTATTCAACAAGTACTTTATCCTCACTGGAAGAGAGCACATTCCTTCAGGATGCAACACTGTAACAGAAACCTGTCAGAAAAAAGCATGGCACATAGCTGAGGATCAGAACAAGGTGTTAATACCTGGTACACGTTTTCCTGGACATGCATTCCTGTGCTGTGGGTTTGCAGGACTTCACAATAATTTTGGAAGCATGTCTTACTCAGACATATTGTTCAGAAGCTTATCCTTGACTATATACACTTGCATTACAATTAGCTTAGTTTCCTAAGCAGAAACAGGTTGGGGTTTTATTTTCTGTTTCTGTCGATTCGCTGTGTTTGAAAGGTAGTATTTCCTTTCTCACTCACATTGTAATTTTGTGAGATAAGGATGAGGACAGAGTCTTTGGCCATCTTAACATTTTACTCCAACAGCCAGCACACCTCAGAAGCAAAAGATGCTCCGTCTTCTTGAGGAGACTCAGTTCATCAGCCAAAATAAACTGAAATGCAAACAAAGCCCAGCCTACAGCTTCGGCCACTGCTCATATCTGTGAACTCCCCAGCAGCTCTCCCCTCACTTCAAGGGCACAAGCCTCAAATGATAGAAGCTGGTGTCGTAAAGGGGGTACATCTCTTCTGCACAGACATATCAGCTCCTCCAGAAGCAACACATACATATTTTTAAATCCAAATTATTACCGGTCTGGCAAAATTAAACCCAAAGTTACTACAGCTCAAATAAATGCATAGAAAATAAGTGATATTTCAAAATACTGCAGAAAATGTTCCTTTCAGATTGATCTAGCCCTCTTCTATCCACATCCAGTTTGGTCTGGTCCAAAATCTAAAAGCAGCCATCACCCACCTTCAAAAGCCACAAGAGAAGGCTGGCTCCAGGGCTAAGTAGCAGATATTAGTAAAATTTTATGCTTTCAGCTAATCAACACAGAAAACAGTTCTGTTTCATCAAAATTTTAATGCTCCACTTAGCCAAATCAAGCTAGATTCCCTGAGAGGGGATTAAATTTTTCACGTAAGAGACACTAGAAAAGACAGTCATGTTACAGTTCAAAAAATCAGTCCTTCACACAGGAGATTTAGTACACTCACTAGTAATTTTTTTTTTTTAAAAATCATGTCTTCCATCCAATTTGATATGATGCACAGATCACTCTACCTGTATTCAAATTTTTCTGATACTCTTGTTGCTGGTATTCCTCTGCTAGTAGTTATATAACTGAAAATTTATCCTTCATTCCAGTTGAGGAAAAACTAGGGGAATTCCACTGCAGCACAAACAAATCCTTCAATAAAATGACGAGGAACTCTGATGGTTCTGGTTTAAACCCTATAAACAAAGAGAGAAAGTCCCACACCTCAATTTTCCAAGATGATTAAATTTGAACAAATCAATAAATTTAGTTCCATGCCAGTTTCACATACCAACAGCTTCACGTTGTTACCTAATAATGTGAGTCTACTCCAATTGTTAAACTTTCTCCTACTCCAACAAATGAAAAGCAAACAAATATTTCACATATACATTCCACTTTTGGTCTTTGATACAAAATAAGCTTTGTTTACTTGTATCTTCTTTTAAAGGCAAGCCACTGCATGTTAGTACCAGCAATGTAAATCTCCAAGCAATAAAGTATGGTGATACATAACATTTAATACACAGCTGACTAAACACTATGAAGTGTTTACTTCAAAGTCATTGTCACCTCTGCCCACACTGAGAATATCAAATACAGCATGATCACAGGGCTATGACAACAACAGCTCCACAAAAGGCTGTCCATGGAACTCACTGGCATTATAATGGATCAGTGAAGCCTGGTATGCACCTGGCTATAAAAGCAGTTGCTTTTGCAGAAGGTGCACTGTGTGCACGTGTGTATTTATGTGTGGAAATATCACCATGTGAGTATATGTACAGATGCCTATTTGCCCACCCAGCATCAAGATTAAGTATTCAAAAAGACTAATTTTAATAATCACTGAACATTTTGAAATAGGTTTTAAAGGACTTGACATTGCATAGATATCAGGAGAAACTTCTTATTCTCCAATTACAGAGCCAGTTGGATCTTCAAAAGAGCCTAAGGGTCTAATGTGAATGGTAGAGATACAGGAGCTGGCTCAAAGTGAATCCACTAAAGGTGTAACACTCAATATGTGCTGCTCAGCAGGGTACACCATCATGTATGGGTGCTCTATGTCGAGCCTGATGAACTGCCTTTGCCACTGACCACAACCAGCTTCTCCAAAGCTGAGCACAAACTCACTGGGAGCACAATCAGGTCAATGAACCAGGTCAGTTCAGCTTCTGAATATTCAAGCATCTGCAAACTTCTTTTGCTACTGCTGAACTTCAAGCAGAATTGCCACCTAGCAAAACACAAAACCATTTTAGCTAGGAATGAGAACTTAGCATTGTGGAGATTAGTCTTGTATTGTAGTTTGCTTTTAAATATAAAAAAGGCTTCAGCTATCTCCCAAACCTGATCATTACCAGGGCTTCTCTTGGACCCTATTTGGTTAGATCACACACATAACTTTCCAGCACTTCAAAGTTAAAGGAACCAATTTGCTAGTACTACTCAGCAACTAGAGTGCCTCCACCATTATGGCATGGTTGTAGGTCCCAGATACTGAGAGAAAATAGATTGAATCAACTACCATATACAGACGCATTTTTCCTGAGAAAACTCTGGACCGCTGCCAAATGCAAAGTCACGTCTTTGTGAGCCAAGCACGAGGAGCAGAATTACGGCAGGGTAACCTTATCAGAGACAGCCATGAATTCAAAGAGGCTGTCATGATTGTGGTTAATAACCCAAGCAAGAGCAGCATCTGCAGATGGTGCAACTGAAGCCATTCTAGCTTACATACATAGAGAAGTAGTTCTTATACTTCACCAAACATTAGTTAGATTCTTACTGAATTAAGCAGTCAGTACTAGTATCAATTTTAAAATGTGAACCTGACTATTTGGAAACAGTTCAGAGAACAGCTAAATAGTATTAGTCAAGGCTTGGAAACGTGCCTCAGAATAAAAAGCTTAAGCACTTAATCTATTTATTTTATCAAAGAGAAAGGTTAAGATGTGACCTGATTACAGTTTATAAGTAGCTACACATGAACAGACTCTTCAGATTAGACAGTCATTTACTCCAGCAGAGAAACGCACAGCTAGGAACCAGGAAAGAGCCACTGGGAAAGAGGTGAGAGTATAAAAGTTTAAATGAGATGAATTAACAATTATGAGTAAGACTTTTTGGGGTTTTTGGTACACTGGTGCACTTAGCCATCAAGCATTGTCTAAATATATATTTACCAGATGAAATTATATGGCTGGTTATCAGAAGAAAAGAACTGTCCTTACCACCTGAGGACTTACACAGCCTTCACATTATAGTGACATTTTCACTTCAGGCTACAAATCGATCAACACAAAGTAGTGGGCAATCACACACCAGTAAGGAGATGCCAAAAAAAAAGGAGGCAACTCCATTATCTCTCTTCTGTCTAAAATCAATTCCACTTTGAAGTAGTGACACACAAATATAAATAGGCAAAACTGTCTGTACATGCACACATACACACACAAAACCCCAACAGTCTCAAAACAGTTTTGCAAAGTTTACAAACTTTGCTCACTATAAAACTCTGGCCTAAAGAACAATATAGCCAAGATATAAAACGTGAGCAGCAAGATCCCTAACATTAAACAGTTCTGGCACCTTTTCTTTCCCTTTGCAGAATTAGTTTAACACAATGATCACAGGCTAACATTAAGCTGTGTGACGTTTCAGGATGCTGCATGCTACAGTTTCTTTGTATTCCTTTATTAGCATAGCGCCAAGAAAAACTATTTCACTCAAATTCTTCTGCATCACTAAGATCTGCTTTGACAAGATAGCTTTGTCTTCCTTTGAACTCTCAAGCCTTACTCACAAGAACTGCCAAAGAAGATATTAGAAGGCAAAAATTGCATAATGCATTTAAAAAAACAAAGCCAATGTAATTGCTTTTGATCTGATTCCTATGGAAGAAAGCAGTTGAGGAGAGATGTCCTGAACCATGATATTTCTGCATGGCCCTGTTTGGCTCTTTAGAATACAGGCTTTTTATTACACTGTTGTTGTTGTTGTTATTATTATTAATAATAATCATCATCAAGGACACTGTAAAAATGATGACAATATTTTAATGTATTTTGATATGTTAATATTCTAATTGTATTTTAATATTCTTAATCACATTTGATAAAATATCATTTTTGTGTTTGTGTATAGCAGTCAGTATTTTCTTTACTTTTATTTTCAAACAATGAAAATCCAACAGAGTATTACACTGCAATTGAAAATTTAAAAGTGAGTTTTCCTGAGAAGTTTGTTGAACCTGGAAGTTAGGAAGAGAGTTAGACGGCAGGCTTAAGAGACAAAAGAAATGATGGAACAGAAATGTGTTCTTCAACAATTCAATCCAAGGAACAACTATAACACAATGTAGAGAAAGAAGAACACAGTTCAAGTTTAAAAAAACAGCAGGAAAGCACAGGAGAAATAACATCATATTGTGTCTTTAAGTTTATAAATACAGAGAACACAGGATTGAGTTGGGACTTTCAGGACTGAGAAGAGTCAAAGGACTATCCTACTGTAAGGTATTTACTCCTTAACTAATTATGGTTCAGGAGAAAAGTATAATGAGGAGGAGGAGGATGATGATTTTGGTGTTCATGACGAACTGGGCAATGCTGGTGACATAAAGGCCAGCAGAAGCAGATGAAAATTCACGTGCTGATAACAAGGAGGCATTCTACATCTGTGACGTATTTTTGTGGTGGAATGTGCCTGTAATTAAACCCTTCCACAGGGTATATACCACACTGGGTTTGGGCTTTGTTTTAACTTGACTCCTGCATCTGCTTCAGTTTCATGACTGTCTTTCGTTGCCACATGCCTCCAGGAAATATGAATAAATATGGAAATATGGGTAAGCGTGTTCCCAAGAGGATTTACAATTTTGGCAGTTCACTATGCTCTTCTCTTCCTCTTTTGCACAGACATATAATAATCTTCCCAAAAGGTAGAGAGGAGGTGGTTCAGTGAGATTTTCCTGGATGAAAATACTTTTTCTACCAAGTTATCTGACTAAGCCACACAACATTTCAGGACTTAAGACAGAAAACCTGAGTGTTGTTTTTTTTGGAATGTGGTGAGCGTATTTTTTCATTTAATATAGATATTCAGAGTTTAAGAATCATAAGCAGACAGACTAATCTTTAGCAACTTCATTATTAAAAACCTTCTTTTCCCATAATTTATGGCTGTATTCATGTGCTATTACTAGACAAGTAAAATCAATAAAGATGCATGACAAGAGGGGAATTTACTCTCAGTGACACAGCAAATAAAAATAAGACAGACAACGCAAAACAACAGCAAAATAAGTAATACAAGAAATACACTACCCAGAATAGGAGGTACAAAGTGTGTTACCTTTCCTCTGCACCTTCCCTCTCTGCCAGAAGCTTACATGGTACATTGTAAATGGTAGGATTTTATGAAGGATGATACAGCATCATTACAGCTATATTAAAAAAATACCCTCTTGGCTCCAAAACTGTGGTGTGCTTCACTCAATAAATTACAAGCGACAGCTCTTTCACTTTACCAAGAGGCCTGTTGTGTGAACATTGTGCTGCTGCCTCGCTGCCCCTGTGAAATTCCATTTACAATGTTTGCAGTGCTTCTGATTTTGGAGTTGCAGTAGAATTACCAACATAACATTTATAACAGTCATGGAACAAAGATATACAAATGAATCAAGGCTACTATTTTTTTTTGACCTCTCAAAGATACCATCATGACAGCTGATCATTTGCTTACTCTATTTTGCATTCAGACTCAAAATTATGCAAAAGAGACATTAAATCTACCAGGATGAAAATTATCTAACTGCTTCACCTTTGTTTCAGCAGAAACATGAAATATTCCACCTTCCTACTCCTGAAGGCTTTTGAAGAGAAATCAAGAACCAAAGTTACATGTAGCATAAGTGACTCCTGAACAGAGGAGTAAAGTATCAATTTTCTATCATTTCTATTATACTGTCAAGATATATTATAATCATGTCTTGGGTTACAATGGAAAACAAACAGCACAGTAAAAAATTACACATACTGTGTTTCTAAAGTGCTAAAACTAGAGAGTTATTTCATATTACTCATCTTTGGACAACTTTGGCATGCACTTCCTCTGTACTGGGCCCACCTTTTACTAGAAGACATTTTCATGACAGGCATTCAGTCACGAAAAGATGACAATTGAAACAGAGAGACACCACTTCTCCTAATAGCATTAAGCTCCAATGTTTAAGCCTCTTTTTTTATGCTTTTAGTTTTCTGTGATATTAAGTGTCATTAGCCCTTGTTCTTCCATTCACGTGTACAAAAAAAGGCACCTGGTACATAATACATTTTCTTCAAAAACTAAGAATTACACTTTTTGTTTTAATAAGCTTCATCTTCTTTCTTTAGCAAAAGTCACAAGAATATCTGAGAGCACAGAAAGGTATTTCAATACGTTTATTGATCGTATGGTGTTCCGCACACCATCCAAGATGTCTAAACCCATTACGCTTAGAAACCCACCCAAACCCACAGATGCATACCCCTACTATTTTTAGGCTGTTGAAACAGAAACCATCCTATCAATACAAAAGATAGAAAGGCCATATCACCAGGAAGTTGATCCAGTAATGTCTGAGATGGAGGAACTGATCAGTACTTCTATGTTCTGTCCTTAGTGTCATTATTAATCATGACTATGCTCCACAGCAGGACAGATTCCTACTCAAGGCTGTACCAGTATTTGGTAGTGAGACTTGCCAAGATAAATTAAGCTGGCAGCTCCCCACATAATGTCTCTCAAGTATCTTATGTACATTAAAACAAGGTCTACTTGAATTCATCCTTACTTTTATCTGCATCTATCATAAACTTTGTAAGACCTTAACAGGAATCTTCTAAGAAAGGCTATAATATCTAAGACAATTCTATCTTCTACTTCCTGGGACAAAAAAAACCCAAATCCAAACAATGGCCTATTTGTGAGGGGCCCTGCTACAGGGACACTGCTGTCCATTTAGCTTTGATACTCCATGATCTATGACACTCCCTGCCTATCTCCATCTCGCAAGAGCCAAAAGGGGAGAATAAAACTGGCTGTTTTGACCTTCACATGCCTGTAACACTTGGCGACATTCAGTGTGGCTGAATCTCATGCTCCAGGGCTTCAGCCAGATGTTGTCGAGGTCAATTCCCTCCACTTGGGCACGCCTTCCCAAGGACCATCAGAGACCAGCCACAGGTTCAAAGCAGATGGGGATGAAGTGCCCCACTGTTCAAAATTTGCAGCAGGAATCTGCCTCTGAGACACCTAAGTGACCAGTTCACATGTTCAAGGCATCATTGATTATCAGACCCTTCCAATATGAAAAGGCTGTTTGAGATGAGCAAGGGCCTTTGGTTTATTTCCTTATTCCCTCCTCCAGAACAGAACAGAGGCTTTCCTCGGAGCCACTGGGATATATTCTATCCAACCTGAACAATACAGAAAGCTCAGACATTTACCAATGCATTTGTTGCTCTTGCTTACTTCCACAGCCTGCAGTTTCCAGAGGAATAAAATATTTTCATTATGGTCTCTGGTACTATCTCTGATATACAGGAAGAGGTCAGCAGAGGTTATCTAGAAGCCTCTTCATGGGCTAACTATGAAACTTTGATTTTAACTACCATATTTTTAAGGAGCTAACTACAAATAACATTTTTTGTCTACAACAGCAGAAAATTAAATAGTTCACTGCTATAAGCTGCTGTTTGTTTCCTTGATTAGTGTACACGTACATGAACGTAGATATGAATTTGTATATACTGATCCACAGCTGTATGATCACATGAATTAACACAGAAATTAAACTAAACAGCATACATAACAAACTTTTTTTTTTTTTTAATCAATTGGTTTTCCTGTTCCTGCAGCTTAAACCAAAGAAAAACCATGGAGTAAATTGCCTGTGGGTTTGCTCTCAAACAGCTCTCTGTGCTGGACAGGAGGGTGAGACTATGAATCATCTACTGGTCATCTACTCAGACCAAAACAATAATAGACATTCTAAGAACTGCATCCAGCATCATTGCTGGAGTTCAGGAATTGTGCTCCTATCACATGCCTCTGTTTTAAGAGGTTTTAAAAAATGGCAGTAAGTGCACTTGCTTTAGGCTAAATTTGGGGTTGAAAGGAACCAATTCAGAAGGAAACATGTTGAACAAATTAACTCCCTTCCAGTATTCTACTTAACCATTTTAATTAATGTGAACATTGAAAAGTGAAAAGTCAGCTAGTTATGATTGTTTATTCTGAGCTTGCAACTTAACAAGAGGGTAAATTACAGAACTATAAGCAAGAAAATACATGCATGTGTGAAATGGTTCTTGATAACATAAAATTATTTAGTGGTCCATTAAAAGCATCATCACTAAATATTTTCTGCCTTTAGACTGTGAACAGAAACTTGGTAACGGATTTGTCTACAACATTTCCTTGCTCAGGAGGTACAAATCTTGAAAATTTACCAAGCAGCTATGCAGCCTGCTCCACAGAACAAAAAGTAGACGAGATTGTAAAGATAAAAAATGAAATTAGCCATTTACATTAAGAAAGCACAAAAGGAAGAATGAAAGCATGTCATGCAACACAGTCCCAGTTTAGTGTCTGTGGACCCATAAACTGGATTTTCGCTGTTCCCCAAACAGAGAAATACCCACAAACCTATTACTACTGCATGTTTAAAAAAATAAGAACTCTCACTTTATTCTCGCAAAGAATGAAGTTTTCACATCTCTTTTTTTGTTATTTTCAGACCTTATGTTAATGAAAACATGTAACACCAAACAGTTCAAGTTTCAAACCTTGATCTGCAAGGTAAAATTCACATATTAAAGGCAATTTAATATATGTATTTCCAGGATCAGATCCTTTGCAGTGGATCTTGACTTCAGTCAACTACAGTACTTGTTGTTAAGAAATCGTAAACAAAATAAAAATTAGAATTAGGGAAAGTTACATATGCAATTAATATATTCAAGTTACTGAGATTAATGTTCACGTGAAGTCCTCCTGTCATTGCATAGAACACTGTATTCCCTATTACATCTTGAGAAATACATGGAAAGTCACTTTGCTAAATATTACGTAACAAGAAAATCCTTTTAGCTCTTGTTTGCAATCTACACTTCACTTATCCATCTTAAAATCACAAAAGCCATCCACAGAGAGGGATTTAAAAATCATTACTTTAGAATACTTGTTTAATAGAAAGTGATGGCTTAAATGCTACAATATGTTCCTTGAATATCTTCACATTAAATGGGAATTGAACAAAAAGCTGCCTGGTCCTCTTCAAGGGCAAGTCCCACAAAGCTCCTCATTATCGTAATTTCCAATTTGGAAGCCAAACTAAATAACAAGAAGTAATTTGCCAATTAGAACTTCCTGCTCTTTTTCCCTTTATTCCTTAAACACCATTCAGGGGCTGAACCAGTCAAACACTTTTAGCTTCAAAACTGCAACTGAAAGAATTTAATTTGTGTCTCTCCACGGTGAACCTGTCAAGAGGCAGCAGTGATGCATACCATGGCCCGACACAACAGCTGCCCTTAAATACACAGAGAGTTCTCCATGTACTTGCTCCGCCTCAGGTTTCCTTTAATCATTTCCTTCATTTCGCTTCTCTTAAAATATATGCACATTTTTCCAAACTTAGGGATTTCTCATCAATCATTTCTGACATATGGAACAGTCCCACAGAAAAAATTCATCTCCTGTGTTTGAGGAGCTTTTAACAAGTAAGAGGCTCATAATGATAAAACCAACACAAAAGAGTGCTCAAAAGAAACAAGGTTCCATTCAGCCAGGGAAAGCCACAGAGACCAGATCACCCCAGAGAGATTTACAGCTTCAAAAACAACACCATGTGTGAACTGTGCTATATGCTGTCCTGAGAATCAGAACACTGACCAAAAATAATGAAAACTGGTTTACTTTTCAGAAGTTCATTTGAAATGTGTGCATGCAAGGCCAAGAACAGATATACAGATGAACAGTAATGTGTAAGAGTGATGCTAATCTCATGGACTATTTAAAAACTATCTGAAACAATCAAAAAAGCCTTTTCTTAGGTAATGAGATACTGCACCGTTTTGAAAGTCTGCCATATACACAGTTTTTAAGATACATAAGTACTAAAAAAAGGAACAATAAAGCTAGAGTTAAGATGTCACTGTGGTTTTTATATAATTACGGTAAAATAAATGCTAGATTCTGAAAAAAAAAGTTTTTTAAAATATTTTTGTCTCTATGCGTATACTCTTAACAAAAGGCAGTGCAATTATTTGCTTAAAGGAAGGTGTTTAGTTTTTTCCTTTTATTTATTTACAGAAGATTCTCCCGTCACCTTTCAGATCAGCAGCTTGATCTAAAGAGAGTCTGGTGCTTCCTGCAACAGTTCATTACATGAGAATAATGAAGAGAAGGATCTAATAGCATACAGATCAAACTGCCTTTTGAGGTATCAGGGCCCTGAGGTCAGAACATCACAGAGCCACAATGGATCTCAGGAGAAAAAAAAAAAAGTGTTATTTGGAAAGACGTAAAAATTTAGAACATTGTACATTTGTGATTTTTAACATAACTGTAAGCCCTTAAATCTCTTCTGCAACTGCCATGTCCATTATATAGACTGTTTAAACAGCTTTTTCTAGTGCTCAGCCATTTCTGGCTAAACTCCCTGTTCTTCAGGGAAAAATTTCAAAATCTCTTAAAAAACCCCAGAAGGATATACTTCCCTCGCACATACTGTGTGAATAATACAGGCTAGATTGCCCTGAACAAGTCTCTTTTTGGCCTTTGTGCTGCTGCTTGTGCAACTATTTTGTAGCATAAGTGGAAGACAAGATTTGAGGAAGGCTGCAATAGAGGGAAATTCAGTCTAACCTAGTCCAACTTAGACTGTACAGCGTGAGTAGCTGAACTGGGTTTGAGAGAGACAGTAAGAAATGGTATTTTTGGTGGTAGATGATGCAGAAAAAGGAACAGCAGGACAAACAGGTAAGTGGTATGTTTCCTAGTTACTTCCATGTGCCATTAAACTTCACACAGCTAGGCTGGTGTGCACTTAAGTCAAAAAAAGGTACCTCAACAGCACCAGGCCTTGACCACTTTCCCACTAAAGTCTTCCCCAGCAAGGAAACCTGCTGTTTTCTAGGTATATACAACTTGTGTGACCAAAGAGATTTTCTGATTTTTAACACAGAGCATAAAATCCGGCACTCTTGCTGTATAGTCCAGTCAAAACATTCCTTCCCTTATGAAATCTCACAGAGGCATGTGGATAACAAACCACTGCCTAGCACTCATACCTAACACATAAGGCTGTAGTATATATAAAGAAATCTGAAATGTACTCTGAGACACAAGAGTAAGGGTCTGCACTACAACACAAACTGCATCTCTTTCAGTCCAATTCTACATTCAGCCTCCCAGCAAGAGACACAACCAGAAAAGGAAGGGAAAAAAAAGAGGGGGCAAAGCATGACCAAGAACATTTAACTAGTCTACAAGATGATAAAAATATCATTAAATCACCTCCACTTAAATATATATTATACCAGAATATAAATTGCAACCTCATTTACAGATGACTTCTGATGAGAATAATTAAATATATCCTCTGGTCATCTCAAACTAGAGCCTAATACAAAAAGCTGGGGAAAACAACGGTTCATTCATAGACTATCATGATAATATAACTTATATACTTAAAGATCAGTCTTGCTGCAAATACTTTGAAAATCTGCTTATCCCAGTGCAGTTCTAAAAATAATTTAAAAAATGTTTAGGCTTCTTGAATTTCAAAAGTTGTTGGCAGTTCTCCTCAACTCATTTAATCAACTAATACCTCCTAAGGGTTCTTCTGAGACATCTAAAAATCCCAATTTCGGTGTACTCAAGGAATTATGACCCAGTCTTACACGTGGGGTAAGACCCAGGAGTGAATCTGTGAAACAGCACTTCGTTTGGCAAAAAGATAAATATATCTACTTGAAGAAATATCTTTGCAACTTCCTAATTTATTTGAACAGCATGCATCACAAATAGTTCAGTTCAAAAAGAGAACGAGCAGGGGAAATGTAATTGCATGCAAAAGAAAGAAATAATTTCTCTAAGTTTACTCTGAACCTCCAAGGAACAACCTTCACAGCATGCTGAAGTCACAGAAAAATATATAAATCCTTATATTAATATCCCCTAGAAAGCATATACCATTATGCAGTATATATTACACCCAGAGATCTTAAAGTACATTATCAGCTAAGGCAATATCCCAGTTCCATATGGCATGAGCATTACTACACCAATTTTCAGCATAGGTAAAAGGAAACTGGTTTTTCTATTTCTTAACTAAAGAACAGTCATTCACTGTGGTCTCACATTCTGAAAACAAGTGTTTGACAAATGGCACATGGAAGACAGTAGTGGGCAAACTCCCTTGAACCAAATGAGCAGATTCAGAAAGTCCAAAAAAGGAACACAATAATGGCTATTTTCTATGCCACACACTGCACAACTTCTAAACAGGTATCATCAGTTTCACATTTAAATTACTTCACTGTCACATAATCCAGCATCATCCAGAATACTTTGTCATTTTCCTATCAGACAGCTATGAATTAATGGGACAACACCCAAAGCTGTTCATAGCAACTTAGTCATCAATTAACTGAGGTTTTAAATTAAATTCTGTCAGACTGTGAAATCTTTCTACCCAGAAGTTCAAGGATGGTTTTATAAAAGCAAGCATTTTAATCTTTCATTCCTACAACATACTTCACATGGCCAACCTTGACTTAGACACAAAATGTAAAAACCTCTGAAGCCCAAACCAGGACTCCTCCAGCTCCTTCTACCATACTGCAAGATGGTAGAATATTCAAGGCAAGACAAGAAGAGACAAGAATATTCAAGGCACTTTTTCTGACTCATGCTTGCAGTTCATTTGGCTGATGTAAATACACAGTGATAACCTGGGTCCACGAGAGGGCTGTAAGAGCAATTAGGAGCACATCCAAAATGCCATAGCAATGAAGTGATAAAATTAAACAAGCATTAGAACACCATGCTATCAGATGTGAACAGGTTTACACCACCAAGGGCCAGGGCCATGTATTCTCTGAGTCTGTCCTAAACCACAAGACAGACTGTCCCCCATGCCATGCTTGGGCAAAAAGGAATCTGAGGAAGAATGCAGCCAATGCACTGCTTCCCTTTGCCAAAACCTCACAGAAACATCTCTCTGGGTGGTCCATACGCACTGGTCTTCATTTCTAGGGATGGTATGCACCAAAGAAGTACACAAGAAGAAACAGATAGGTTACTACAAAACGGCCTTTAATGACCACTGTGCATTCCTGGTATCAAACTTACTCCTGCAGTGTATTAAAGGGGGAAAATTGCTCACAGGATGTACCTGTCACACAAGTTCAGCCTTATAGTTTTTTACACATAATATATACCTAACTGCAATGTTTTATTGTGTCAATTACAAACATTCTCTGCAAAACTCATAATACAGTGTGTAAGCACTAAATACACTTAGCAATACATTTACATATAAAGCAATATTCACACTTTTCTGTCCTTTACTGTGTCAAATGGTTTGGTGGTCCAATTCCTTAGGAACACCTGTTAGCCACACAAAAACCACCATCATAATTTGGAGTTTATTGGCAGCCTGAGCAGGGAGGCCAATGGCTAGCATAAGGAATGAATTTCCCTCAGAATCCTGGAAAAGTGTCACTCTGCAATGCAGCTGAGGCAGATTGGCAGAAGCTGCCTGCACTAAACCTGTCTTGACAATGAACATTCAGTAGACATTCAGCTGAACATTCAGCTCCTATTCAGTACATGTGATAAAAAAAAATTATGAATACAGCTTTGCTCAGGGAACCACACAAGCAGAAGGCAAACAACTGTTGACTTCAGCACAGGTGTCCAGGTCCTATCACATCTCTTCTTAATTCAGTTTCAATACAGCCAAAGACAGGGTGTGTGAACAGCTAGAGGGAAATGTTCTCAGAGTGCCCCTACCTTAGTTATAGTCACATCTGCTCAGAAGACCCACAGCCTGTTAACTTTCACTGCCTGGACCATTTTGGACAGCAAACCTGGAACTGCCACTGGCTCCTGAGGCTGTGTGCAGGTTCCACACCTTCATTAATTCACTTTCTTTAATACAAAGACAGTGACGAGCTGATGGATGGGGTCTTCAGGTTCTCGATTTTAGGAGCCATGGAAAGAGATGATGCTTTGCTGGGACTGCAAGTATCCTAATATAAATACTGCCAGGTACAGTACTGGAGGATCTATGACTCAAGACCAGATTCTGCTGGAGAACAGTCTTAACTCAGAACTAAGTCATATTCAGCCCACATTTGTTAAGCAATTAAGTTATTCAGCATGTAATTACAAAGTATTTTTTTAGGGTAAGCTACTTTTTTCCATGTATGATGCTTGTCTCCACTTAGCATTTAGAGATAATGGTCCATGCTTTGAAGCATGTTTGTTCCATAACACATAAAAAGTTCAGTATAAAGCATAATTACCATATATGTAAAACTGGCTGCATAATGATTACTTGCAATTAAGAAATCATTTTAATAATGAACTCACTGCAAAATTCATTAGCCTCACTGTTTATTTTGTTAATATCCTAGAGATGATGTTCCACTGGGATAAAAGTTAAATTAGTTAGGACTCCTTGAACTTCACAGGCAGTATGCAGTTAAGAGCAGAACAAAGAATTCCACTAGCTTCAGTAATACAGGAATTAATAATGTAACAAATACATAGGACAGCAGATCAAATATAATTTTGAAATGATGTTTCCTTTAAAATATTGAAACCACTAGTTTCAAAGTTAAACTCTGTAATTTAGTGAATCATTTAATTCTCAAATAAAATATTTCCATCTCCTACTGTACCTCCCAGTATCAGTATTTTAAATAGCACAGACACTAGAATTTAAACATTTAATCATGATAAAGAAACTAAATTACAATTTTGATTGCTTCAAAACTAAATACAAATAAAACTGAGTCAATTGCATGTGCTAGATCACCTGATGTATTATTTTAATGTCCTAATAAGGACAAATATATTTATCCAGGTATTTATCAACAGCTTCTTTCTGCGGAATCCATGCACTGAGAATGACGATGCCTCAGTATTTATGCCCATCTGGCTTACAAAAAATGAAAGGTCACTCAGAAAAATGCAGCATCCACGGGGTGTTTTTTAAGCAGAAATATTTATATTTGAGGAAATAATCAACACACCTCATTACAGACTGAAAATTGACTAACTGGTGTTTCTGCAAGAGTAAAATGAGAACAGGCTTGAAATAGTCTTTCAGTAGTTTGGTGATGTGGATGTGATGGATGTGATACTGGATGTGATACTCTGTCATGTACAGACCTTAACTCAAGAGCCTGCAGCCTGCACCAGCTACTTCATGCTGAATTCCATCATGGAAAGACAGGATGCAAGGCTGGCTACCCATCCTCCCCTGCAAGCTCATCCAGTCATCCTCTGCCAATGCAAGGAACTGCTCCAGTCCATCTGTCTGGGGCTCTTCTCTAACACCTATCATCGAGGACTGAACCCACAAAGACTGCTGGATACAGATAAACAAGGAAAAAGGCACAGAATGGATTTTCATTACCAGTGAAAAGTGGAAAAAGCCTAGGAGCACTTACATTAATTTAAACAAGACTGGACAGCCCATATGGAGAGAACCATCCTACCTGAGAAAAGCAGCACACAGGATGAATTTGCTTTTACAGCCTTTTTTTCCCTACCATTCCCAAACAGTAACTAAGATACTATGACAGCATTTATTAAAATCTGAGTCCACAATTTGTTTTGATGATGCTACCACAGGCAACAGGCTGTGAAATTCACAACAGAAGGCAGTAATAGTTGCAAAAATTAAAATCTACACTAGGAAAAAATAGAAGGATCTTGAAGCAATTTTTTAAATTGCTCTGAGTCAACTGGGCTGTTTGGATTTTTGGCTTGTTTCAAACTGGAAGCACTGAGGCATTCTACAGAAAAGGCAAGGTTGCCTGTACAGCTTGTCTGACCTCTACATCCAACCCTTAGCCAACCAGGAGCAGCACATTCCAAACTCCCATTTATCACTTATTTTAATCACTATAAATTACTTTTCATGCTATAAAACAACAGGTTATAATCCAGTAAAAATTTTAGAACTCCAGAAAGTTTATTCAGGCTTAGGTATCAATTTTAAACATCCTACCACCCCACCAAATTTGGTTATTATAAGAGTTGGTTTCAACAGCTGTAATTCATAAGTGAAGTGCCCTTGCTACAGAGAAAAGTGAAGCAGGCATTTGGTAGCAAAGTTTTATCCTACATAAATAGAATTGTATGGACTAACAGAATACGTCTAAACAAAGCATTCCATTGACCCTGCCTGCTCTTTTTGAAACAGTTATTTCATGTTGTTACTCTACTTTAATTAACATATTTTCAAACTAATGCTGAAATAGAAAAACGCTGTATACATATGAACTCCAGGTTTAAGCTCTACTCTTAGTTTTTCCTTTCCATTCCCAGAGAAACTCCACTGGTTTTTGACTAAGTGATCCTAGAACTGCATAATAATTAAAATGCTAACTCCAGATCTGTTCAACTGAGATACATTAGTCTAATTTTACAGCATGCCATTGCTTTTGAATGCATTCATCATACTCTGAAGCAATTCTGCTTAGAATGTTAGTACAGTGGGAAAATAGGTAAAATAAGAAAAAAGTCCAAGTATTCTTCTATAGGGGGTTAGAAGAAACCATTTACAAATGTCAGGGAGCTATCCACTTCCCACCCCTTCCAGTCTCTATTAGTTTCCCTCATATATAGACACACCCATATTCACCCCCACAAATTTTATTTAAAAGGCACTCTATTTATATGATCTCACCAAATTGACAAAATCCCTTATATTTAAGGTAAGAAAACTTCCATGGGAAAGTAAACACAAACGTGTCCAGCATATGCACTTTCAGAGTAAGAAAGTTTGTTAGCGTTTTATTTCAAAAGATGCTTTTCCAACTGTGCCTGAAGAGGCAGGACTGCGCCAGTCCTGTCGGATGTCACTGTCACAGCTCAGAGTGTGCAAGCTCTAATTTGACCCTTCTGAAAAAAAAAGTACAATTAGAAACACATAAAAGGAAGGATTTAAACATCTCTGTTTAGCACACTGGCTAAGCTGATGTGTGGGTGTCAAGTAAAACAAAACAATAAAGAAAGTTTCTAAAGGGAGTTGTGTGCTCCAGATAAAAGCCAAGACCTTTTGAGACCCAGCTTTTGAAGTGGGCTTCCCAGGATTCAAACATGGACAAGACTAAAACCATATCTTCATTTCCTCTGACCTGTAAGTATTTAAAGATCAAGTAACTGAGGAACAATGCAGTTAGGCATCTTCATACATCTGTGATCTATCTCCAAGCACCTTGAAGTCATACTTTTTATCACATTCATATTCTAATGTGAAGGATTACAGCATCACTGACAGCTTTAGACACAAGCATTGGTTCAACTCAGTTTTCTGAAACAGCACCTTGCCAGCAATGCCACACCAATAATCAAATTATACAGATGCACAAAGTTGGCCTGCAAAAGAGAGGATTTTGCAAAGTATCCAAATGACTGTGAACTGTAGACTCCAGACTGTAAACAGGTAAAGGAGAAAAATAAGTGTACAAAATTTCAGTTATACACCTTTTCATCTGAGCTTTGACAGACAAGGAAAAACTACTTCAATGAGAGAAGTTTGACACGACATCACCAGAAAATCAGACGGACACAGCTCTTGAAGCAAGAACTGATACACACGGTGCAGACACACAGTAAGAAATATCTGAAAGAAGTTATCATTGCTATTCCTAGTCCTAATTTTCCTTTTCTCAAAGTATTTTCAGTTTCTGTTTTTGAATTATTTCCAGTAATATTATTACTATTAATATGATTACCAGATGAAAGAACTGTACAGATGACATCTTTCAAAAACCTACACAGATTACTTGATGCGGCTCAGCAGTCAAAAAATGCCTTCATGACCTTCCAGTCAAACCCTCACTTCAAGCATTCATTTATGTTTGCCGCAGGGATTTAAGTACAGCTTTGTTTACAAAATCCTCTTTGTCAAAGGCTAACACTGATAAATCCAACATCAAAAATTTCTAGTTTTTCAGATGCGAGCAACGCCAAGAAGTCTGTGAAAACTATATAGTCACATGGAATGAAAATTTTATTAGCTAGGTCACCAATATGAGAAAATACATTAAATTTCAATGGCCTCCTGGGGTGAAGTGAAAGTTAGCCACCCACCCAGGCTCTCCTCATTCTCACTAAAACACATGGATTTGTAGACAGTGCATTAAAAGGCAAATTCATCAGATGCCAAGAGCTGTGATGACAACCATTGTGTCTTCTGTCCCTCCACACTGCCATTTTTCACCCATATAATATTCAATGTATGGTAGTTGTGAGTACTAACCAATTGCGTAAGGAATTGTGAGCCATTGCTTTCATTTTGGGTAAAGAAAACACACATTTCCCTAGTATTCCCCTTACCTTTAAAATAACATGAAATAATTTTCAAAGTTTTTAATGTAAACTTCTGTCTTTTTTCAAAACACTAAAATGAAAGAACCTTAGTAGTATCCTTTTCTGCTGAATGGATTATGACAATAAAACCTATTTTTATGTCCACAGTTGTACAGGATGTACTTGCTACCAGTGATTATGCATTAAACACTTGCTACAGTAGATTTATGGCAGGGTAATCCTCTAATGATCCCAATGCAGAACAGCCCATGTGATTAATACAGATTGAGGTACTAAGTAAGACAGTCTATATGAATGCTGAATTCACAAAAAAGGTGACAATGTGCCCAATACATAAAAGGGACAAATTAAATGTCAATCCCCCTTTCCACCTTCACTAAGATGCACGAGATGAAAGGACTGTTGAAGGTGGAGGAGCTGGATGGCACCCACAAATATTGGGTGTTATTATCCTTTTAACCATTGCCAAAGAGTGCTTATCAATATCTGTTGGGCAGAAAACCAGTGGCAATACAGAGTTACTCCTTAGCTTGCTGTTTATTATTTTACTATCCTAGGAATCAAGCTCTTTCTGTGATAACACTTCACACAATAGGTTTGGTGCATTCAGGGAGTTGCTTTTGACTGAATAAAAGGCATTACAGAATCCCAGAACCAGCCAGGTTGGAATGGCCCACAGTGGCTCATCTGATCCAATGTCTCTGCTCAAGCAGAGTCATCCTAGAGCACATGGTGCAGGAATTGCATCCAGAGGGTTCTTGAGTATCCCCACTGAGGGAGACTACACAGCCCCTCTGGGCAGACAGTAAGCACATTGAGCCATTCTTTCTGAAGGCATCTTCAGGAATCCAGCACATGAGACAAACAATCCCTACAGGTTTTTCTAAAGGGTCTGAGATGAGATAGGTAACTGTCTGCACCCCTTTAAACATACAATAAAGACCTGCCCAGATTGCTTCTTGTTTTTACAAAAATTTAAAAAAAAAAAACCCAACGAAAAGACAACAACAAAAAAACCCCATAAACTACCAATAAAATATACAAAATACTTCCTTTAACCACGTTTGTCTTTTTAGGAGAACAGTGCAGTGAAAAGGCTAGGTCTGAAAACAAGCCTATTACATCACAATCTTAGGCAAACACAGATTCTGAAGAACTTGATGACTGATCTTATGAACTGCATTTCTCCTTATTCCAGATTTCCTGATTCCTCAAAAAATAATAAATTACTTCCTGTGTTAGTGCTACACACTGCAGCTGGTCAAAGAAACCAATCGGTTGTCAATTTCCAGCTAAATCATCAATCTCTAATCCTCTGTATGTTCTTAGTTCCTGACCAGTATCTTTTTCTCTAGAAGCTGCTGTACCAGAATGTCAATAATTCAGGGGGTTTGGACCCTAAATTCTCAGCTCTTCACCATGTCAGATGTTTTCTTTCACTAAAGCTGAAATGGCCTTCAATATTACACCTCAGGCAAGCACAAGGCAAACATCCAGACACAATTTTCTCTTTTATGAAGGAGAGTAATAGTTTGACCAGTCAGGAACAAAATCTTCAATAGATCGTTCATTCCACACTCTTACCTGAAAAACTTGTACTTCTCCACCTTTTTATTCCTTAATATCATCAGTAATTCCAGATGTTACCACCTATGGAAATTGTATCCATTCTATTTTATGGGCTGCTCTTATATGCACCAAATTATGAAATTGTGATTTTCTTCCTGTAACACCCAAACCACTTAAATGACATATTATTTTATCTCTCAAATTAACAGTGATCTCTGTTGACTTAAAGGTCCAGAATCCAGTAGCTATGGTGAGGAACAACAGGCCTAAACTTTGGACAAACAGAAGTCTGACTGGCACAGCAACGAGCAATCCTGCACTTTCTATGTACCGCAAACACTGGACAAAGTCTCCAACACCCCAGTGTGAAAGAAAAAGGGTTACCTAGAACTTGTCACCAACCTGGCATGTATCACAAGGGTCAAAAGGAGTATCTGTCTTTTATCCTGTCTCCTGCTCAACTCTTTTGATTCTCATCTTTGGCCACTCGGGCCACTCCACACAGTGGGAAAAGAATATCCACTGGCAGGGGCACAACTTCAGGATCCTCCTCTTCACACTGCTGAGCTGCTGCATGACAAAGACAGTAAGAAGAGAGCACTGAGCACTGCTCCACTACACAGGCTTAGAGTGCTCATTTATCTTCCCTCTTGGCATTCCTGCTCCTTAATAGGCTGCTTTAAACAGACAAGAAGAAACATCATGATGTCCTAATCAGTGAGGACGATTGACTTTTCTCTCTATATTCACGTATCCTCACACTGCTCTTTTTCCCTCATCTGTTCTGCTTTTAGTGTAAAAAGCCCAGTTTTTTCCTATCTGAAGCTCTAAATAACAAGTAGATGTTCGGGTTTTATTCCATTTCAAAGGGGTGATATTTCTCATGCCACTTCCCTGCTCTTAGTGCTGCAAGCACCACTAGGGAAGATCTAAGCAATCTCTCCTCCTTCTTTGATTTACAGCTTCCGAGCCATCAAACGAAGCAGCTGCAAGTGAAAAGGGAGAAGCAACTCTAGAGTACACAGAAGACCACCAGCAACCCACTAAGCAAAATTTGAGAGCAAATGAATTTAAAAATTCAGCATTAGAATTGTTTACTTTTTATTTCAGTGACTACAAATTAGCAATCTAATATTATTACAGTCAGATGTTACTGTAGAAGGGTATCTCCTCTGCAGTGGGATTTTAAGGCCACAACAGCCATAAAGTGGAAAAAAAATTAAGTTTAATTAATGTTATTGGGGGACCTTTACCTAAACAAGGAAATTCACAGTTCAGATTTAAATGAAAAATTTCAGGCTAAACGAGACAAGTAACCGGTTTTGCCATAGAAACCCTGATGAGCACTTAGAAGAGCTTTTTTCCCTTCCATTTACACCTACTGGCAGAAATCAGAAATGAACATGATTTTATTTCAGGCTGATGGGCAGAGTGTAATGAATATAAATCTCACCATTTCTTCTTCATAAAAAGGCAGAGAAGCATAGCCTGCATGAAGTGCCTCTGATATCACCAGCAAAAAAAACACCTCTCTTCACCATAAAGGAAACAATATCAGGCTCACTGTGCTAAGCAATTCCTTTTACAGAGATGTAATCAGACTTTAAACACATTAAAGGACCCTTGGTGCTACCACAGGAACGAAAATGTGGCAGAAGTTAAAGTGCTTGCGATCATATTCTCCCTTCATGCATTCTGATATGGATTAGGAAAGTCAGTAGAGCTACTCAATCTAAATAAGATGAGAAGGAAATCATATGTCAGAATAAAATCTGAAAAAAGGTAACACCATTTACAAATTTGAAAAAAATCTAAGAGATTTCAAGTTAGTTGGCTTGTTATAATCCAGGGATTTAAAATACACCTTAAGCCACTCTTAAATCAAAAAAGTGTTCTTATTTCTTCCTAAAGATTCCAAAGAATGTAATATTGATCCTCTTGAGAGGCAACAAAAATAGAACACACACTCAGAGTCCACATGGACCAGAACCATTAACAAAGGTGATACTTTAAACCATGTCTGATTATCTGTCCACTTATTAAACTCCTCTGTTCAGCTGATGGAACGTCATGCATTACCAAGGGGCTTTTTTTACTGTGATGTTTGTAACATGGTGCTCATCCATATTATCAACAAATCTGCGAAACCCAAGCTTTACTACTCCAGCTGCCTTTTACATGCACGGCGTGAGCAGTCATTGACACAAGAAAGTATTGAGCTGGCACCAGGCACACAACCATGCAGCCAACACTGACACACACCGAGTTTAAATAGTGCCATACCATTCCCAACACTGCAGCGCCAGTATCAAAGGCATGGACATAACTGAAATGCCATAGTCTATGTCTCTAAAGCTCCTGAATACCTCTATATAAAATTACAGTTATGTTGACAAGCCACCTGTTAGGCTGAAGAAAAACTGAGTAACATTGTGCCCTTGTGAGGCCACCTTTCACTGCATGTCCTGCTGACATTTTTCCTATTCCCCAGCACAGCAGCCCTGGTGTGTGACTCACCATGGCGTGTGCTGGAGGCAGGGCAGGGCTGGGTGATGTTTGCTGGCACCCTGCAGTGGCCCTGGCTCAAGCAGCACATGGGCACGCTCCCCGGGCACACACAGGTCCTGCCACCCCCCAGCTGCCCCATGCGCTCTCCCCCTTGGGCACTGGATCTCTTCTCTCTTGCAATGGGACTAAATGACAGGGGAAGAAAAGGCTGCTAACTCTCACAGGGACTCTACTGGGAAAGAAGCATCTTGAAAAATTCACAGTCCGCATGTCACGTTCTTGAGTGACCAAGACAAAACTATTAAATTATGCAGCTCTGTGACTCTTTTGTGATTTTTTCAGATTCTCATCTGTCAAAGCCTCTCTCACCTACAGGCAGAGTATGTATATGTTGAAAATATGCTTTAATGTTCTCTGTTTTCTTTTCAGTAAGCTCAAATATCACTGTAGTTTTGTTATAACAGAAGACTGCGATTGTCAAAAAGGATCTGGAAGACAGTATCAGATGATAACTACAACACAGAACGGGAGACAATTTCAAGGAAACCCCTTCAATTTTAATTCATTGGCTTTTTTAAGTTTTAAAAGTAACATTGCAGGGCATTAAAGAAACTCCTTTTTATTGGTAATAGATGTTTTCTGATCTTTAAATACTTCGATGAGGCTGTTCTCTTTTTACAAAAGTAGTTTCTGACAGAGACATCTTGATAATCACAGTGAGTGTTCTAGCTTTCAAGAAAAGAATATGAGAATTATAAAGTGTATCATTTTGCCCAATGAATTTCCATGTCAGTTTGGAGAAATCATTTTGAAGGGCTGCGAGGCAGTTTTATTCTACAACACAGATTTCTGCTCCCGTACAAAGACTGCTAGCTAAGCTAACAATTGCAGTAACTTTTTTGCAATGTGGACACCTGTTCAGTACAAACTGAAGTAAGACAGGCTACTCATTTCACATAAACCACCAGCTGTTAGATGGTACCAGGATTCAGTAACTACTGACCTGGGATAGATTTGAACTGGTGACCCAGGAGTGGAAGACTGTAGATCCAATTACAAATCCACATTTTAAAAACTCAACCTTTTAAATTGCATTCTAATCCCAAAGATCTCAGTTTTAACAAATGGCCTAATTTCACTGAAATGCAGGCATATCTAGGAACTTTGTTCTTTCTAACTGTGGATTTAATTGCACATGCACTTGTTTGCACTGTAATGAAAGAAGGCATTTCTTGACTTTCTAGCTGGCTCACCATACATGTAATAAGAACGTACAAGCCTTTACAATCTGTTCCTTGAACAGAATGGGATTTACAATTTCTTTGCAGTATATGAGTACCACTACAGAAGAAGGTATTTAAGAAGAACTGAGGTAAATTCAACAGTTCTGAGCTCTTGGAGAACATGGGGTCAACTAATAAGTATTAGCAGATGGTTTTCACCAAATACGCAGAACCAAAAGACTAACTACCTGTAAAAGCTAGGAACAAGTTGAGCTGGGGAGCAGAGACATGGCTTGAGAAACACAGGAACTGAAAGAAGCTGTAACATTTGACAAGTCTGGAGTGATGGTTCTGTTCCCCTGGTTCCTGCAGCAAAAGAAACATGGCAGCTGCACTGTGTAGGATGACTCTTCACAGGAGAAGGATGGAGAAGAAGGAAAACCAGAAGAGAATAGTGGGAAATACTAGCAGCTTTGCTGTAGTGAAGTCTTTGCTAGTAGTGAAGGTCTAAATGTTGAAGGTATATTTATTTATCTATTTATGACTGAAATTTCATAGAGGCACAGCACAGACCACTCTATTAAGCTTGCTACGTTTTAAACTAGATTGATCATCTTTTGTGAAGCCTAGATATAACCTAAACCTTGTGCAAAGTGCTCTGGCTGCACTCTACCTTAGGTAGTTCTGGAACAAAGGTAAAGAGACAAGAGACTTCAAGTCTGATTTTGAGTCTAAAATAGCACAGAAGTGAAAACACTTTTGTAAATACAAAAAACTACACCTTAGATGGCAGAATTACATATTTATTGAACATAGGATCTTTGAAAGTGTTCTGAACTGACTAACAGTGCATGTGGTCAGGCAGGCCTAAGAAAAATCTGCAAGAAAAACAGCAGCAGAGGAGAAGCAATATGCAGCAGACAGCAGCAAATGGGAGAGCAATAAAACCAAAGATCACAAAATAAAGCCACCCTCCCACAAAATACCCAAACCCACAGACTTTCCACATGCAGAGAGCAATTTATGCATCCCAGTGTTCGAGGATTCATTTGCTCTCGACATTTCTTCAATGCAATACATAATACACAACGCGCAAAAGAAAAAAAAAAAGCAGCAGTCACTGAATTTGGATATACTGGAGATGGAAAAGCACTACCAGAACTGCTTCTTATGGAAGACATTAAAACAGCAGCAACTTGAGTCTCAGATTTGGAGTTTTCAATAAGACACATCACCTGCAAAAGGAAGTTACGGTATGGCTCAGAGGAAAAGTTTTCAGTTAGCCATTAACCACAAAGCAATGAATTAGTCTGTGAAAAAAACTGTAGGCTCACCCCCTTGATTCTTTAAATATCCTTTAGATTTATAGTGTCTCATGAACACTAATGACTACCCTAAATCACAGGGTTTTTACTTGGACTAAAAAAAACCCAATCGATTGATGGGTATTCTGACCCATTTAAGCATAGCTCCAGAGCTTCTCTTGAGGTAGATATAGTGGGAGAAACTTGCATATTCACTGTGCAAGATCATTAGCTTTTTTGTAAAGCACAGATGAAAAATTGTTAGCTATTGCAGGGGAGCCTGGGTCTAACCTATCTCCATAAAGCTTGTATGATAAGTCTACGCAAAAATCACTTACTCCCGTTACACTGTCCTTCTGCTGGCTTCACTGAAGTAAAAATAGTTCTGATTTGGTCTTGTCAGAGCCGCAAACAGATGAGAGGTGAAAACCAGCCAGGCCAGCTACCGAACTCACTGAACTATATGAGTATCTTCAAAAATCAGAAATAAGAAGTAGGTTTTAATTCTAAAGTAAGACTGCAAGGTTATTAAAATACGACAATATGCTGACTGATTCACAGGCACGTGAACACACACACAGGCACACAAATACACACGCACACATACACCCTGAAGCATAAAAATAGATCTGCCAAAGCACCTGATACCACACATTGTCTGCAGTCTATTTTCCTGCACGTGTATTTTTCCTCCTTGCAGAGCCTGGCAGATAGACTACAGAAAAAAAGGCTTTGTAAGTTTCTCAAGGTAATGAAAGAAATGTTAATCCATACAGCTCCTTCCAGATAGGAAAATTCCCATTTGAAATGACAACTTGTATCACGCTGAGGCAATTTACAGGTGACAGGATACTGTATTAGCTCCCCAAAGAGTATAATAAGTTAAATTGCAATTCGGTCTTAACTATCACCCAACTGCTGCAAAGGGAATAAAAGGACAAGCCAAGCAAAAGCCAAACTGCACACAAGAGGGGAATTTCAGGATCAAAACCAGCAGCATGTGGGGCACCAGCACTGAGAGCATGCAGCCAGCCCGCACTTCAGGTCCTTAAGTGAGTCCTGTCTGTGCTGACCATGGTGGACTGGCCATCAGTGACAGGACTTGTGCCCCACCCAGGCTGACAGCACTCCCACCCACCTGCTCACCAGCCCCTGCTGCCCCTACAGGGCCCCCTTAGCACACTTCACACCGGGCAGTACCACACGCTTCAACAGCGCACTGCTAACGCTGCTCTTGCCAGCTCCCACATTGATTTGCTCACTATTTGACCTTTCCAACTATGAATACTTGTTGGAAAGTTACGCTCCTAAAACATGATGATAGGCGCACACATGATATAGAGAATTAGGGATTAGGGATCATCTAATCAACGTCAGGAAGACGACCCAAAATCTCGAGCTTCTTTTTCCTCCCACCAAATGTTTCTATCAGTCAGAAGATTAAACAAAATCAATGTGAACTTACACATCTCAGATACAAGTGCATAAACAAGTGGTATTTAGATTTTTTTCTTTCAAATCACACTTTTAATACACTAATACACTCTTTGTATGCTCAACAGTATTATGTGGTTAATATCCTCTCTCAAGGTCTATTACTGGAACCAAACATTGTCATAAAGATATTAGAATGAATACACCACATTTGATTATACAGATAGAGTAAATGTGTAAATTCAAGTGTTAATGGCATGATTTAGCAAAGTTTATAAATAATTATATTTAAATCTTCAAGGAGTCACTCTCAAAACAAACTAAAAACCAAAACTATGAGCAGTTCAAATTATGGGTATTTTCTCTCTGCACCATATTTATACCAAACATGAAGCAACTGCCAAAGAATATTTCAGAGTAATTTAAGAAATGCTAGGTTTGATCAGGTGAGAGTGAAACTCCTTCATCTTACATTGCTGTCAACCACAGGTCCTGCCATGGTCTGCATGTTCCCGTAAGTCTGAACCCTGTCCACTGGCACAATCTGGTCACATTTCCTATAATTAGAAGAGTGGTCATTTGTTAACCCAGTGTCAACTTGCACTCTGGGCCAGTAGTGAAGCAAGAGGAGACATGTGACCTTTCCACTGGCCTGAATGACGAGGTGATGACCTCTGCAGTCCAGCCCATAAAGGACAGGGGACACTGTAAAATGGTCATTATGATTAATGGTTTTCTCAGGCTAAGCCAAACTAGTAACTGCTCAATCAAAAAACCCTCAGGCCCCAAACACTTAGCTTTATTACCTGTAGATATGACATATCTTTTCAACTTCTAATCCTCTTGGCTCTAACTGGGAAGCACACGGAAAAATTTTTCCTTGTATTTTAGAAATTCAAATTAAAATTTTTGGATGAAAGGTATACATAATTAAAATACAATCCATCTGCAAAGCAAATGTGATTTTCCTAACTCTCTGTTATTCTGAACTTTGGGTGCCAGCTAGTAAACTTTGCTTGTAGCATCCCAGTATTGCTTGCAAAAACTCAAATTCTAGTGAAGATGTTTCCGAAAAAGAGATAATTAAGAAGCTATAATTGTTAGAAAATTAAACATGCTTTCCCAAGTTGTTGATGAGTGAGACAATTGTCTCTCACTGTTTTGAAGGCATTAGCAATCTGTTCTGTCAGCCCAAAATGTTTGCTGTGCCAAAAATTGAGCAATTCAGCATTATGAATTACCAACCTTTATTCTAACACAACATAGGCAAAGTTTATATATATATTGTTGCTCACAAGTTCACAACACAAGGAAGAAGCCAGTAACTTCTTGACAGGAGGTTGTTAACATTCCCATTATGTGACAGTTTGCTGGCAAAACCACCCTATTCCCTTTCATAACTCCTCTCATCTGTGAAGGGATGGCAAAGAGACAAAGACCCAAATATCCCAGTAAAGCACTGGATTTTTCCTAGTCACCAGAAGTTAAGATCACGGATAACTGCAGAAGTTATGTAATTTGATGGTGAATAGAAGACACTCAACCCCTAAATCTGAAACCATGGGGCATTCAATTTGCATGAGGGGCTGTACTTCATTCACGTCTGCAGTATTTCAGTACAAATGACTTCAGAATCACGTCTGACACATTTCTGTTCACAATTACTTAAGAACCTTTTTCAGCAAGGAGGGTGAGCAGAGCACCTGTCAGCCTTCAGGGAACACTGGCTCCCAGGACAATTGCCTATTAGATGGTTTCATGGCCTAGGATAAGGTCAGGGATTCTGCCATTTATGGAACAACGTAACTGTTGTCAGAAAACATATCCTATAACAAGAGTCCCACAGTCAACTTAATGACCACATGCAAATATCTAGGGGATATACCCCTAGAGAACAAAACAAAATGGAAAAAAAAAAAAAAAAAAAAAGAGAGAAGAAAAAATCTGTTAAGAATTCCAGAAGTAATAGGCAGAAAATCTCTGGAACTGCTGGAGAAATTACTACGATTGGGTACCTGCTATTCACTTACCTACTAACAGTCAAATTTTTTTCCACCTTTTTATTTGAAGCTGGAGAGGCCACCAGTAATACCCTTCTGCATATATCCATGGAGATAACTGAGTTAGCAATTGCAAAACTTATTTTTTAAAGGGATACCTAGAAAGTTTAATGGAGAATCCATACACAGCAAAAGTGAGAACACGGAATCACAAAATACTGCATTCAGTCCAGGAATTCAGTACTTCATTTCCTATGAGACCAGTGATTAAATTCTCAGAAAAAATAAATTCAGAAAAATGCTAAGCTGTCTACAAAAGCAAAGGTTAACTGATCACTCAATTAGGACAGACCTGGTTGGGACAAAGGTTGACAATGTTATGTACTATAAAAATATTTTATCCATTTCCTTCTTCAGTTTTATTTAATCTTGAGTGGTACTTAGAGGTAATGTCAGGAGGTACATCTTACAGTCTTCTAACTAACAGCAATTAATAACAAAGAAGTTCTTTGGAAAGGAAAGTGACATTTAGAAATCTGAACTCATAAAATGCTAATGCAATTGTAGCATAATCACTCAAAACTGAAAATGAAAACATTAAAGTGCAAATGTTTACTTGCTCTTATAATGCAGTTAAAAAATAGCCATTTCTTTCCTTTTAGAAAGATTTATTCATTGTATGATTTTTTTCTGAAAAATAAGCTTTTTATCTCTGGACTATCTTCAGGCAATCTTTGCTTAAAAGGTTCCACTTTAGGATTGCTGCCCTTATCAACTGCTCTCTCTTCTCTACCTTGTCAGCCTTTATAAAAGTTTAAACTCCTGACATTTTCTGCTTCTTTGTTGCATGTGTAGTTCCAAACGACCCTACATGAATTGGCTGGCATATTGGATTAGAACTTCTCTATAAAAACTGGCTTCAGAGAGAAAAAGAATGTCAAGAATTATTTTCAACTGCTATGAGTCATTACCCAGTACTATTCTTCAGCCACCTGGTTTCTTCGTTTGGTGATAGAGCTCCTGCTCCCTGTTTCAAAGTCCTAAAAGCTTCTGAATTTTTCTCCTCAGGACACAACAGGAGGACTTGCAGGTAGCAGAAAACACATCTTGCTCTTCTTTCACTAGCATCACCAGCTAGCCCTCATTTTTCATAAAACATTGAATTATATGATGTTTTATTCCTCTTTCCCCTGTAAGTCTTCTAAGTGGAGCATTTATGGCTCATTTTGTGAATCAGCTCAGTTCAATCAATATGGCAGCAGATACATTTAACTATTGCCATGAAGGAAAAACACTGGCAGAATATGGCTGTAAATCCATTGTTCTTCCCTGTATCACATACTTCCTTCCCAACCCCCAACACGTTTTAGGTACAAAACATTCCATGAACTGCTGATATGGACACTACTAAGAGGTTTCACCCATCTAAGCTAGCATCTGGCTAAAAGCACCCTCACCCTTTTACATTTTTACTGTTAGAATAGTAGAAATAGCATCTCAAATCAAAATTCTTCAAGTTCTTAGATATTTTCAACCTCCCAAGAGTGTTCTCAGTCACAGCAACACAAATTCTCACAGCTTCATAACTGCATACAAACCGTAAGAAATATTTTTGTTTAATCACACTGGTGACACTCACCATCATTTTCTGTATCTCCTTCAAGCACTGACATCTCATTTTTAATTTTGTAATTGTTTGAAGCTCATTTCCATTAGACAGCTCAAATATGCTGAATGTGTTACGCCTGCAGCATTCCCACAATCGAGAACCAACAGAATACCCAGCTCTACGTTCACATCTGACATGTTTATTTATTTTAAAAGGACATCACTTTATATCTGCCTGCTAAAGTAAATTCTAGAAAAAATGAGATCATTTGTATTATTACAGCAATCAATACCATATGCAGTACTTTCACAGACACAAATGAGCAATCCAAAGCTCTAATCAGTAAATAAGCCTCTTAAAACTAAAAGTAAAGCCTAAATAATATAAAAATTTACTGTAGAATAGGCTCAATCATATCTCTTCAAAGGCTTCAGTCTATCTATTAGAAATTTGCTTTAAACGTTTGCTGAGCATAAGACCCATTCATAATGCTAAGGGATTTGTTGGAGAAAATACATTGGTACCATTTTAACAGCCTTCAGTAGACAGTTTTGACAGTATTCCACATGAAACTTTACTTTCTGGATGGCAGAGCAGTAACTAATCATGAGTATTTTCGATCCATTCAATTTGACATTTTACCAACAGAGAGCGGTCTCAGCTGCTGGGCACACAAAGTCCAACCATGGAATAAGAATTTTAAAAGCTTATGAATATGCCATAATCACTGTTCTGGTTCTGGTCCTGATTTTTTTCATTTTCAATACAAATACTGGACATAACCTGAATTTTAACAGCATTTTAAAAATTCAATGTATTATTACAGAGCTGAAGTCAGATTTCAGCTATTTTACTCCTTCAGTTACCGTATATATTTTCTCTCTAAAAAGACCAATAAAGCAGTACAGGAGGAAAAAAAAATACTTTCTTTTCCTTTCTGTCTACTATTTCTCCCCTCCAAAGCCCTGGAGACTGAACATGTTACTTAATTGATTTAAGCCTGCTACATCCATCTTTTCAAATCACAGTGCACAAACCAGGAGTGAAATTCAAATTTGGGTGAAACAGTGATGAAATATAATGTCTGACAGCACTAGTTTATTTCTTCTCTTTTAATCCTGTTCTGACTGGGAGGGGCAAGGGGAGAAGAATTCTGCAAAATATAATAAAGAAAAGCAAAGTCAAACAAAAATAATACAACAGGATGGAGGGTTGTATTATGAGCTCTCTAGCAAAACTACCATCTTCTTATGCCATGTTCATACCATGACTGACAAGAATTCTTCCAGCCTATAACTAGAGTTTCTAGGCACTTCTACGCTACCAAAAAAAAAATTATTTTGACTACTAATGATTATCCACGACCAACTGGATGGAGACTTTTTACACTTCAAAAGAGCCTGTGTGTCTGACATATCCCTGGATGCAGTGCTTCTTCATCCTGGATGTGAGAGGTAGTAAAGCTGACCCTAAATCTTTACTAAAATACAATTAAAAAGTGTATGTATGCACAAATTGATGCAGAAATGACAGTGCAAAAAAAATCAAAGAGAGTGAAATTGTTTCTTGAGAATGACTGCTAGCATAATTCTAAAAAACACTTTTTTTTATATTAAGTTCCAAGCTGTGCTAAAGAGTTTCAGTAGCATATATTTTATTCCCTGTTGGTAACAAATGTGTTTCACTTGGCACCACCACTATGTCAATTGCCACAGCCTCCATCCATCCATCACTAGCTGATTTTCAAAACCTGAAAGATTTTCTTTCTGATACAGCTGTAACTCATTAGTGTCTTTTTGCCAATCTTGTTGCAATGCATTTCTTTAGCTCCTACCAGGCACACCTTTCTCACTGAAGGACAGACACTTTTGTGCCTTGGTTTTTGACTCTAAACTCAGTAACATTAGAGTATCATAAGTATGCTCACGGTAATTCTGTTATCCTTTCTGTTTCTGGCTCTCAACTGAATCACTAAGCTCTAGTTTACCAATACGCTTGTCCTCTTAAATTTATTTGGGTCTTTTTGGTTGTACCGCAGCAGGGACAAACACGTCTATCTAATCAGAGCAGAACTTGTGGACAAAGGGGATCGGAAATTGGTACAGCAATCTCTCACATTCAGTAACCTCTTCTCAACGCACATCAGTCGCAATGCAATGCACTGATATATTATCCGTTTACAGCTTGGCCCCTGGAGTTACCAATCTCATGCTGACTAATGAATACAAAACATGAACCATCTACCAGGCAGACACAAACATCAAAGACTCAATTTACTGAACATATTCTACCTCTGTTGGAAAAACTTTGAGGTCTAAATTAATCCTGAAAACAGGGTTGATAAAGCTCTAGCCACAAATACTCTCTTGGTAGAACAATGCCCTCTGCTATATCCACATTTCACAATAAATAGTTCACATCAACTGCTTCTGCAGGATTATAAGGAAAACAATGTTGTCTCTGTCTGACAAATCCATCTCCACAGCAGAAGAGAGGGATTGTTACAATATGTAGCTTTTTGAGATGTGGATCACTGTTCATGGACCATAAACTGTCCAGGATAGAAACACAAGAGTCTCAGGTCCTGAGGAACCTTTAGTCTAGAAAAGCATGTAAAGACTTCTATGCCCTTTCTTGAATTAATTTATCAATTATAGCCAGACCCAACAAACAGTCGTATTCCAACCTTTAGAGAACCACAAAACCCAAGAAATGCTGGGAAATTTTGTAACACCTATTAAATACATATAATTCCATGGTATCATATAAAGGCTTAACAGGCACTCATCTAGAGCTCCATATGTAATTAATTATTCCATTGTGAATTAAACCACACCAAATGATATATGAGTAAATACTCTCTCTGAAGCTCTTGTTGAAGAGCTTTTCCTGTCTCTACCACTATATAATCCTTCTCATTCTCTGCTCATGGAACCATTAAACTGTACAGATATAGAGAGGACATTTATAGAGTGATGAGGCTCAGGAAAGCTGGCTGAGATCATACTGTGTTGTAACCTTTTCATTTATTGACACAAACAAGCAAGAACGAGCCTTGGAAAGTTCAGCACCCTGCCTGGGGATGTTTCTACCTGGCAGGCTCCTGGTCTGTAAAGGTTGTACCCCACCGGGGTAAGAGAAATCAGGATAACAAACACTTGCTACATCTTCCAAAGCCAGACCAGCTACATGTTGCCTTCAGCTTGGTATCTACAGAAAAGTAAAAACAGTCCATAAATCAGAGCTTTTTTCAGAAACATGCTGCCACACCAGCAACCATTTTGCATTGCAAACTTGTCTACAACGTGCAGCTTAGAAGCCAAGTGATGCTCAAAATGGCAATGGTATTTCTTAAAGTTTTGTGCAGTATCTGGAGCATTATGGTCTTGAGTGACAAGCAGAATAAAACAGTGAGTCCCTGCAAGTCAGTGTTTCCACACTTGATTATTCATGCATGAGGGTCTATAAGACTACGTAACTTTCTTAAGGTGAAACACTTTTCTTGAGTTATTAATCCTTCTGTTGTCAGTAAAACAGTAAAGCTAAGAGTAACACAATGCCAAAACCACTTACATGTACAATAACAAAACTCTATCCTCTCTGACACAAAGCCCTCTTCCTTTAATCTGTATGACTTGCCCACAAAATAGGTATACACTAACAATACCAAAAAAAGTACTGAAGACAACTCTGCTGCCTACTGCCTATTTTCCTCCAGTTTTCCAGGAGACAATTTCACAGTACCAATTAGGTTGGAAAAGACCTCTGAGATGACTGAGTCCAAATACAGTGGACTAAGGCAATTACACAGAATTGAGCATAGGCCAAAGTAAGAGGAGGATGTGCTCCAGACATTGGAGCAGATGCCCACAAAGTAGCCCACAGAGCCCCATGGCCAGAGCAGGCAGGTATTTCCTGAAGGAAATGGCCTCTGGAGAGGACCCATGTGGAACTGTAGAAAAGTGTGAGTGAAGGAACAAGAGGGAACTGCTCTGTGGTGATTGCATCCCCTCCTAAACCTCACTTCTGTCACTTGGGCCAGGAAGAGGAGTGTGGAGCAAAGGATTGCAGTTGTTTGAATTGGAGAACAGGAGGAAATGGTTAATATTTATTTGTTTCTTACTACTCCAATCAAATTTAATTGGCAGCCAGTTCATTACCTCCAAGGCAAGTACTTTTTTGCTCACAAAGGTAATCAGTAAGAAATCCCCCAGCCTTTATCTTGAACCACAGGTTTTCTGATTTCTGTTTGTTCCCTGGTTTTCCCATCCAACTGAGGCGTGGAGAGCGTGGCTACGTGGGAATTTCACTAACTCACCACGATTAATAATACAACTTCTATGGTTTTACTGCAATTATATGATCCCTTGATGTATTTGAGAGAATATTAATTGTTCATTCTTTATTTTTCATTTTCCTATGTTTTTCTTAGTCATACATTCTGTTGGATACTTTACATTTGTCCATTAAGCAGCTAGCAGCTGTTAAGTCTCCTCTGCACCAGGTATTTGCCAACCAATACTAAATCACCATGTCAAACATGTATTTACAACATGCTCATTTTACTTCAGAGTAAACATTCTCTCAACATCTGAACTGTTCTCTCTGTACCTTCTATTCACCTGCTAACAGCAGAAGCTGCCCAGTATACATCTGCAACATGTTTAATGAACATTTTGCCTTCCCTGGTAACTGGCTGGTACTGCATGTGCCACTCTCCCAGAAGGTGTTCGGGAGGAAAGGTTCAGTGGATCATTTTCACTGCTTCCACTCTTGATGGCCATACATCATCAGGACTTGGTAACACGTTTGCTTCTCATTATTACCAGCTAGACTCAGTATTAACTGTATGCCTACTTCAAAAATTTCTCCTCTTCCAGATTTCCCATTTCACTTCTCTGAAGAGCCTGAAATTGTTCCAGGATTCTCCCCCTGTAAGTACAGCTTTATTTTAGGATTTGCTCAATTACTCTAAGACAAATATTCTCATCTTCTCTCACACTGCTCTCAGGTTCTCTCAGATCTATTCCTCTGCAGGAATAGAAACTTAGTTCTAGAGCACAGATTCATCACTTAGTTAAATTTATCATTATGTAAACTCATTTCTCTTGTTCATATTAATGTGTTAAAGATAAAATGCATATACAGACATACACATAAATCTATAAACACTAATCATAAGTCTAAGCAGTAGTTCATCTCCACTCCCTGAACACCGAAAGACACAAATTTGTTTACCTCATTTAAAACCAAATTATTTTTTTTATCCTGAAGTAAAACCAAATGTGTTCATATTTGAAAGTCAAGACCAAGCAAAATACTCTTGATAGGACTGAGACAACAGTTCATAGTTTTCCAGAGAAAGAATGCAAGGAGAAGGAAATTAAACAAGTTTTCTTGCATATATTTCCTGATGTTATTTTCATTATGGAGAAGTAAAATTACATTTACTCCCTTGACAGCAAAGGTCAAACCATCTGATATAATCTAGTTAATGCACTGAGAATGATTGATGTTTAAATGAAAAAGTCATGTTATTTTATGTAGCAAAACGTGTTCTCTCTTCTTTATTCTCTCCATATAGTTAATATATTTATTCTTAATATAGCAAAAAGGTCTAAAACCAAACCAAAGGTCAAAGGAGTCTTCTGATTTATGTACTCCCATATCCAATAAAGATTTAGCCATCTATGACATTTTCATAATGGCAACACAACTTCTTTTTTAAGTACTTGAACTACTTAGTTCAACCACAATATTGATTTTTAGCCTAATCTTTATCCTACATTAGTACTCACACTTATTTTACAAATTTCATGCTTCTCTGAAAGAAGCAGCACTAGGTATTACCAGTAATCATATGTACAATAAAACAACTTCCTACAGATTCTGATTTAGACCCCCTTGGAATCAACCCTGAACATGGCTTTCTAGCTCTCAGAAACCAAACAACTGGTCACTCATCATTACAGGGAAGTACCTGCTCTAGGCTTTCCTCAATCTCCAGATGCTATGGAAGTGTTCTACAGAGCTGCAGAAAGGCTGGCAGTGTTTATTGCATGTGAAGTTACTGACATGTTCCAGAATAACACCTCATTATGCTCCAGAAAAACGTTAATAAATTCTCTCCTGAGACAGACTGGGAACACCACTCTCTCCACCAGCTGAACAGCCATTTGCCGCCTTGAGATAGTTCATGATTCTGCTCCTAGACCTTGGAAACGGCAGAAAGTGGCAGGATAAAAATGCAAGGACCTATGGGATTTTTTTAAAGTCATTTGCTAGTTCATCTGGCAGCATTAGTTTAATTTAAAGGCAATGGAGCTGAAATAGGTGATCGGTTCTTCATGATTCTGTATAAAAATCACTACAAGACAGACAATGTTGGTCAGATATTTAACACTGGCACACAATACAGATCTATGGCTTTAAAAATGTGCATCAATGTATTAAGCTGGAGTGACTGAAACAATATTGATGCTATCCCATTTATGACTATTGTGTGTCAGGGTAGCAATAATCACTTAGTTTCAAATCCAGTTATGATCATCAAGGTCACGTTTTCTGGTGTGGACACCTAACAGTACAAGTTTTCTGCTAATTTTCTGCGTTCAGTTTTTCTCTTCCTATTAAAAACCCATTTCAGCTCGGCAGCTGAGATTTGAGGCTATCTCAGACTGCCAAATCACCATTGTGGAATTTTATTCTTCTTTCAATTCAGGATGATTGCCATCTGAAATACTCTCCAGCAATCATCTGCAATGTCTGAGAAGCAATGACTTCTCTATCTGAAGTACAGAAAAAGAGCACCTAAGGTTGATCAGCAAACTAACCTGAATTCTTCTTTTTTAAAAATAGTAGTAATATGTGCCTTAATATACATAAAATTTCTAGCTGACCCACAAAATTAGTCAAAACCTAAAATACTACAGGGCCATACCAAATGTAAATAGAAGTGTGTAACTATGAATTTGGTTGTTTATTTGGTACCACTTAGTTTATTTACAGTATTATAATCAATGATTAAGTAGCAGAAGCAAATATCATGGGTGACAAATTCAAGCCAGGTTTCCATACTTTGCCAACTGCAAAGCCATTCCCTCTCATGCATATACAGTCTTTAGTCCTTCCACTTTGTCTTCCATGGATTTTCTATCACCTCTGAACCACTGACCTGACCTCCTACCCACTGAAACCACCCCTAAAAAATTTCTTGGCTTATGTGACAGAGCTTTCAGTCTCCTGTGATACCAATCAGGGTCCTAAAAAAGATTACTATAGCCCCTAACACTGCTGTAGAAAAAAAAAAGCATTTAACTGCTCCCCATGTAACCTGAAAGAGTGCTTAAGCAAAATCTAGACAACAGACCAAAGATTCATTTGTGGGCAGCTGCCACAACTCTGCAATGCAGAAATATTATTTGCTGAAGGAAAATAAAGATTAAATTTCATGCTTTAATTTGCTGATAAAACATCAAGCTCTGTCAGAGTCAGCCATCAAACTTGCATTAAGTCTCAGTTTTTTGCAGGTGTAGCCTTACCAAGTAAAGTCTGAAGAAACAAAAAAAAAAAAAAAAAACAAAAAAACCAAAAAACCACAAAAAAACCCCCAAAAAAACAAACAAAAAAAAACAAAAAAACCACCAAACCTATTCTTCACCATTTCCCTCACAGCAGACCAAAATACCATGCAAAAGGCACAATTCTGTCCTACTATTATTACGTATCTTACACAAACACCATTCTCTCATCATCCTTACAACTCAGTTGAAAATCCTGGAAGTCTTGGGGACAGTAATCTCTGGGATGAAATTCTGATTTCTTCCATCGTTAAATTCTTGCAAAAACACTGATTGATTTCAAAATAACCAAAATTTCATCCTATATACCAAATTTATCAATATCTCTATACATCATAGAGCCAGCACCAAAGCAAAAGAACTTTGCCATTTGTTTCGTATTTGTGATGCCTTCAATTCTCATGCAAATGAGACTTGGCTATTGAGCTCATTTCCTTGCCAAAAACAAACATGTTAATACTTGCTTTAGACAGAAGTTATGAGAATAAAAGGATTTTTTAAATATATATTTATAGTAATAAAAACATTAGGCAATATTCTCTTAAATTGAAGGAAATTATTTTAAGGAGGAATTAGGTACGTGGATCACAGGAGTGTCCATAACTTCTCCACTGCAGTACTGCATTCAACCAATCAATGACAGGTGCCTGTAACACTCAAGTTTAGACAGTTATTCTTCAGCAACACAAGGCAGTAAGTTCTTCCTTCTCTACCTCTCCATTTTCAAATGAGTAACAAAATCACATCCTAACCATGTCCTTGCCCTTCAGTCTGGCCCATCAGCATGCAGAGTTCCTTCAGAGATAAGGGAGTGGGTACCCTCTGCTATCAATACTGTCCACACACTTCCCAGTCAAGGCTTGTTTCAGGCCAAGCTTCTTTCCTGAGTTAACAGAAGGTGACAAGCCTGGCAGTTAGCAAATTTTCCCTGCATGACTGATTCAGCCTGGCTGACCAGATACATCCTAATGAGAACGTGCCAGCTCACAACAAAAACATTTTTGAATAATTTAGAACTTCAGAGCTTGTTGTGCCAGATAATACCATTCATTGTTTAATGACAGTGCCAGCAGAATGTACAGGCATCTACTACAAAAGCAGACTGCAAAACCATCATCAGACCTAACTTTATAAATAATGCAAAAGGAAAAAGAAGCAAAGCCAACTTAAAACTTTGTTTTCATCTGCATCAGCAAGACCAATGACACGAGCTATGTACATTTCACATAATCTTGATTTTGAAGCTTCAAGTATTTGTGTGGATGCTTAGCTTTCTTTCAAAGATAAAGGGCACTGCTATCTAAATTTATGTCCCGAATTTTTTCAAAGAAAATACTTATCCTTATTTTCCTTTTAGCTTGCCTGTGGAAGTGTATCACCAACACCATCCACTCAGCAAGGCAGAAGTGAATCAAAGAGGTGCTTCAAAACAACAACAACAAAAAAAAATAAGGACACTGTCTTTGATTGTAAGTCCCATCATGCCACACTGTGCCTTTACTGCAAGTCCTTAAAACTAGTTAGACTTGTTAACTAGTAAAATGCTGCCATTAACTACCTTTCTACAAATTAGTATCTTTGATAAATCTATTCTTAACTCCAGGAGTTGAAGTGTGTTGATCTAAATATTGTTGAAAATCCAATCCTGATTATCACAATTTTTTCAGTTTAATATGAGTTTTTAACCTAGGAGTGAGTTGGGGATTGGATTTTTTGATGTGGTTTTGCATATGTGTTTTGTGGTTTGGGTTTTGGTTTTTTTTTTCTTTTAATGTTTAATACACTGAACTTGTGCAATTTTTAGTCAGAGACTTTGCCAGACTTGAATAAAATGAGACTTATTCTTCAGAACAGCTGGCCCTAACAGAATAATTGTTAAGTTAAAAACCAGATTAAACAGCAACTCTGAATAGCAGAAAACTGTATTTAGATGATTTGGAGCTAATGCAGATCTCTGGTAAAACACTAAGTTGGGGATGTAGGTACACTCTCAGCATCTTTATACTATTTTGTGCAATAGCATCAGTCTGACACACATCCATTAATGACTGTAACTCAGGCATAGGAAACCTTGCAATTTATTAGACAATTTAATAGTCATGGACAGATAACTGTTCACTTTTGCAACTATTCCCATTTTCCAAATACCACAGAAGACTGGAACAGTGTATAGAATAGGTAGTGTAATAAAAGTTCATTTGGAACAGCAAAAATGGTCACTGAGTGACCATGCTATTAAAAGAAGAAAATACACATACACACAAGTGTTTGGGGTCTATTTTGTTTCTTCCACTATATGCTGTGCTTCGACAGCTGGCTGTGTGTTCAGAGCTCCACAAACTACAAATTTGCCTCTGTTCCAGGAATCTTGGGTCTCAATTTTGATAATTGCACGTTTTAAAAAGTATGTTGCAGCATGATTAACTTGTCCCACCATTAGAGATTTATTTCATTCACAAGTGAAAATTTCTTTTATGACCAACTAGGAACATGTCCTGCCACCCTCCTACAAGCATTGTCATTCCTCATACCTTGTTAGCACTTTCTGTTCACTGCAAGTCACCATTTGTCATGCTGTGACCACCAAAGGCAGCAGGCAGGCACTATCTGCACCCTACCAGCTTCATGGGCTGGACAGCTCTTTGGAAATTCCTCCAAAATGGCAAAAACTCATCTTGCACCACCTCACAGACTGCTTCCCACTGCCATGACTGGCCCCAGCTGCACCTGACACCACAACTGTTTGGACAGCTCCAGCCAGCACCACGGACTTCAAAGCCCTGTTCTGTTAAACTATGCATGCTGGTCTCATCCTGACTGTACCACAGGCATCCAAAACCGCTGAGAGATCGTCACAATCCCCCAAATTTGCTACATCTTCTTGGGATTTCAGAAATCAACTCCTGTTTAAAACGTTGATGCACCCCCTTCATACTAGAACCTCTTTTAGTATCTCTCTGGTTTTCTATTATGTAAGAACTGACCTGCTTTTTAGATGTCCTATCTACTGAAAACATAAACACAACTTTAAAAAATCCTAATGATTACATATATTTCTCCCACTCTTCTTCCATCTCTTTAGCAAAGGTGCAAGTACAGCAGGGTGAGGGTCACATTTAAGACAGAATGTTGGATTGTCGCTCTTGCTAGTATTTTGGGATTTCAGAATCTTATCTTGCATGTTGGGGGCTAACCTCTGCTCCAACAACCATCTCTGGGGAGCCTACTAGCAGTTCCAAGCTAATTACAGAGCCTACAGCCTTCCTTGCCCTTCCTGTGCTTAGATGGAGCTGGTCATGTTCTATATTAATATAACTTCCTTTTTATGAAAGAAAGGCAAAAATAGTCATAATTTTCTGACTCATTTTGTGTTTCTGGCTATTTCAGCATGAAAATTCTATTGCAGAGATAAAGAAATGCATGAGCTATTTCAAAGGAAATTTTAAAAAGCTGCCAGACTTTCTGACTAATTAGCGAGTGTTCATAAATTAAGAATTTTATCCTAATACCAAGTCAGACTTTTTTTGTACAAAGGGAAAACAGAGGAAGAGAAGATTGCTGAAACAAAGATGCCAAGGAAGACCAATAGAACCAGCATTCTTACTTTTCTGTAAAACACTGGGCAAGTTGTGGGCCCTTCCCCTGAGGTTTGAGTTCTCACTTCCTAGCTAATCAGTGAGGCCAGGTTTTCCTACCTCTCCATTTGGTTTCTTGGATCCTATTCCCACTTCAGAGGTCACCTGCCGAGTGACCTCATGTCTAACAGATATGGGAGGCCTTGTACAAACCCTCTATTTTCTCAGCTGCCAACCTTGCTGTGCCCTCACCATTATGTCATCAGAGGAACAAGAGAGAAATGAGGGGTTTGACCCCAACAAACCTTGCATCAACATCATGCTGAGTTTGCTGCCTGGATTTTGCTCCAGTGATGGCACCTTCTTTCACAATTACGCAGGACACAGACTCCGCTGAAGACAATTGTTCCACGTGCATTTTTATGAACAGAAGACACTGCAGAAGCTGCTTCTTCAGGTCTTTATGAAAATAACAGAAAATTAGTTTTTTAAGAGTAAAGGTGGCAAAATAACCAAAGCCTGCTAAAGGGGACCTGCAACAATCTCTTCCAGACAGATGATAACCAAACCATGCCAAACCTGGAAGGATTATGCATTTTATCTCTGCAGCAGCCACGCTACCCTGTTTTCCCTGTCCCTCCTTTTTCAAACACATTCCAGAAAGGGCAAACTGTGCTCCTCTTGGCTTCTGTGGTTCTGTAACCATACAAACATACCAGTTCTGGTCATAAGAGTTCAAGGAATATTGCTTGTAGGATGATAGTGAACTAAATATTACGTTATTTTGTTAGTTTTAGAATGTCTGGTTTTATTTGGAAATTTTACTAACAGGTTCAGAATACTTGTTGAAATACTTCTCTGAAAGTCAGGTAATGCTTTCAGAAGCTTATCAGTAAGATAGTCTAGTTTCTCTTTTTTTTTTGGCACTGGAATAAAATGGATATATTGGCAGGTAGTCTGAGGACCACAACTTCACTCTAATGAGGTGCTACAGGGCTGAGCAGAAAATAATTCTCCTGCACAGTCCCTTGGGGTCTCATGTACAAGTGTAGTATTCATATTTTCATAACTAAAAGCAGTCATAGGTACTTAAAGCACAGACTGAACAGCCTTCAATGTCAAAGCTTTGGGGGAAAACTTAATTTATTTGGAAAGCTCAATAGGGTCAGCAGGTAGCAACTTCACAGCCATACTTCACCATGTCAAATGCATATTCCACGTTCATTACAAGATGACTTCCCAAAGCAGAGATACTTGTAGGTATGATTTCTGGGTTAGGAGATCCCTTTCACCACAGTCTCCAGCTAGGCACATGCTTACAGTATTATCTGCAAGTATGAGAGACATTTCTACATTGTCCATCCCTTTTGAAAGCACACATCTGTTAAAGACATTGAGCTGTATGAAAAGCAGCTGAAATGCACTACAAAGTCAGTGCTGGATATGGGCTTTTGATTTTTATTTACCAGAATTAGTTGTTAGTCAACCCTGAGCCACAAGCTAAAAGGCAAATTTCTACCTTCCTTTAATACTGAAATCTGTACGCTCTTGGGAGCAAGTACTTTGAGAGCCTTTGACTGCCTTTTCTACACAGCATTGAGGGGTGCAACAGCCAGTTTGGCCTCTGAATTTTTGAAAATACTGTGTTCCACCAGCCTGCCCAAAATACTAAAGGCAGAATTAGGGTAGGTTAGAACAGCATGCTGTTGCAAACATTAAACAGGCACAACTCAATGGCACAGAGACCTCAGCAAATTAGAGAGAAGGGAAATCACCAACAGTTTGAAGTCTAACAAGGGCAAATCCTGGAGTCTGTGACTTGGGACGAGGCAACACTGGATGCATAGATGTGTACAAAACCAGGAATGCCAAATCCCATGTGCAGTTTTGGGCACCACAGTCTAAAAAAGATACTAAACTATTAGCAAGTGTCCAAAGAAGAGCCATGATGATGGAAAAGGACCTTGAGGGGAAGCTGTGAGGGGTGGCTGGGGTCACTTGGTCTGTTCAGCCTGGAGAAGAGGAGAGTAAGGGGAGACCTTATTGCAGTCTACAACCTCCCCATGAGGGGAAGAAGAGGGGCAGGCATTGATCTCTTCTCTGTGGTGACAAGTGACAGGATCTGAGGGGATGAGCATGAAGCTCAGTCAGGGACAGTTTAGGTCAGATACCAGGAAAAGCTTCTTCACCCAGAGGGTGGTTGTGAACTGGAACAGGCTCCCCAGGGCAGTGGTCACAGCACCAAGGCTGACAGAGATCAAGAACCACTTGGACAATGCTCTCAGGCACATGGTGTGACTCTTGGTGTGTCCCATGCAGGACCAGGAGTTGGATTCAATGGTCCTGACGGGTCCTTCCAACTCAGCATGTTCTGTGATACTGCTGATGGCTTGCCCTCCTGTCTGTTACTCCTACCTTGACGCTACATGGAGGAGGGAAATTGCAGTCTGTCTGCAAACACGCAACAGGGCTTCCTTACAAATCCAGTGTCTGTAAATGCCCCTTCTGGGATGAAGTCTAGGTCTGATTGCAGCTGCAAAAACAGCCGAAGGGTGCCAGAATGCCAATTCACATGTCAGTGTGTGGCCAGTACCCATAACCATTCTGTGCCTGTGCCAAAAATAAGTCGTGAGTCGCAGCACGTATTGTTTCTTTAACAGCCAGGTAAGCAGATTCATTACAAGAAAGATTACAGTACTACAAGGGAAAAAATAAATCTTCCTCCTTCAGAGTATTCATCTTGTGCTTTTACAAAACTCCTCATGCCAAAACAGTAATGTGCAGTAAAGTCTGAAGAGGCAGCACCGAATCTCCAAAAACCATACCCAGAAGTACAAGAACTTCATAACTTCAAATAATACAAGGTGATGTTCACAAGTGATACAAACCCCAGTAACAGCAGCAGGATTTACTATGGGCTTATGGTTAGCAGCGTGATTAAGCACCCTTCCAAACTGGGGCAAGCTGGTGCATTAGTTGTCAAAGCAGGTAATTACTGAAGCTTCATAAGACATTACAATATTAAGCCTCAGTCACATTAAGAGAGGCTCCTTCTGGAACAAAAAGCTGGCATACTAAATTCAAGGAAATAGATAAATGTTTAAAGTCTAAGAAATGAGGCATACTTTTATTACCATTACATTTTGAAACTGTATTTCTACAGCACATCTTATTCAAACATTTTCCAAAACCTAAGATTCTGAAAAATAACTGATTTTTGCTAAGCAAACTCATAGAAACTCAAATAAATTATGCTTGAAAGAAATTTTTTAAAACGAAAGCCTGACTTCTGTTTTTCCCCACAGTTTAAATGCCTGGAAAAACACAGTGCCATTACACAGGAAAACCACAAGGGGCCATTACTCAAGCTCTACTTGGATATTTGCAGACCTTTTGAACCCATCTTCTCCACATAAATTTCCAGCTATTGTAAACAGAGTCCTACCCACTAGACCTAATAAGCTTAATGATATGGAGATATGCCACACATTGCCATCTGGAAAGAACACACTTCATACAGCCTCCAGCTCTAAGCCAGGGTGACCTTGTAGGCTGGCAGGAAGAACAAATGCCCTGTGGGAAACTCAGAAGAGAATCCCAGTTATCAGATTTAGGTGCTGAACTTCAACAGCCGAGGTTGTGAACCCCAACTCTTCATTCTCTCAGTCTCTGGCCCCCAAAGAGATTTCACTTATCACCCAAAAAGAAAGAGAAGTGAGATGAACTTAAGCTGCTGTTCTGAAGAGACCAAGTATTCAAAAATTAACAAGCAGGCTCTGAAGTTCCTCCAGTGTCCAAACTCTAAATCTATTTTTCCTTTGTGAGCAATGTAGAAAGACTACCCCAAGCAGCCAATCAACCAGGATAAGCTGGATAAAATACCTTACTCAAAATTCCAGGAATTAGAGCAGTAGATGGAAACAAAGAACTGGTTAAGTGAAAGTTAGTCATAGAGTAGTTTCACTGGCAACACCACTGCCTTCTTCCCTGTAATATCAAATGCCTATCTACTTGGATGTTGGGAAATCCTACATAATCCAAAACAGGGAACTGTAAGTAGGGACTTGTGACCACCAGTTAAGGACTTCCATACCTCACCTGTGACCTCAGTCAGCAGTGCACTGAGGTCCACATGAGTGGACTGGAAAATCCATGCTTTTATGTGACCTGCTGACTAGACCACTAAGTGTTCATATTTGAGTAGTATCAAATGTCTCACAGAAAAGGCTGATGGACCAACATTTTTGCCCTACATAAAAGTACTTACTTTGCTAAATAAAATGCTACTAAAGAGAAAAATGACAGAGAATTCCCCTATGAATTTTCTTAGTTCAAATAAAATTTGAACGAAGTCAATATGTGTATCAGTACCTAAAAAGCCAGCAGTCCCCTCTCTCTAGCAATTTTCCTTATCTCTCTGACATTAGCCTATCTTTTTAAAACCTTGCCTTTCAAAGAACTCCCCACAGATGCCATGCTTTGCACAAGCCATGTCCTGAAGATCAGCACTCTGCACTGCACAGGACATAGATTTGCTTCCATGGCAGCAACATGAACACAGTCCCTCAACCCCTTACCACTGCAGCCTTTCTTAGGACACAAGTATTAGAATACAAGCAACTAGTGTCTGAATTTTTAACACATCTTTTAAGATGCGAAGTCACACATTTCAGGGGTTTCTATTCCATATTCATTATGAAAACCTCACCTTCCAAGGTCTTAATTTGTTTTGTTTTTCTGAACCACATATCTTAACTGAACAAGGTAAAGGAACCCCATCTTCACCCCCCAACCCTACTTTCTCCAGAACAAGGCTGAAGTAAAAACAGTCATAAGGCTCATTTCAGCTCACAGCACCTTAAATGGTCACAAAACAATGAGAGCACAGAGATGCCCATCCACTCAACTCTATCTTTTCAACCTGCCTGGCAAACTCTGTGTACAACACAGAAATACACCAGAATCCTGGCCTCAGCAGCATTACTGGAGTGGGATCTGCTCCTGCAGTATATAATTCTGTGAAGAGTTGCAGGCAGGCGGAGTGAAAAGCCAGCAAGACACAGCTGCAAACCCAAACAAAACTATTAACTCCAGTATTAGAGCCAGCAGCTTTGTCAGCATACCTCTAATGTAAACAAAACATAGGCTGCACAGTACACCCTCAGGAACTGAGTGAACAGCCTTCCTCCAACTACCAGACTTCCCCTGCAACATGAAGACAAGGCTCAGGATTCATACTTGAGACCTAACTAAAATTTACTGTTTTCCAGGCCCTATCATCTTGAACACATCATGACACACAGAAGCCAAGGAAAACAAATGGAATTCATGTTTTACTGGGTTCCACATGCTGCAATATTTCCAAGCCTACTAGCATCAACCAAGAAACATGCAGAATGCTCAGTTCTGAAAACAAATCCATTACCAGGACAAAGCCCAGAATAAAATCAACTCAACAAGCTACTCCAGATGTTTTTCATTTAACTGCATTCTGTAGAGGAAGTGAATTTGGTACAAAACATACTTGGCTTTGGCCCATAATCTTTTTATTATTAAGCTTGGGGGGCAGGGGGACCAGTGCCCATCTTTACAGCCAATTCCTCTTCCTTCTTGGTGTATACTCATTCCCATTCAAAGCAGATGGTACACAAGAGTCACCTATTCAAAGCTAGATGAGGGTGCTACTCTGGCAGTGAAGCACACATGGGGAAATAAATTAAGGTGCACAGTAGACAGAACACATGCTGTGTACATACTGGATCATCAAGACATGAAGCTGGACTTGGAGATCGCAGCAGGCATACATGACAGCAGAGGAAAACTGACAGCAGCACAGGCAGGCAGCTTTCTCTTTTCCCTTAATAAGGTTAAATCAGCAACATAAAGATGACCGTACACCTTGGCTGTCACCCAAAAGTTTACTCTGAAAGGAGAAATCTGATTTACCCAAAATTATGTGCTGTATAGATACCATATGTACAGTAAATACTTATCTTCTGGAAGAATACACACCCACACTTATAAACAACTAACTGAAGTATCATCAATTCCAGCAAGTTAAGCTTCCTTCAGTGAGTTACAGGGGATACCTTCATAGAATTTACTGTCCCAGAGCATTCCACTTGCACAAATGGGAAAGTTGCTACATATACCTCTAGATTGAGAAGCATGTGTATAAAACAAAACTGTTAGACAGCGCTCCTATACTAGGTACAGAAAAAGTATAAAGAAGAGTACATGAAAGGAGTTTTTTTCTATGCAATACATTCCTCCCACCAAACAGTATACCTAAGCATAGTCAAAATAATAGTACAAACAGAGCAAATTAATAAACTGAGGTTTTTATTTTTTGGCACTAAAGTAAGCAGAGTTTAGGCACAAATCTGGTTAATCTGAATCACCTTTCAAAACTTACCCTCTAATGTCAAAGTTTGAAGAGAGATTTTGATACTGGATTTGATTTCTTTGTCCACTAATATAGACAGTACCTAAAATATCAACAAGTAATTAAAACACAAAAATTGCCAGACTGTTTTGTGTTGTTAGCATGATGAATCATTCATCTAATTCTTTCATTGAACGCCACCTGATTATTTACACCCATCTAGCAAACATTTGTGCATTGTGTTACAAATCTAATAGCTGACAATCACTGACATGCAGTTATTCCCTAGCAAATTTGTACTCATTATTCACACACTATTTAAAGTTTATTAACTATGAAGTTCCTATGAGTCTAAAAGTAGACTAAGTGAATATGTCAACACAACTGTGCATACATCTGCACATACATAAGTTACTTCTAGCAACTATTTCTAATTAATCTAAAAGAATCTTCAGTTGTGCAGGAGCAGATCCATGTTTGAGAACAGATAATGCAACTTGATACCCACCAAAAGCACATTTCTGGCCAGTATTCCAGGATATCACTGCAAGACAGCTAAATCTTCTAAGGGCACCCATCCAGCCTTGTGATGGAATTTAGGGAAAACTCTTTTTCTACCCAAATGACACCATACAGAAAGTGCCAAAAGAGTCACTTTATCTCCAGAGAACTAAGAAGTCTGCATAGTTACAATGTAGATATATAACCCTTGGCAGAGGCAACTTCTGCCTCTTCCCATCGCTCAATCTGACAAAAGTATAAAGCAGCACTGTCAGATTTCCCTGCATATTTAAAATCCTCAGGGGAACAGCTATTTATTACTGCTATATATACAGCTATGTTCAATAGTATTTACTTGTTATCTCCAATAGCAGTTTGTTTCCATACAGAATCAATGCAAGAATATTTTGCTACTTGGAAGTACTCAGGGTTCTCAAAAGAATATTCCACATTTCCATGTGTTGCATTCTACTTCCTTTCCAAGTTCGGTTCCAGTTGTTCCATGGCAGCTGTGAAGGTGTGCACCACTTCTTTGTCCTTTACAAAGCACCCAGAAAAGCTCCTCAGCAAGTAAGCCAGCACAGCTCCCCACACTTCAGACACACAATTAGAACTTGGGAAATGGAATTACTCCATCCTTTCCAGTTAACAGTTTACTTTAATAACTAGGTCACGTTGTACTTTCAGGCCACAACAGGATGCATTTAGGAACACAAAAATACGGGAGCACTCTCAGGTCATCAAGTTCAGTGCTGCACTATTACTACAAATACTGAACAAACTCCATTTCAAAATTCTTTGCGATTTCTTATGCAAACACTCTTAACTAGAAGACCACTGCAGACCTTTGATTTAATGATGAGAAAGCTTTTTCAAATTTGCAGCCAGAACTTAATGGTGTGCATTTAAAGCCAATTTAGAAGCAACTCAAGCTCCCTCAGATATCTATAACCCTAAATTAACCTCAAACCTACCTGATTACACATCAATCTACTGAAAAGCACAGTCCAGCAAGAGATTCCAGTGAGATCCTGCAGGATTTGAAGGAAACACTAGCTATAATTCAGTGCTCCAAGAAGGTTACACATTCAGAGAAGATACAAAATCTAAAGACGGATACACCACTAAAGACAGAAACAACTTCTGTAAAGCACAGAAGGGGTTTAGAAAGGCAAGAATTACAAAACTGTCATCTAAGGAGGATATGAAGAGGGTCACAGAGTTGACACTGGACTTTTGGGGAGTTGCCTGCTTACTGCTAAAGGATCTGGGCAAACATTTGCAAAGGGCACTGTACCTACACTTTTCCAGGAAGCGTATCCTTTTAGTGCACAAGTCAGAGTGATGAGAGTCAAAATGTTTTGACAACATTAAAGAAGGAGCTGCTCAAGCAACCATTTTATTACATGAACACTGGCACAGAAGCATTAGAAAATGCATATGTTGTGTAGATATTCTTGTCCTAGAAACTCAGTTCTTTTTTGTCACTTCTTAAAAACGTGTTCTAAGCTTTTAAATCTACACTTACACACAGAAGCAGCTTAAAAGCAAATGCAGAATTTTAGCAGGCTGGAGTTAACAGACATCCCCTTTGTTCTGTCAGAGGGGGAACTGCTAAAGGTCAGCGTGTTTTCAGTGCACGCTACAATAGCTATCAGTCACAAGAGAGCCGCAATACAATTCTCTGTTTGGAAGTTGATGGATACAAGGATACAGTCTAAACTCCATTGTCACTGTGTTACAGTAAAAGGCACACCAAGGAGAAATTTCCACTGCTGTGGCAAAATTTGTACCCCACAGCAAGCAACACGTTTTGTGTTGCTTTCATCAATGGTGAGAGTGCATAGGTATCGGAGAAACTTCTCTAAAAATAAAGTCGAAGCTTGAGGGTAGAGGAAGGATTAAAGATTTTTGACCTCTCGTGTCATCAACCTAATCCTATCGTAGAATGAATGATATGAAGATGAAAGAAGTTACAGTATAGCTGACCAGACACAGGCAAAGCCATCAAGAAAGAACATGAAGGCTTTCAAAACAAAGTCTAGTGCAACTCTTCAAGGCAGGGACCTCCAAAAATCGATAGAATCACGTCAGAAGGTACAATTATTTCAAGTCATACACTCTCTGAATTAAGATCTTCTAAACAAGATAAATACAGTCCTTGAGAGGTTACAGAGAAATGGAAATGCCACTTCAGCAGCAGCTGTCATCAGTGTTGAGTCTTCTCTTTCACACAATGCAGCTCAGTCCATGCTCTCACCTTTGGGAAAACTGCTTGGCAATACACAGAAAACATGGGGCAGCCATGGAGGAGAGAAAAAGACTGATCATCTTGGAAAATACGGCTATTTCATCAACACCAACTTATTACATTATTTACTGTATGCCACAGGACTGAGTATGCAGTGCAAGGCTTAAAGAGATCTTATCATTGACTAACCAGAAGAACAGTTTAGACAAACTGAAGAGACAGTTTCACTTACTAATTGTACTGTACTGAAAACATAAAAGGGACTAAGTGTCTTTCATAAACTGAAATCTGATTTTATTATTATTATATATTGGCTGCAAATGAGATTTAGAATGCCATCAAAATGTAAGAGGGCAACATAGTTAAGAACTTAAATAATTAAAAAGTCAAAGGTAACAAGAGAATGAACAGAAGCCTTGTTTTTTTCACTTCCTTTTTTTCACCCCTCCTCTCCTATTTCAGGGGAAAGCACTTTAATAAGGCACCAAATACAGAGGGAGATCACCAGTGATTAAGAGAAATAAACAAAATTATTTGGGTAAGCAAGAATTAAGCAAAGGGATCAGAAACTTCAATTAAGGCCAAACCTCAAGAAATACACAGTGAAGAAACCGAGGCGTGCATCCATTTTCTTTTGATAGGACAAGATTTGTAGAGATTTCAGCAAACTTCTGTGGGATTTCTCTGGGGTTTTTTCAAAGTCGTATTTCTTACTCACTACATTTCCTGAAAAGGTGAACTGAAAAACCATGGTCCAGAACATTAGAGCTTGAGGAAGTGGTGCAGTCGAGCCAATGTGTTTGGGGAGCTCTAAAGGCAGCTTAACTACAAACTTTCCTTCCTGTTACGTTACATTAGACCAAGACCCCGTGCGTAAGGGGAATGTCAGATAAACAGGGCTGGCTCCTTTACAGACCACCAACAGGAAGATTTAGGTATGCCATGGGTTGAACACTGTGGCACCACTCACAGTAGCCTGAAAGCATACAAAATACTTTCAAGGAGTAATGACAACTACAGTTCAGCTCTACCCAAATCCATCTGGAACAATTTAAGAGAAACCATTGCGTTACCGCAAGATGAACCTCTGTGCAAGAGGAAGTTGATTATGTCCCACTTACTGGGTTCTCTTCTGGTCTAATCCCAGTGTTAAGATGACTTTATTCCAAATATTTCACTGAAAAAAAAAATTCAGAGTATAGAAACAATACAACGAGAGAAATTCAGGGAGATAAACAACACTTGACAAAACAGAAGTTATCTCATGCCACAAGCAAAACTGCAAGCTCCTCATTGCTGAGAAAAACGTCAGATTTAGGGCAAGACCCAAAGTGAAGAGTGCCACCTACTGAAGTGCCAATATACCCTACCAAAACCTAGGTTTTTCCTGGAAACTTCCCAGCTGTATAGTACCAAGCTAACTTTGCAAGGTCATGAAATCACAGACTAAGGAGATCTGGCTGCAGGCCATGTAAAAGTAGACACTGTACAAAGGCCAGAGACAAAGAAAGCATTTGACACTGAAAGCAGATGGAAACCTAAGAGGTCTTTGTTTGTTTGTTTTGTTTATCAGCAACTATCCCAGACACATGAGGACTGGGATTTATCTGTTTAGAGTTATCACAGGAATCAAGCTATGCTTGATCACAGCTACCTGAACTTTCACAGTAAAAACATGGCTCTTGAAAGAGCTCATCTAACTCAATATGCCTTTTTTGTCAAGCACATAGAATTTCTCAGGGCTCCCAAGAAACTTGCCATAAGCAATCTACCTACCAGTTAGTCCATTTTTCCTAGTCTTATTTCTACTGAAGGAACATGCAGAAACTCTGAACCGACAGATTCCTGGTTTCTTGCTTCAGTTCATTTGTAAACAGTTTATACCTCCTTGTTCCTGTGCCAACATTATCCCTGAGCTTAAATATCTTTTTCTTCCCTGGTGAATAGCCCTGTTCAATTCATTTATAGGCAGGAAGTATTTTTCTTCATATTCACTTTGCAAGGCCAAAGAAATCAGTTTCTATAGCCTCTCATAAGCCAAGCTCTCTTCCCTACAGTGATTTGTATGCCCCTGCTTCAGCACAAATTCACCTTTTTGAACATGGTGGTACAATACTCCAGAGAAGGCTTTAGCAACACCCTGCACAATGCAACTAAATTCTCAAGATTTTTCTTATTTGGGGAGGCCTTTTGTGTGTGTTTATTTGTTTGGAGGAGAGTGATTTTTTTTTTGCTTTTTAAATACAGAGATGCCACATTTGAAGGCTCAGCCCTTCACTGAATAAAACCCAAGTTTTTCTACTTTCTCAGGGATTCCACTCGCTGGTCCCCCATCTTACAGCTGAAATTATGATGACTCTTAGTCCCCAAATATGGCTTTTCACTTTGAAATAGACTGTTTTATCTCTATCTTATTATTCTAGTGCTGATGGCCATTCAGCTCTGTATATATGGTTTCTGATTGGATTGATATTTATTTTTTAACTCCCTATTGCAGAAAGCTGTGTTTCTGAGTTACTTTTATTCATCAAAGTATCAAATAAAATTCCCTTGAGGACAGAATGAAAACAGTAGAATCCTGTTTACAGTATCCATCTTTGCAAAATCTTGTTATTTTCCTGTATACTTTGTTACATACACTTCCTGAACTGCATCATCTATAGCTAAATTAGCAGTATCTCAGGTCCTCACCAAATTCTTGGAAGTCCACATTAGACCAACTTCACCTTCTGTCTTCAACATGACAATTATATTATAGAGCAATTTTAAGTATCATCTCTGCCAGTACTTTCTTAATCACTTGTATTAGTACTGGTAAATACTTCATTAAATGACAAACTCATACTCTGTTCTGTGCCATTACATGGATCCTTATTCCCTCTCATAATTTTGTTTTACATTGCCATTTTGTGTAAAATAAATCTGGCATGGGTCTACAGAAGTAAAAGTTGAGAAACACAAGGTTAGGCAAGTATTCTGAGGCCACAGCATGTGTTCTATGAGGGAAAGTGTGTATCCTCTCCTCAATTTGTCAAGTGGAAGAAGAAATGAACTTTATATTAAAGAAATACTTCAACTATTTTTGTAGTCCTATACAGGTAATAATTTAAAACGTCACTACAAAGAAAACATACAAATGGATTAATAATAATGTGAACAGAACATGAAATAGTAAAAGAGAAACTTTTAGTTTAGCCCATACGTTATTGTGTGTTTTACCCTTATCTGATATCTGACACCAAAGCAACTCTGGCTAACATCCTGTTTACCCTCACACTGGGTTAAGTGAAAGACTTCCTTACTTTTGGGTGAAGTGCCAAGTGTTTCAGTGTGCCCCGTGCTGATATCGGAAGCTGCCAAACATTGAAACTAGAAATGAGCATGCCAGCTGCCCCTGTACCTCACCCTGTGGATATGTGATACTGCCAAGTCAAAGGACTTCACATCAGATAATCAATTAGCTGGAGGGGGGAGACTTAAAATCTTGGCACAGCCCTAAAGTATGGTCATAGAGACGTAAATAATATCAGTGCCTGCATGAATAGCAGAAGGGACATCCAAGGTCTTACTATCAAACAGTCACCACTCCCTTTCTTACACATGCTCACGTTTGAGCTCTGCTACAGCATCTGCAAGAAGCTTCCAAGCCTCTGCCAAGCAAAAGTATGCAGTGTGTCCCTCTCAATTTCCCAACTGGACTTCCATTTCCGATATACCCTTCCATTCATCTCCCATTTTAACATATAGCTACCATATGCCTCCTTCCAAAGACTGAGATGTTGCCAATTAACATGCCTTAAAATTTAACTTCTGAATTCTGATTCTGCCTCTCTTCACAAGGAAAGAAAGTGTGAAAGATAATTAAGCTCAAATAAGAAATAAGGACTGAAATTTATGTCCTTACCATATGAAAAAAGGCTGCCTTTTACAGTGAAGGCATAACTGTATTTACAAGCCAAACAGTAATCATCAGGGTATTCTAATTGCAATGGTAACACCATTATTATTGTGTCTTTTCCCATGGTTAGTAAAAATTAAACAGCATTATTCTTCTTGTTATTGTTGCTTCTGACTGAAAAATTTCAAAAGGGGAACAAAATTGGAAAAGCAGCATCCTGGTATAACTTAGGTGAAGGTATACACAGAACCATTTACTCAGGAACTACCCAAGTCCAACTCTGTATGCACAGGCTACATTCATGTTTCTGCTTGTCATGTTTAGGATATGGTGGGATTTTCTAGCTTATAATGGCCTTACAAAATGCATCATGGGATAAGTTCTCCTATTTAACATATTCTCCTCAGGAAGTGGCCTGCAGTTCTGACATCACCTTTTTCCACATGAGGCTGATTGGATCTGATCATCAACTGTGTTGTGTTCACGTTTCCCCAATCTCAGAGCTAGACCTGGAATCACACAGCTTCCAGTACTGTTAAGGGAAATAACCAAAGGCTATTCAACCAACCAGAATCCTACCCACCTTCTCATTTCTACAAACAGCTGCTACAGTTTGAATACAGCTAATGAAGCAAAGAGCAGACATTCCCATACTTCTTCCTCTGCAACACTCTCCAGACCCACAGGGAACAGACAAAAGCTAAGTTTCAGGAAGCTCAGGAATCTCACTGTCTCCATCCTAAATTTAAAACTGCCATTGAAGTAAAGAGAATAATACTTATAACTGTCCAAAACTTTATCCAGTGGCATTATCCTCCAACAGCCTGAGCACAACAACAAAGTGGGAACTTTCAATATCTATGCTGATGTCCATGCACTGTCCCATCTAGTGGTGAGTCTAAGCTATACTTGAATATCTGAATAAATTCTGTTCTCAGAATAAATAAGTAATTCTAGACTCATAATTTCCATTTCAAGAATGAAATATGGATACCCCAATGACTGAGGTCCATAATATCTATTTTAGTAGAGGAACGTTGGTGTGCTGCTCCTACACCACCATTTTATCTGAGCTGGCTATGGACACGGACTTATCTTTAGAAGAGAATTTCTACATCCATCCACACCTTGTATTTTTTATCTTTGTCCAGAGATGAAGAGAGATTTGACTGTCTGTAATGATTATGAGGTAATAAACAGACCAAGCTTAGCCACCAGAGCAACAAAAAGCAACAACGTACAGCACATTTATCCATCTACATTTAAAGCAGCAGCAAATTCTCTCTTGCTGGACAGGACTTAGTGCTACAGAACCACAACCCTTACTGATGCATTTAAAAGCAAAAACGTAAAATCTGCATTGACCATAGCAGGAGCCAGTCCCTAAAATCCATGATTATAGCACTACCTATGGGGACACAAAGACTGAATTAACTTCATAATGATTATTATTCATGCAGTCCTATACAAGTCATTGAAGTCAATCACATATCCTGATATATTCTTCTGCTTCTCCCTAGACATTATTCCCAGCCCCAGACCCAACCCCCATGAACACCACCACCCCTCCTGGAGTGCTATCAGTATAGCTAACTGGAGGACATACCTAAGCACAATAGGACTAAGAGCAAACTACTACTGAAATGCTTTAATCACCCTTTGGGCTTTGGTAAGCTCCACAGTTGTGTTGGTGACTTGAACTTTCCCTTCAGATTTGCTACAGGAATGCCAAACTGATAGCTCGTCTGTTTATTTCCCCACAGCATTTAGATTTACTATGAGAAATCACCGAAAACAATATTTTCCAATTTCCCATATGCAAAGCCACTTGTAATAAAAAACATATTTCCCTAAATGCACTCTCTCTTCAATACCAACTGCAATTGCAAACCAGCAAATTGTTCATTTCTAGAGAAGCAAGACAATTCTGAGAACAGGCTCTCACTGGATGTTTTTTCCTGCCTCCTTGAAACTCTGTACTTTCTGTCTGGGATTCTATTATATCCAGAAACCTTACATGTTCGTTAACATCATGATTATTAATGACATAAGCAAGAAAAAAGTTCATAGCACTCTAAAAATGCACTCATAACACAAAATATGACCCATGTAACAAAGAGACTGTAACATAATGGATTGCTGAACAACAGCCATTAATACCAATTCAGTTCTAAATGTATTCATACCATTACAACATTTAGAGCAGATACCTGAGCTATTTTCCAGATAGCTGTATGCAGTATAACCCAGTATAACTCACCACTGCTCTAGGACTTCATTCTGCACTGCCTAGACATAGACTTAATCATTACCATCACAATGGTGCATTACTAGCCAAAGTAACCAGCATAAAAATCACATGCCATTTATAATAACGATGGAAGTTAAATGACAGGCTACATCATGATAGAACACAGCAAAGCTAATGTAAAACCTGACAATTTTGATACCTATAGCACTGCATGTAACAGGATTCCTGCCTTATATAAAATAAAGTGATCTGTGGACACACAGGAAACCTTCAGACACACTGGGAGGGCTATGCTCAAAGTGTGTGTTTCTCCAAGGCTAACACTTCTGGGCAGAATAGCTTCTCCAGTGGTTGATAACCAGCCATGGTCAGTGCAAACCCAGCCTGGGAAACACAGAGGAAGCAGCTAGACAAACAGTGGGTTTTTATACCTGAACTCAGAAGTGCCTTTTTTTTTTTTTTTTTTTTTTTTTAAGTATGTTCAGGCTACAGAGAGAGGAGCTCTGCCACACTTCTACTTTCCTAGAGTCTTTTCAGAGCGTTTTCTTTCCAAGAGGTGCAAATCCAGCCTACAAACCCCACCCCTCCCCTCCCCCTCAAAAAAGGAATAAAAACCACAAACCCCACCCAGCAGGAGCACACTGACTGAAAAGTATCTCACCACCATTTGGGAGAATAGAGTAGTTCTGCAAAAAATGACAGCCCATCTTTGCTGTCCAAGAAAAGAGCTCATAAAAGCCTCATCAATGATTTTGGCATCCGAGAGGAGGAGGCTGGGCTACAAGGCAATGCCTGAGACTTCTCTCTATACGGTGGCTGTCAACATAAACACTGAGAATGTCAGAGATCAAGCGTTCAGTCATGTTTTAAACATCAGACAGTCACAGTTTCTCAACCCGCACATCACAGCTCCATAAACAAGCCCCAAACATGCCAAATGGATTGCTCACTGTGGTAAACAGGCTCAGTAACATCACCTCTTCAGCTTCCACTCTTTTCTCACCTCTTTCCACGCTGATGTTTTGCGAAGCGGGCAAATGGGTGCCTGAGAGACCACACAGAAAAATGGAAAACCTTCTTGTCTATTGGACTTCTAAAGGATTTCAGTATCTCAAAACGCAATCAGTGCCCCTAAAATCACAAATGGGAATTAAATGCTCATGCATTATTTTTTAATCCCCAGAAATTTCTATGCATATCTTTAAGTACTCAAATACCTTTGAGAATTTGGTCTCTGGAGCACCCAAATCAATTGAAATCTTTGTGTCTACCGATGAAAAAAAATGGATCAAACACATTAGAAAGCACAGTGTTGTCTGGGAGATGTTATAGGATGATGTCAGCTATGTGAACTGTGGTTTCTTTATTTGGCTCACTACATTTTGTCGTAACCATTAACTGATTTGCTCTTCAGTAGACCCTTGTTTGAACCTTAAGACTCCTTGAGATTGAACAGACCTCCAGATCACTCTAGGTACTTGTACTAGCAGTTTAACTCACAATGAAGAGACATTCAAAAATGACCATACAGAAGACATCTACTAAAAACAAAAGCAGTTCAGTAGAGACAAACAGATTGTCTACAAAGGCCATTCATGCAGCACACATTGGCTTTTTTTGGCTGCGGAATGCAGGGGGGAAAAAAGTTGACCGCAGAATTTTAATTATGTTAAACAGGACTCGCCTAGCTCTGCCAGTGCATCAAATTTGAATTTAATAGCCCTTAATCAGGTATACAAAGTACTGAGCTGACAAAAGGGGCTGTTTTATATAATACTTAGATTGAAATACATTGCTCAACTGTATAAAACCTTTTCTAGAGGAAGACAGGCAGACCTCAAGTTCTATTCAATTTATTTCTAAATCCATATAATAAACCCAAAAGTATTTACCAAGCAATCTTTTCAAAAGCATGGTTTACATTTCAGAAAATGAGGTCTAAATCAACATTTAATTTGAGCAGATGGAACTAATTTTCCCTTTTGTAGGGCAAGCATGCAGCATTATTTAACTCTGACTTTTTTCAACACTTTATTGTCCTGATTACATCAGGTTACAGAATGTCCAGTTATAACAAGGCACCATCACGATCTGGAGTGAAGTCCAGCAAGCTACACATAATGAAATAATGGTACCTTGAAGGTAAAATTACACACCTGAATTCAGTTCCTTGTGGACTGAGCTGTACCAGCTAATTCAGCAAGTTGCTACATGTTGCCAAACATTTTCTTTTCTTCAGCTGCAGGTCAGCTGAAACGACAAACTCTTTATGCAATTGACTGCTGCCAGACAAGATGTGCATGTACACAGTCCTGATTATACTGTCTCATTCAGATGCCCTAGCATCTATGAGCCATTCCTATATCCAGGCACCATTCTAAAGAAAAATCTCTACACTCTAAATTCACCTTAACAGCCTTAGAGGGTAGACTTGTGCTTCAGAGAACTGCACACAGGTCAGCTACAGAAGCAGATCTACCAAAATGTGACAGAGAAGCAGAGGGGTGTCGCACAGGTATGACACAGAACTGTCCTTTGGGACTCATTTAGTTTACACTAGTCTGCCATGAAAAGAATCACTGGTGTAAGTTTAAATCATACATCAACTTTGCAGCTGGGGCTGAGAGTGAAGCAGGTTCCTAGAACAGCACCAGTTCACCTATTCAAGTAAATAAATTTTCAAATCTTTCCCATTTAGTTTCTGAACACGGCACACTAGAAGCCTTATCTTGCTAGCAAAGCAAAGTCGAACACTTCTGAATGTGTGATTCAAGAAAAGCTCTGAAAAAAACCATCCAGATTTCCATTAGCTGGAATTATTTCTCCTTTACATTTAAAAAAAAAAAAAAGTTTATAGCTATTGCCAGAGCAAATAGCAATGAATAGCTCGCTGGGATTAACAATTCCATTGATTCCTCTGTGCACAGTTACCCAAAATTAATTCCTTCACTTCACACTCATATTTATGTGAATGGCACTCATCCTCTGACCTCCTGCCGAACCCTGCACTGGAAATGCATTTATGCAGCACAATCCACACTTTGTTAGGTCTTATTCCAGAAAGCAAATCCTTATTCAGGCTGTAATCAGGGCATCCCAGGGAGGAGCTCTGTCCCAGCACTGTGTTTCTGTGGCTGTTACGATGGTTTATTGCCTACTCTATGAACTTTTTCAAGAAATCTGATGGAACTGGCTGACAAAGAGCCCAGTAACTTCAATAAATTCAGATACTGAAATCTGGAAGAAAGTGTTATAATTAACCATCTCATTAAACCTCTTTAATTTCACCAGCTGATGCTTTGAAATACTCTATAATTTCTAGTGGAGATAAAGGACATCTTTCAGAAAGTCATTTGATCTAGATTAAAGTGCATCAAGTGCTGGAAAATCCACTGAATCCAAAGTTGTGTTCTAGTTTTTAATTACTACTACTTTGTTTTAAATCTCTCTTTCAATAGGTGAAAATTAGGAGAATAAAAAAATCCACAACATATGGTGTAATTTCTAAGGAAGAAAAAAATCAAACTGACGGAACAGCTCAAATTGGGTTTTCCTTCCTAAAAAACCAAACATCTAATCAAGACTTTAAAATCCATCAACACTTAGATGAGGGTGGGAAGAAAGCTAAACAATTTTTCTCAATAACATTCTGATGGCAGTGATGAGCAGACACATTTATGCACCATGTAGTTTTCCAATTTAATACCTAGCATATCTAAATTAAAAATTAGATACCCTACAGTCATGCAACTCCTCAACAGCACTCCTGTCACAGAGAAATAAAAGAAACATTTGCAGATTTAATGCTTTCTGGCTTTTGATCATTGGTAAGTCTTATTTAATTTAAAAACAATCCTATCTCACTTCCCATATTGTGTTAAGTCCTCAAAGATAAAGAAATTTCAAATTATTTGGTGATACCTAAGGACAGCCTGGCCTTAATTTATAAAAAAACCCCAAACTATTACTGTTTGTTTAAATTAGAAGGAGCAACGAGTTAGCAGAGTTACTTGCAAAAGCCTAAAAAGTATAGGAGGGGTTGGGTTTTGGGGACTTTGATTTTTTTTTTAAGTTCATCCCCTCCCTCAAATATTGAAAAAAAAAAACCTCTTACAAGAGAGGAGCAGTACTCCTGAATAAAAATATTATAGAAAATCATTATTTGCTTATTAGGGTATCTAATAGATTTTTTTCCATAAAAGATCACCTAATTTTTATTCCCTTATTCTGTGGTTCTACACCATGTAAATGGCATTATACAAATAAATAAAAAAGTAATGAAAAAAAATATTGGACAGCCGTAGAAGACATTGCTTCTGAAAGCAAAATTCAAACATCTAGGTTACACACTGAGAATAAGCACTTGATTTTTGAGCATTAAAGAATTGCCCATTAATAAAGTTTTAATCTTCTAATTACTGCACCTCACTAAATACCAAAACTGTTTATAATCAGGAAATAGAAGATAGTCATTTGGGAATTTGATTTATGGAGAACAATTCATATTCTCAGAGCTGAAGCTACTGTATCTAGACAAACCTGCTGCTTAACCCAGGTTCACACAATTTCCAACATTAAGTTCAAATAGGAAACTTACAAAGTCACAATTTCTCTAATTCACCACAGAGAATTCATCTGTGTGGTTCCTTTCATGACACTTATCTCAAGATGTACTAAATTATTCAGATACATAACTCGAGCAGAAGCCTAATGCAGGTAATTAGTTTCTCTGCATGGAAGACAAGCAGGACTGCGGTCCTATTTTTAAATGACAACCACTTCTAGAAATAGATTTAAAAAAAAAATCAGAGGCATAAATAGGAATCACAATTTTTGTTTCCTTCAACAGTTTCATTAATGCCTTGTTTCTGACCACACCAGGCTGCAGCTGGAAAAAACACCCACACAGCTAAAACTAGGCATCATGTTAAACCTCTGTATTATAGAGTAAACCTTATGTGATTTGTGTTCAATACATGGGAGAAGAAAAATGAAGTTTCATCCTTTGCTCTTTGGAAACTCCACATGCATCCAGTGTTAAACATTGCTCACACATTTTTGCAATGCTCTTTGAATGCCAAACAAAAAAGCAACATAGAAAGTGAAAATTAATCAACTTATTTGTAGAATGCAGCTTTCTAAATTTGACTCTGTACATTTTTTTGGTGGTACAGATGTATTTTCTAAACTTTTGGAGAAGTTCAAATGTGCCATGCACTTCTGAAGATACTTCACTAGTTTCAAGCCATTAGAGAACTTGTTTATCAGACCACAGGAGGATGTTTGGGGATAGCTGTTACAGGGCAGTAGCACATAATGATGTTTTCTCAGAAAACCATCTCAGCAGCACCGCAGCTCAGGCATTTTCTGAGGCAAGGGTTTATGCCTAACAGGCATAAACATTTATTCTACAAATTCATAAAGATCCTTTCTGAATCCATGTACACCATCAGCATCCATCATCTGCAGCAAGGAGTTCCACAGCTGAGCCATGCACTGCACAGAAGTCCTTTACCTCTGCTTTCTGTCAGCAACGTAGTTGTGACCTTGCAAGCAGGAAACAAGTGCATTGTCACTACCTATTTACATTCTCTGGATCAATGGAGATGTTCCTCACTCCTTATCCAACCCCATCTTTGCCATTCCTTGCACAGAATGAGCTCCACAGCCCTGGCCAGCCTTTCACCTCTTCCTGTCACTTTTCCAATTCTACCACATCCTTTTTGAGACAGGAGAACCGGACTACATGTGCTCCAAGGAATTATGCCTTGGTAAAACAAATTTGTTTTCTCTGTTACTTTCCACATGATTCATTCATGTTATAACAGTAACAGCAGCCATCATGTAAACAAGTACAGCAGAGGCTACAATTTAAAAAAAAAACCTTATCTGACAGGTACTCTTACTGAGTTTTGTAATAAATCCAAAACAAAACAAACAAACAAACCCCACCAAAACCAGTAATTAGATTGATTCCAGATCAACAAAGCTTTCCCCCAGCACATTTGTCGACTTCAGAAAGAGCTTTTATCTTTATCATTATTATTACTATTTACCAGTCTGGCACTTTTCAAGTAATGTAGCTGATGCTTAGATCTACCAAGAGCAATGATGTAGCAAAATAATTCAATTCCACATAGACAGAGTACCAGGGCATGATTTTTTACTCTTCCTAAACTTGGATCTTAACTGACATCTTCAATACTAAGCTATGATGATTTACTGTCCTGGTGGCTTAGGATACTCTTTCTTTAACCATCAGACTAACATGCACTGCTGTTTGGGACAGTAATGAGATCTCATTGATATCCAAGCCTAGCAAAATTTACAGGAGCTTCTTCTCCTACATATGAAATAGTCCAGTGTCAATCAAAGCTGTTAATATTTCCATACAATTAATGGGGATAGGACTGAAGGAGTGCATTTTTCTGCAGCTATGGCTATTATTTTCAGAGATCAGTAGAATTAACCTGACCCAACCTTTACCCAGCACCAGTGCAGTATTTTGCTGCAATGTCAATGCACTTGACAATGCTGCACTGACATTAGAGAAAGCAGTTCCTCTGCAAAAACTTCATTTTCACACCTCCCATGTCAAAACAACATTCTCATATTCTAAGTCACTTTTAAAGTGTTTGTTTGAAAATTAGATACGGTCTTCGCAATTAAATCAGAAAAAAAGGTGACTGCTATTCAGTTATTTTTAAAGTACAAAATCTGATGCCTTTTCAAGTCTTTCAATACTATCAGCATGTAGAATAGCCCATTAAAAACACTGTTAGCTAGTTTTCTCATCACCTCCTCACCCTGAGCCTTTGTAACACCTCTGCCCTACTCCTCATGAAAAAAGTTTCATATTATTTCTATATTACCTTCTCGTTATCCAAGTTTTGTTCCTTAAACATTAAAATCATCTCTGCAGTACAAGTGCCCATAGCATAACTTTCAGATCTAAAAAAATATATAATCACAGTCTTAAGCAGCTTATTAGAAGTCTACAGTAGCTGACCAGCTGGCCAGTACATCAAGCTAGTTTCTGTTACATGTAGACCTGATTTTAAAATCCAAGTTATTGAAAACTAAATTATATCTTAAAGTCGGTTTTATTTATCATGTTGGAAAGAAACTTAAAATTGTAACTGACAGAAAAATACAATTTCAGTAAGTCTCATGCTTTTATTAGAACACGTATAGATGGCATACTATGCACTGTGAACCAAGGTGGCAGGCACGCAACTAAAAAGATCATCAAGAACTGCTAGCTCGACAAAGCTACAGCTGAGGGAACCACATCCTTCATGAAAACACCACAGAGGAGATTCTCTCAATTGCTCACATTTAGAATGGGTTTTGATGTAAGAGTCAATGGCCACAGCATATGTACTACCGTAATATATTACATTCGATAGGGTATTTAGTTATCTTGTTGGGTAATGATTACTGAGAGGTAAGCCTTGAAACTTCTGTCCATCGCTAAAGAACAAAGCATTTTAAGCACTTTAAGTCATCCAGTTATTCTACTGAGGTTAGCCCTAAAATAACCTTGATGTCCTGGTTTCAGGGCACATTCATTTTTAAAATCCACCAAGAGAAAAAGATATTAACCAGACAGAGCCAAGGAAGCAGATGACACCACCATTACATGAAAAGAATGTTCCTCAAAAGTTCAAGCATCTGCATTACTGTCCATCACAGTTTCCCCTTCTAATATTTCAAAGACATAAAAAAGTGATAATTGTAATCTTAAGTGAGAAAGAGGAAGTAATAGACTGCTGGAGTGAGAGAGGATATGGCTCCATCCAACTGTAGACAGACATGCCTTCTGCTTCCTGGACACTGCCAAGGGCACCCACTTGCTAATAGCTAACAGAAGTCCAGAGAAAAAGAACCTGAAGGCTCACCATTCTTCAGGCTCTAAAAGAACCTCCAGATGCATAGCTTTTGTAGTCATAGCTTCCTAAGATGTCCCCGGCCATCAGCTCTCTTGGGTGTACTCCAGAATACACATTTGAATTTAAAAGTTCAGCACAAAAGTTAAAAGGGTGAAAATAGGATGCACAACAGGGAGACATTGGTATCTTTGCATTTATGCTTCTAGCTTCAGGTAACTAACTTGACATGCTAAGGCAGGGACCAGTTGTTTCCATCCCCAAATGACAGCTTTTTCCTCTATCAGCACACCATTACTTGTCTTTCAGCTCTTTCCAAATATGCAAGACTCTGGGAACTGTTTTTTCAGGGTCTAATATGCCTTCCTTCTTTTTTATAGGGCAAGAAGTATCTAACACACACCATGCCCAGAACTGTATGGTATCTGATCACGTGTATGAACAGAACACATGCATGCATCAGGTATGTACAACAGACTGTTCAGCATCAATGAAAAAAACAATTTTTAGGGGATTTCTAAGGCCTATTAAAAATAAGGAGAAATCTATGACTTCCATAACACAGGAAAATAGGAGTTATGAATGTCAACTCCTCAGGCCATATTAGCAGTCAGGTTGGCTAAGAAATGCCTCTCAAGTACAGCCTTCACAACACTCTGGACACTGCAGTGTGTATCTGACAACTAATGACCACTAATTCCACTCTCATAATACAGCTGCCACATGTTCATAACCTATTTTGAAGCTGGCTAGACCGATAATAAAAGGAACCGCAAGCACCAGCAGCAGAGTCTTCCCAAGGTACACAGAAATCACCCAGCTTTGTTCCCCACTCCACTGCTCTCCCCCAGACAGCCAGGGTGTTTCAGACAACTGCAATCACCATTTCCAAATGCACTGTAGATCCATCCTTCATTACCCCACTATGAGGGTGGGATTGAGTGTACATGCTGCTGCGCTGCTTTTGGCTGGGATAGGGTTAATTTTCTTCACATTGGCTGGTGTGGGCTGCTTTTTGTATTTGTGCTGGAAACACTGTCGATAAAACAGGGATGTTTTCATTACTACTGAGCAGTGCTTACAGTGTCAGGGCCTTTTCTGCCCCTCACACCACCCCACCAAGGAGAGGGCTGGGGGTACACAAGGGTCTGGGAGAGGACAAAGCCAGGAGATCTGAACAACTAATCCAAGGGATATTCCATGAGCCTTTGTGCTCAGAATATAGAGCTCAGGAAAGAAGAAAGAAGGGAGAGACACACTGAATGATGTCATTTGTCTTCCCAAATAACCCCCAGGTATGATGGTGTCCTGCTTTCCTGGAGATGGCTGAACTGCTGCCTGCCTGTGGGAAGTGGTGATTGAATTCCTTGTTTGGCTTTGCTTGTCTGTGTGGCTTTTGCTTTATCTCTTAAACTGTCTTTATCTCAACCCACAAGTTTTCTCACCTTTACTCTCTGGAGTCCTGCCTCATCCCACCGGGAGAAGTCAATGAGCAGCTGTGTGAGGCTGACTTGACTGAGCTTAGACCACAGCAGCTACATAAGCACATACTAAAACACTGGGATCATCCAAGAGATAAAGGATTTCAAACACAGAACACAGATAACAGAAACCAGAACCTGAATTAGCCTTGTGTTAAGCAACATGTCAGAAAGTATGGCATATTCCTGATACAGTCTTCTGGCTATTCCATTGAAGCAGAATATCACTCCAGCCCTTCTCTCCATGCCTTGTCAACCTTCCTGATTTACCTGAACACCAGGATTTTGTAGCAGGGCCTCCCCTCCAGACCTGCCTCCCGTAAAATGATGTGCGTGTGTCTCCTTGGATAAAGAGTGTACTACTTTGCATAGCTACAACTCAGAAACCCACATCAAGACAAAGTGCCCCACAGCTTTTTAAGATGTGACTCAGAGCAGTAGTGGCACCAAGGACAGGCTGTGCCTCTAGACCTTCCTCTGTGCACTGCCTCTCACCACAGGCATACAGCAGAAAGTACATTCTAGTTGCAGTCACAGTTTAAAGTCTAAACAAAAAGTCAGAGTTTTCCACTTGACACAAGTTAATAACGCTACCAACCTGCTATTTTTCAGTCATCTAAAAGCTATTACTCTGCTCTCCATTTAAGTTCTTGAACAGTTTACATTTCAAAAGAAAGGGTGTCATTGCAGAATAATATGTTAAAATTGTCTGTAACTGCTATGAATGCACACTCAAAATGGGATTAGTCTTTTCAAAGCCTATGAACTTTTGGCATGGCACCCACTTTTTATCTTGTCAGAGTGCTACCTGATGCATTTATGTAACTAGCAAAATTTTTTGTTATTGACAAAAAATGATTTAGTGCAGTGCTAAAATATATTACATAAGAGACATATAAAACCAATTTTCTTTCAAAAAGAAAAGAAAATTTTCACAGTTATTCCTCTAACTGTGAAAAAATTGAGGCTGGAAGGGCACTTTCAAGTGAGATTTAAGACTCCCAGTACTGCTGTAACTTCTCGGATGTTTTTAAAAGCCTCTGCCAACAGTCATCCCTGCCCACTGGACCTGTGCATTCCATAAATCCAGAAAGTTAGAGGATACTAATAACTAGCACACATCCTATGAAACTCTTCACAAAATTGCATCACAACTTGAATAAGCGAAGGGTCTAGAGATTAGTCCCAAACTATCACAATTTTCTTGACAATGGAAATATCATTCAAAGTTACAGCTCATGAGAATTAGTTTATTGTCAGGCAGAAATTCCCCTTCCTGACAACTGCAAATCTAAATTTATTGCAAGAACTAGTAGCCAGGTAGTGGAGAAACTGGTGCCCTTATTCACAGCATAGACACTATGGAAACACACTCAGCAGGTGGAAATCGGTGCTTTGATTTCAGTGACATCACTGCAATTTGTGCTTAGTGATAATCTGACATTTAATATCCTTCCTGTCCAACATCCTCAGCCCCAGGAAAGAATTAAAAACACTTAGTTCATTTCTGTCATTCCCAATCCAACTATCAGACAGCAGTGAGGTGAATGAACCCTAAGAGCGCTGCAAGCTGTTACAGTTTTGCATTTTCACTGTGAGGAAAAGAAACTGGACAGTGTTTCAGATCCTTCAAACTGAGGGCCAGATAAAAGAAACTGTAAAGGAGCTACCACATGACCCACGTGCCCTCGTCATTCTGGAAAACACATCTGCCTCAAAAAACTTCAATCAGTATGATACATGCCAGCTATGAAGGGAGAACAACTTAGATTGTGTTCTGTTTTACTCAAAACTTCTGTAACAATTCCTCTGTTCCTTGAATTGATAACAAGAGAGTGGAACATAAAAGAACTTAAAATGTGATTGATTTCTTGGAGAGATAAGAATTCTGGTTCACTGAAGGTGACTATTCGGACAAGCATCACTACAATATAAAAACTAGATGGACACATTTCAATACATCATTCCTGAATTAAGGATGAACTATACATCAAAGCACTTCTGACAGTACATTAAAAAACAAGCCATTGAAAAATTTGTATTGGGTTCTTTATTTCAGTCTCCCATTATCTTAGAAAAGAAAATGCATATCTTCTTACCAGTGTAGGAGTTTAAAAAAAAAAAAAAAAAATCTTTCTTTACATGAAAGAGTTAGGACGCAGACTGAGATGCTATGATTTCCCAGGACCTCACATACAGTTCCTCTGGGTTATTACTCACTCAGAGTAGCCAGAGAGCTACAAGTGCTAATCCTGATGATGCACAGTTCTTACTAAAGCCATTCTGCAGCATGGCCTGCAGGCAAACTATACAGATGGTAATGCTGCCAATTTGTCAGGTAGGAATTTAAGTGCAATTTAAACTCTGAACAGTTACAAATTTGAAATTTTTTTTAAGCTTCAAAGTTATTTTCTTTCATTTATTTTTTTTCCCACAGCAGGATTAACTGTCATCTCTACTCTTCTCCCAGCAACCTCAGGAAGAAAAACTCCCTTGTCTGGACAGAGCTTACTAAATCCCTGCACCAGACCCTCCTTTTCGGCCTGATTCCCTCCTGTTCCTGTGAAAGCAGAACTCAGCTACGGCTCCAGCCCCTTCTCCCCCCATCCCTTTTCCTCCCCAGCAGCCCAAGTGGTAGGTTGTATGCATGATGCTTTCTGTGAGGTCTTCGGGGTAGAGGCAGGCCAGTGCCTATGGGCAGAGCAGGGAATCCGTGATTCCATGGCTTGAAAGGTGCAAAGTAGTTCCATGACCCAGTGAACACAACAGGAGAGGTGGGTACACTGTGCAAAGTCCCCATGCTCATACCCAAAACTCCTTAAAGCAGGGTCATACCTCCAGGAAGTCTGGTTCCCTGCTCTTCCCCACTCCAAAGTCCCCCTGCCTTTTCCAGGCCACCTCACCCACCAGGGATTCACTCAATTCCTTCAGACAGCCACTGCACCTCACCCACAGCCCAATCTGCACTACCATGAGAGGATACCCTCACCACTGAAATGCCTTTAATTCACCCTGGTACATACCAGCTTCTCTCTCTCTATATATATATATATATGTAAGAGCACAGAGCAAGGCTGGCTCATTTAAGTCAAGAAATACATGTATTTTATAAAGCATTCTGAAACACACTGTGATTCAGACTTTGGATATTTACTATTACCATTATCACCACTACTGCTGCTGTCACCAAGTCCATACAACTGAACAAATCCAATTTCGGTTAAGTATCAGGAAAAATACTTCCACCCTTCTATAAAAGCAAACTCAGGCCAACTACTCCCCCTCATCTTTCCTGACCTTTTTCCTACACTCCATTAAGCATAGTATGAGGCAAGTGCTCTTCCTACCAACCCCAGAAGGATCACTTCCTTTGAACAGCTAGCCTCCATCAGGATATAATCATTTCTGGAATAGGAGAGGAAACACAACTGGGGTAGGAAAAGGACTTTCAGACAATCTCTAGGGGAACATGAGCTAAATGATGCCTTTCCATCATGCTTTTGACCAGTGCTAGCCCTTGTAAAATAGTGCAAATGAGAAAAAGTCCACTAAAAAAGATTTCCTTTGCAATCAATACAGAGTGTCTGACGGGACAGACGAGCAGAGGTACTGGGCTGCATGGATCAAAAATAGTTTGACAAACAGTTTCTCATTAAACATCTGGCTATATCAACACCTGATATTTGAGGCTAACATCTGGCTGGTGACCAGTCACCAACAGTGCTCAAAAGGGCTAAATTACAAAGACCAGTCCTGTTCAGTATTTCTATCAAAGATCTGGACACAGGAGTTGAAGGCACCATCAGTTAGTTTGCTGCTCATACCACACTGGGATCTGCTGTTGGCTCTTGTGAGGGATCTAAATAAATTGGAGAATTAAATTAAAATTTAAAAAGAAAGAAAAAAAGAGCCTGATTCTGCAGCTAGGACAGAGTAATGCCAGGCACTAGTATCAACTGGGAGTGGAGTGGCTGACTAGAGAACAGTCCAGCAGAAAGCGATATGGGGTGCTGGTTGACAGCAGGGCCCTTAAAGCCCAGAGGACAAACCCCATCCTGCAGGCATCAAACACAGCATCGCCAGCCAGTCAGGAGAGGTGACCATCCCACTGCACTCAGCATTGGTGAGGCATCCCCTGGAGCACTGCGTGCATTTCTGGCCCCCATAATTAATAAGGATGTAAAGCTATTCAAATGCATCCAAAACTGGTGAATGGGCTTGAAGGGATCTCCTGTGAGGAGTCCTGAAGTAGTCAGGCAGTTAAACTAGATGACCACAGTAGGTCTCTTCCAAATGAAATAGATTATTTAAGAATAAACTATCTACTGGACATATTGTTCTATCAAACCTTGCTGTTTTTCACACAAAAATTAAAGTCCATTTTCCAGTTTCATGTCAGGAATGAAGACAAGTGCAGAAGCACATACATATGTAATGTATCACAATATTTTTTCCAAAGTAGTTTCAGATTGCAGCAGTAATAAGTAGTAATGAATGCTTCCACCATAATTAAGCATTAAAAACAGTTTAACAAGATTAAAACAGAAGAATTCAACTGTTTCTCCATGTGGTTACAACCTGGGTTTTACAAAACATGCATTTTGTGGTAGACTTCTACGCTACAATTGCACTTCTTTACCTAATATTTACATTTTCCATTCAATTCAATTGTTTGACCAGGTGAGAGATATCAGATAAAAACACATCCCGTATAACGGATGAAAAAAGGTACAGCAACACGGTACTGCTACTCTGAATAGGACTGCAAAATCAAAGGACCTTTCAGACATCACTCTCCATAGATGTCTCAGTTTTTAGCTACAGCAGAGGAACTGATTTATTAAATTTAATCAGGGTACCATCCAGAGAACACCTAATGCAAGCATTTCCAGGGCTGGGTCAAATGGAATTCATTGCAACAGAATTTACTGCACAAGTGTTATGCAGTCAAATTAAATAAGAGGGATGTAGGGAATCACCTCAACTTACATCCAATGGCAGACAAGAAAACAAAATTTCAGAAAGGAAAAAGTAGATCCTGCATCTTAACTTTTCCCCTGCAACCACTTCTTTCAGAGCACTTCAGACAAACTTTACTAAACTTGTCAGCATTGCATTCCTTTATGTATGGATACACTGTTCTTGAAAGAGGTCAACATGAAACGCACAAGCGGGCTTTCAACATCAAGAATGTCTGCCTTTTCTTTGACTCCTCCCATGAAAAAGAACTTTCTCATGTCCATGTAAGAGATTACACTGCTCATGAAAGAATTTGGAGCTTTATCTTCCCACACTCAACCACTCTGACTTCAGCTTTCAATCTCCTTAGGCATATTCTGGAAGGCAGGACTTTTTTGTTCCTATATACATATATATATATATATTTATATGCTACACTGACATTGACAATGTAGTTCTTTAAAAACTTTGGATGCCAAAGGTTTTACGCTTAGGCATTTAAGTATACATCAAAAGATACATTTTTCCTTTGAAGTCAATAGGAACACTTTGAAATCAACTGCTTATGCAAGTGTCCAAATACAGAGTGGCGTGCTTCATGTTAGGTGCTCATGGTGAAAAGTTTATCTACATCCTTACTCTTGTAATGGAACCACTGAAGTGGTCTGTGACAAGGTGCAAACACTACAGAATTTTCCAGCTAAAAATACAGCCAGGCACTGCCACAAGACTAAAGCCATTCTGTTCCTACTGAAAGACAGGTGGAATTCTGTCTACTGACAGTTACGGGATTTTTCTGGTGCTCCACCTTTTCTTCTTCTAGGATTCACTCTCAAAACTGCAACACCTGTCCCCATTCTTAGGTGAGGTGATGATATACTGCAGTTCTAGAGAAAAACCAGTCATCTGCTCCTAGTTCTGCCACAGAATTCCCTGAATTTAGCTTGGATTCTCATTGAACTAGCAGAAGAGAATATGCACGACACTACAGATAAAAGGCTTGCAAAGTCCATAAATTAATTTCAGATGAAGGCAGAAGAACAGAAACACGTATGGTCTCCACAGCACTAGAAGGCATAAGGCATTACATCATCCATGTGTCTGGCTCTGTGATGCAATGAGGTCAGCCTCTTTTCCCATCATGGAAAGACTTGTACTTTCTATATGGCTCCAGGGGCACACACACCTGTGATCTGCACCTCAGCTTTTTTAAGTACCTACCCATTGTACTGACACCTAAAAACATCCAGTTGCCACTGAAAATCTTCTGGCAGCATTAATCAAAAAATAATATTCAACTACATATTAGGGGAATATGAGCTAAATAGCCAGTGATTTAGGAGAGGGAAGTTCAGCTGTCTGCACTCAATACCATTGAAGTAGGACATATCTCAGTTGCTCTTAGCTGGGAATCTGATCCTAGCATACAGTATGTGAAAAAAGGGGAATAATGTTTATACCATACACATATGCAGATGTGCACACAGACACAACTCCATGAATTACAACTGCGAAGTCAGTGTGTACTTACTTCAAAAACAATAAATTCTCCATTACTCAACTAACAGGAAATGGAGCAATACTGTCATTCCCATAGCCACAAGATTTAAAATACTTCCTATTCTTCTTACCAAACCTCAAGTCTCTGTATAAAGTTATCAGCTGGAGCAGGATAAGCAAACTACTGAATCTAAATAAAGAAAATTAACTCTCAATGGTACCATGCTTTCAGTATTAGATACACCATGTGCCACACCAGAGAATTTGTGTGGGAAATGTAGATAAGAGGCTGTTCAATTCTATTCCCCCTCCTAACAGGATGGCAGCAGTTCTGAAGCTGATCTTACAAACCTGTGACTATTTCACTGAGCTATTCTTACTTTTTCTCCACTTCCAATCAAGACAAAGGCATTTGGCTCAAGCAGGCAGGCCTTTCTTCAATAAATGCGGTCTCAGCCAGCTTGAACGGATTAATGAATCCAGGTCAAACTCACTGACTAATTTCATCTGGGAAAAAAAATAAACTAAGAGCTGGTGTCACAAAACCTCCCTCAGAGGCTGAACTGCTCCCTCTTCACCCAACACCTCAGTCAGAGTACTGTGGATACCTGGCAAACCTGGGCTCCACCCAGCACTTCCAGGACAGTTAAAACAAAGCCTAAGCTGTCAGGTGAAAGGAGGTGCCTTCTCAGCCATCCAAATCTTCATTTTTACTCATTTGGACACAGAGTATCCAAAATGAAGTATTTGGCTTCTAGTCAGACAAACCATTCCACATCAAATGAAGCATCACTTGTATCTTGCCATCTAGAAGCACACAAAAATTGATCACTACCTTTGGTTCAACATTAATTACCGAAATTAATTTTGTAACTTTATGGGTTTGAAGTGCAGATGTTGAAAATACCTTTGCACTGTCCTGTACACACTATTTAGTACAGTAGACTGCTCAAGATGGAACCTAAATTTCAATTACTCACATCTAAAGGATATCTGCACATTTATGCAATATTCTCCCCGAATATAGTCAAATTGCCTGTTCACCTTTTCTAACACTATAAAATGTAAAAAAAAAAAAAAAAAAAAAAAAAAAAACCACCAAAAAAAAACCCCACCAATCCACAAAACATGACTGCAAAATAAAATGTGATTATTTCATTCTGTTTATTGTGCTGCTTTGGAGACAATTCCTTCCTTGAAAACAAACAGCTATAAATGTACCAAAATATTGCTTGCACCTTGATGTTTCCCCCAAATTTCAGACCCCTTTATGTTCCCAGACAGTCGTAATTAAAGTTGATTATCGTCTAATTTAAAGCAGAGGAGACATTTTGCAATTGTTGCTGAAGTAGTGCAAGTGAAGCCCCAGTAACTCAGATCTTGCCCCCAGACAGGTACATCAATACCAATATTTTATTTTCTTAAGTTCCTGTTGGGCTTCTAAGTCTTCTCTACTGTAACAATTCTACTTTGCTTCCACAGTACCTTAACATCCCACTCCCCAAAACACATTTTTACATAAAATACACGTCATCACAAAGCAGCATTTATTCCTCTTAATTCTTCCATCACCCTCCTTTGAGCTGTTTCAGTTCTGCAAACAGACAGTAACACACACAGGCAGCAAGCTTCCTCTTGAGTGTTACTAACAGTCTTGCTTTTTCTCTCAAGCATTTCACAATTTCTAAAAGCAACATCACTGCTCCAAAGCACCTAAGTGGGATACCATATGTCTTTGCAATATAGTTCTCACACATCCCATCAGTCTGCTTTCCCTGTAAGACAACAGCCAAGGCAGAGTGCCATGTGCACAGCTCACTAACATAAAGCACAATCAACTCATAAGCCCTCTAGGGCTTAATGCTGATCTTCACTCTCATTTCTAGCTAGTATTTTCACCAGCAGGTGCTTTACTTTGGCACAACAACAGCCACAAATCTATTAATACCTTATGACCAAAGCTAAAAAAAGATTTTTTTTTTGTAACAGTGGAGGTTTCCCCGAAGCCTATACACACAAATCACTCCAATTATTAAAGGTGACACACACACTAACATGCAGGGTAGGTTTGCATAACTCCACTGGAAAATCCTCACATCCTTACAAAAGATGGCCACAAGTTTGCTCATCATTGCCAAAATGACTATTGAATGGCTTCAGGAGGCACAAAGATCTATCTCCCTTTGGAAAACACTTGCCATAATACACTCTCAAGGGAGACATGGCAGATGTCTGGCTGTGTGTGAAAAAATGAACCAGCTTGACTGGTTTAATAACCTATCCTAAATACAAACCATAAAACAGCTGTTTTGCCTGGATTCTTGGAAAGAACTGGAAAAAAAAAAACTCCATCAAAGGGATTTGAATGGAAAATACCAAGCCAATACACAAATCTGTGGATGTGTTGTCACACTCTCACTTAAGCTTTCCTCCCCTAATTCATTCCCCTGTTCTGCAATTCTGCTTCAGCCAAAATTGCAAAACATCAGCAAAACATAGTCCTGATATTTGATAAAAAATTGACAGATATTTTTATATTTATCAGTATTTTTTTGAACATCACTTCAAAAAAAAAGTACATCAAGTAATAGGCTTCTGTAGCAACTGTTTCTACAACTCCATTACATAAAAACGTGTGCAAACTGAAGACTAGAGAGCAAAAGGTGAAAGAGAAAAAGCTGAAGTAAAATCCACATAGATATGGTTAAGAAAAACCTCCAAGTCCTTCCTGCTACAGAAGCCAAAAAAAGGCCACACAAACCCCCACAATAAGCCTGCAATAAATTGACAGCACTTCTGGAGCATGGAAATAAACAGACTTGCAGCCATACCCAGTACCACAGGAGTTCTTTAGCCTCTCCATCCCAGGAATTGTCTTGCCAAGCTCAGAAACAAACTGCTCCCCTGCATGCATTTGCACAAAAAACATTATTTAGTTTTCAGTCCAGCTTTTCTTAAGCCATTTTTCAACACTTTTTTAAAAAAATATTCTTTAATCAATTACGCCAATTAAATTTTTCCAACTAAACATCTAGGATAAACCACTTCTCCTCATTTATCCTTTCAAAATTTTACCGGACTTTCGGATGCTTTTACTATCTGAAAGGGGAGATTTGACCTCAAATATTGACACGTTTGATAATTCAGCATTAATCAGATAATAGCCTTGAGAATGACTGTCTTGGTTAATTATCTTCTCCTCAATCCTCCTTCCCATGAAAAAAAATAACTACAGGTTGGTGCTCTTAAACAATGTCAGAATAAGTAAGATATATTGCTGTCTAGATTGCTCTGTTTGGTGCACTTTAAACTGATGCAAATTGATTTATTAATAACATACCATAAAACATACTTTGGGCTTCTGGAATCACCAAATATACACAATCACTAGCTACTGTTTTTTCATGGCATCCTTTTTACTAAAGGGATTCATTCAATCCTTGATGTCTAACTACAGAATAAATTTGAACTTTTTCTCATTTTTTAGAAGGAGTCAGCTTTCCCACTTGAGACCCTGAGCAGTGACACCTGAAATTCAGAATCCCACAAGCCACAAGATTCAAAGAAAGACTTTGTTTTGCTGATGATTTACAGAGTGTCTTTAAGTGCCCTTTGAGGACTTGAACAGTTTCATTCCTTCATGGTACAGACTTCCCATTTCCTTTCAACATTTGAAGTCTGTTTTCTCTGTAGCAGATTCTTCTGTAAGGGCCAGGAACCTGATCTGAAAATTATTTCTCATGAAAAGCTTATGCAACAAGCTACAGCAGTAATCCTTCTTTCCCATCTCCCAGAAAGCTTACAAAAAACAACCAAGAGAGTTAATAAAATAAACTAAAACTTTTGAAAGAGTAAGCACAAGTTTGTTAATTACTGTATTAGGTGCCTTTTTGGTAGTTGGATTTTTTTTTTTTTCATTTTAAGGGTTAAAATTTCACATTTGCAAAGTAAAAGATCTGCCCATATCAACATAATCTCCTTTAACCACATCCCTAGAGCTTACTTCTACAAAAACTAAGAGAAAAAACCATACATTTCAAAACCTATTAAACCATTAAGAGATTCCTTCCATCTTTTTTTTTTTTTTTTTGTCTCCCCTATCCTCTGCATCCTCACACCGTCTCTTACAACATGGAGCCTAATTTCTCCACTCTGAAGAGGATGCTGACAGTCAACTTGCTTTCTGAAACAGATTTGGGATTCCTAGCAATTCTGAAGCGTAAAACCAACAAGTATAAAGGAAATTCCCTGGAGTCACGTTAGTCAATAACATGAAAATGCATGCTTAACACACAATGCTAATGAAGACAAACTATGGTTATTCTACTCTATGCTATGTCATTAAACATTTATTAAAATTACGTATTATTTCCAAAGACTCCGTTTTAAGAGCACACAGACTCTCCGAGTTGGTTAGAATAATAATGTGTCTGAAGGGATCAAAGGATTACCTCTGAGAAGCCTCTCTTATTTGTCAAAGTAAAGGTAGGAACCAGCTAACCCAAACTGATCTGAGAGGCATCCTGTATTCAGCTCCTTCATTTGCCAGGATAAAGTATCTTGAAAGTCTGTTTGATCACTGAAACATCTCAGGACACACACATTTCAAGATAAAAAACATCCCATTTACAGACAAATTATTTTCTAAGTAAGTAACTTTTGCAGCTTTGTATCTTTTACTATAAATTTTTTATAGCACCACTTGGGTTCAGGGTTTTTCCTGCACTATCCCCTTTGCATCCAATATGAAGATTTATGTCACTAAGACAGCCTCATTTGCCTAAATGATGATAAAGAATCCTGTCTGTCATTTCAAGAGTGACTATTTTTTTAAAAACTTAATTTGAAAGCTGTCTCACAATTAAATTCAAAGACAAACTTTTGCCCTCTGTCAGAAACGCAATTAAAAAGAAAATCAACTTACCATTAAGAACACTTTCAAGTCCTAGTTTAGCATTTTAAAGCTATTAATATGCACCTGCAGTTATACAGATCAAAATACCCTTATTTTACACTATACACTTTCACCCCATTCCCCAGTTAATAATATGAAATACTAATCCACAAAATAAAACATACATGCAGCGGCTAACTTGGTTACACAGTTATGGTTTTACAGGAACAAACAAGCTGAGGAATTCATACAAGACATTTTGTGTATCTACATATTTTATTAAAACTTGACCTACAACCTATGTAGATCTCTCTTCAAAGACTAGGAAAGAAAGCACATGGTTCTCAGGGATGGTAAGTTTTTTAAAAGTCTTGTTTCCTAGCTCTCCACATGGCTGATGGAATGTTATAGCTGCTTCTATTCAGGCCAGCTTTTATTTAGGGAAATGTACCTTTGAATTTTCTTGACATTAACCTGACCTGTGGAAACCGATGAGTTTGTCTTGTTTTACAAGGAGGCACAGGTTAATCTAAATATTTAAACTACTGACCAACACTATTCCTGAAGTGTGTGTATCTGGCTAAATCTTTAGACTCAAGTAAATTAAAGGATTAATGCTGTGACATACGTGGCAGTAACCCAAAGTTAGAAATAGAGAAATGACAGCAGAAATGGTTGCCCCTTTCTGTCCATCAGGGACAATTAGTAGTTACTTGCAACCAGGTAAGAATTAAGGAAATTATTAATTTATTAATGTATTAGAGCAGAATCCAGAGAGTTCTGGTTTCACAAGGAGAACTGGGCATGGAGGGAAGGAAGACAACCATCATCAGTTTTCTCTATGGTTTCACAGCTCAGGAATCCTTTCAGACACATTTCCACCTACAGCAGAAATGGCCTACAATCTCTTTCTTTTCATATGTGAAGCAAGTTTCTTTTATGGGCAGATTGTCTAGTAGCTCTCACATGGGCCATCTGGAGGGTCCAGAATCAGCTTTTTTTTCCCCCCTCTATATTCCTTGAGGAGATCTAATCAAATAACTGCATTTCCATTAAATATCACATGAAATTCCACAAGCTTTCTCTGCAAAGTTATAGCAATTGTCTACAATATAGAAATACAGAAGTTTTTCATTATACTCTTTCCTCCTCCCACCCCATATTGTGTTTTACACATCTGGAACCAGTAGAAAAGCTATCACATTAGTGTGGCCAATAAGAATCACAGCAAATCCACTTACAGTACATACATGCTGTTCCAAAAAAATATTGCCAGTAATGGACTTCTTTTCCCCACCAAAGTTCACATACCTTCAGAGGAATAATGAACTATTCTTCACTAGCATACACAGACAGAAAGGCGTATCTCTTGATTTTGGGGCATTTCTGAAAAATCAGATCACTTGGTGACCTTCTGCAATCACATCATTCAGTAGCAGCACTAGGGCAAATGGTAAGGAGCAGTTATGTGCACATGGAGAAAAATAAAAGTTTTATTTTGTTTAGATTTTTACTTTTTTTCTTTTGAGCAGGTACTATGATTGTATCCTCCCCCTCTTAACTTTTGAGGGGCCTCATTTTAACACCCAATCACACACATAATTGTATACAAGATTTGATTTTAACACATTTTCCTTTCCAGCCAAAAGACTACTATAGATAAATTTGGCTGAACAGAGGCACATTTACCCACTTTTCATCATCTCTCAGAAAAACCACCCTCAGACTGAAAAAGCAATATATGCCTGTAAAATCCATGCATCTGAATTAATCCTGGAATTAATATCCTATGAGGCACAAACTAGTGCATCAGACAGTGATGACATCGGATCAGCTGTGCAGAATACCTGCTTGTTGGTACCTGTTACAGCCACTGAGTTTTATTTGGAATTGCAAGTAGGAATACAAGTTTTCCTTTCTATTCACAAGTAGCATGCTCATCTATAAACAGTTTCAAGTTTAGCAACAAAAAACACACAGGGGGACTTATTAACACATCTTCCCTTTGAGAAAGAGCAGTTCCAGAACTGGGACCAGTGAAATTGTGCTACATGGAACACGCCTGCATCACTGCAACAAGACTCCAAGTGCATCATTCTGTTTTAAGGTAACTGCATCAGCTGAGGGAGGTTTTGGCTGTTGCCGTTGGGTTCTTCCACAGCACCTTCCTTCACTTTCATCAGAGGGAAATAAAAAGGCAAACAATTCTCCTGCAATACATTTTATATGTTTTAAAGCAAACACACAGGTTGTGGGGGAACATGCTCAAAGACACCTGATTTGCTGAGACATTTCAAGAGGTATGAGAAATACGTGATGACCCTTTCATGGGAATTGCCATTACACATAGGAAAACAAGTCAGAATTCAGAAATATAACAGCATCTGACACTTGCTTACTATCGTGATTGATTTTGAATGTGAAGAAGCAGAATGAACTTGAACATCCACAAACCACGAGACAAGTCACTTTCTCAATCTTTCCCCCTTTAGCTTCTCTTCATTTGCTAGACTATATTTACAATAGCCTCTCCAAGCACCCCTACTGCTAACATCAACTTCTCACCTCACAGAATAACTCTTAGACAGACTTTTCTCAGGAAGAGGAAAACATTCTTGTAAAGCAAATTCAGAAAAATTCTCCCAACATAAGCTACCACATATTTTAGGTGTAACAAAATGCCAGTAGCACTTTCTAGAAATTCTGTGTTCATTTTCATAATGTCAAGCTCTTGTAATTGTGCTGATTTGTTTCACCTTGTGGTGAGTTAATTTGCCATGTCAAATCACAGAGTCAAGATTCAAACTTCAGCTTGAAAAAAACAAAAAACCTGAGCTGTAAATACCATATTGTGCTGAAAATACACATTGGTTAAAATTCTCACAAACTCATCTCAGAAATCAAATCACATCCTTCACCAAAGAACATGTGCTAAACTTAGATTTAGACTGAGACCAGTGAGCTTAAACTGCCAGAGAGTTCCTAGACAGGAAAAAAAAACCCAACATGCATCTTCACAAAGGTCTTACAGCAACTTCATTCTCATACAAGAAGTGCTTTTTAGAAGCTTTTAATACTGCATGCAATAAGTGCATGATTTGAGGTCTGCAGGGGGTGTTTTTCTCAAATCCTCTTACTCCACCCACTCTGAGAACTCTACAGCTCAAAATTAATGAGTAAGTGTACCGTAGTTCCACAGCAAAGCTCAACTATATTCGTACCCACCCCTCAAAACCAGAAAAAGCCCCAAACTCAGATCTTTCTTTTTCTGCAACTGCTCTACAGAATCCAGCCTTGAAATATTAGTTTGATATCACATGCCTATGCCTCACTGTCTAACAATCTGAAGTGCACTCTATCTCCAAATTATAAATGTCTTCTCTTTGCTCTCTCAGAGCAAATCATGTTGTCTGTTGCATGAAGGATGTGCGAATATTCAGCAAGCAAACTGATGATACATGACTTGCACTTCATCATTCATCCAGGGCTTCATCATAATTCCAAGCAAATCTGATTATTTGTAAACTCATTTTTTAAAAAATGTAATTAAAGTGTCATGTTCATGCATTATGTTCAGATGGTGACATTTGTGACATTTTCAATTTCAACAGCATCACCATGATGGAGAGGTCTGAAATTTACTCATTTCAGCAGAGGCTAGTCACATGACAGTACCTGATTTAAATAGCCAGAATTTTGTCCTAACGTGTTGTATCTGTGCAGCCACTTTTTGTTTGTCTTCACAGACCATTGATCAATTTAATATTTTGGAAGTGAAAGAGTCCAAAGTACTCAAGAGTCTAGACTAGATGCTCTTGGCTTGATGATTCTGTCATTAAGTCTGGTACAACGGCTGTGCTACAGGCAAAGTATCACTGCCAATGGAACAGCAGTTTTCAGCCATGCATGAGACTGCTAAGGGTAACTGAGTGTGTTTTTCATACATTTGGTGAAAAAATAGACACTTGCCTATTACATCTTGGCCCTGGTTTAACAAACTTTTGAAAAGTGTGTGTGTTCATAAGGCAAATGTTTGACACATATAATCATAGCAGGAACTTGAGCTTACATTGATTTCAGCACCTACTGCCCTTTTCACTTAAGTCAGTGAGAAGCAGGCTCCAAAACAGCTTCAGAAATCCAACCTTCTCTTGGTACTTAAAATTTCAGTTCTCCTACTTTGATTAAAGTGATTGGCCATGCAGCATTTCAGAAAAATTAGAAACCACACAGAAAATAGTGACTTTATCAAAATCAGTTAAAATACATGAGTATTAGGAAAACACAAGAGCCTGTACAAACCAAACCCATGAAACTGGGTAAAGCACCCATCTATTACAGACAGACAACTTTCAAGAACAAGGTTCAGTTCAAAGGATGCTCAAAGGTTTTCAACACCTTAAACCAGGCTGACTGAGGAAGCCTCTGTTTCCTTTCTTTTGTTCTTACTATTTCTACCTGCATGAATATTCTCTAAGTTGTCTCCAACTTTTCCAGTTCAACAGTATGACCAAGAGGAAGAATTGCATACTGAAGCCCTATCAGTGTCCAGGGATAATATGCAGCATATGCCTAGCTATCTCCTATTTCTCAACTGAGAATAAAAACAGGCATCCTGATCCCTCCCTCACAAGACTTCTCTCCATGTCTCTCAATCCAAGAGCAGTGTATAAATTCTTGGTCACTCAAGAACAGAGGCTGGACATCATCCTGGATCCAAGGCAGATGTGAGGACATGTATGGAATTCTATCCCTAAGCATCCTGTCTCTCCATCTCTCTGTACTTCTTTCTCTAATGGATCAATGCTTACCAATCAAGTTCTACATTCCAAATAATCTTATCCCCAAAACATCAGTCTTGATGCCAAAACTGCAAATAGCAGTGTCTGCCTGCTTTTACTATTCCTAGTTTTCAAAACAGTACCTTTTAAAAGAGCTTCCTCCATCCTGTCCTTGCCATTTTGTAGGACATTTTCAAAGATCAGCAAAGCTTCCTCATTATCTTTCTTGAGGTTCCCCCAAGTCTGCACTGAACGTAACTTTTTCTCTTCATACTGATTGTAAACTGTCAGGAACAGAGACTGCCTCTCCCTTCACTCACCTTCCCATTTCCTTTGTACAATACTTGGGGCAACAAAATCTTGGTCTTCAGCAGAGTTTCTAAGCACTGTGATACTACTGAAAGGAATAAATACACTATACATTAGACTATACTGATATATCACTTGTTAATCACTGTTGCAGTCTCTCCTACATAGGAAATAGCACCTTAAGAACTGCCTAGCAACCTAAACTGAATTTGAAATAACAGAATTCAGTACTGTGTTTGGAAATACAACATCTCTCCACTAAGATATCCCTACCTTTCCAAGAAGTTAGGACTGTTCTTTCAAAACTTCTCCCAGCAGCAGCTTGCTGAGAATTACACTTACTAGGATTAGGAGATGTTTTAGAGACACCCACCAAGATTTCCTATACCCAAAAAGTTACTGATGACACATTGAAGTTTCCTTTGCGGTGCACAGTCATGAACTGGGAAATTGTTTCAGTTTTAAGTGATAAGCAACTGCTGAATTCTTTAGAATTCATTAAATATCATCAACAATCTGCCCTCTTTATTAAAAGAAAAACAAAACAACACCAAACCACATGAAAACTGCTGACAGTTATGAAACCTTCTCAAAGCAATTCAATGAAAATGATTACTTACCTTTTCAAAACTGTTACAACATAATTAAGAATTTTATTATTTTAGACTCATATTTCTAAGGCCACAAAAAATAACAAGTGCTATTCTAAGATACGCCTTTATAGAATTTAAGTATTTAAATTGCTTAAATCTTAAGGTAGGCTATAATCCACTGGTTACAAAAATCAGCCCCCTAACCGACACATTCAAGCAATTTTTATGCGCCTTTGCACTTTCATAGAAGAGAAACAGCCACCCTCCCATTTGAATGAGTCTAGATCACAAAGGCATTTCCTCTTTTCCCCTTCACACTAACAAATCCCCCAAAGACTACAGACAAGTTTCCCATCACCACAGAGCTACCAAGGGCAAAAAGCAAATTTAATGAGGCCAAAGGGAGGCCTGCTTTTGCAGAAATGTTAATCTCACTTTTAAGAGAAAGGGACGTAAAGAGAATCCCATAAAATCGGTACAAAATCACTTGTAATAAAAACATTTACAGCATTTCTTTTGTCCAAGGCTACCATGAAGGGCTTTAATTCAGAGGAACTAGTGGGAATACTGTTCCTCTTGTTAAAATATATTAATTAGTGTAATATATACAGATGTCTCCTTTGAAAAGGAAACCAAATGAGAGAGAAACCCATGAGAGAACAGCAGGGTCCTGAAAGGACCCGCCCCCAATCTCAGATTTACTCCTCTGAGGATGGAGTCCCAGAAGCTGCCTATGAAGCTTCATCTCTTTTCATCTTTAAAACCTTCATTTACAGGCATAAATAACAATGGCATAATCATTAGCAACAGCAAAGAATCAAACTTCAGCAAGAATTGCTGTCATTATTATCTGTCTCTCAAAATAGAGAGCCAGTCTACAACCTAGCATCTAGCTTTAAAATTGCAGATTTTTAATGAAATCCCTAAATGTAATTCCCAGGTCTGAAACATAACAATTGCTAAAACACTGGTCTTGATGCTTCATTTCACATATGCATGTAGTGAATATCCTGATCCCTGGAGTTTGCAACAGGAAAGTACAGTTTCTCCTGTGTGCTGGCTGACTGACAAATAGCAGGTTTTAGCAGTCAGCAAATACTTCTAAACTGCTTATTTCAGGTCAAAGTTTTCTAAAGCATAATTCTGGATACTAAAAGACATCACCTCTACCTGAAACTCGCTCCAAAGATAAAATTATTGGGGGTTGCAAGTGTGTTCCATGGCAAGTATACTGTATGTATACAGCCAATACTGATGTTTTCCATTTCACGTTTCTGATTTCCACATAAATACATTTGTATCCACTCTCTGTCTTTCTGCAGATCTGCTACTGGCTGAAAGACAAACAGCAAACGTACAGTAAATGTACAGGTGCTATTAAGATGTAAAAAAATAAAGTCTATAGCCTCTTTTAAAATAAAACCCACAACACCAGACAAGATCATTCTCATTTGCATGCATACTGTTGTCATAAAGTTTTTTGTCAGTCCGAACAAATCAGTCCTTTAATTAGCATGAGCTACGTGAGCTCGTGAGGGTAAGAATCATTAGCCTTGTAACTCATATAATAATTCTGATGATGCTCACTCAGGGAGAAATAGTAGCCAGTTTACTGTACTGCTGACAGGACCAGGAATAATCGTATTTTTGTCTCTTCTGTCTATTATACTTCATGTCCTTGTACACATGTAGAGCAAACAGTCAGCAAAGGCGTTAATTTACAAGTCGATTTTTAGAATCCAGCCAGGCTTTAAAGTCACGTTTGTTTAATCACTGCTGCCACCTCATATATACAGAAACGTTGCCAACAGTACCATGTTTTTCACTCCAAGCTTTTTTTCTTAAAAAGCACTGAAAGGACCAAGCTTGATCAAACTGTGACTCAAACTAAATAGAGGCTCCCCTTGCTGTGAGGCCCTTGGTTTTTCTGAACCTAAGGAGCATTCATCCACCACTCTGGCACTTAGCTAGCCATGCCAACTTTTTAAAGGTGTAACGTGGGGAGAAACGAGGAAAAACACATCAGACTCAGCCTGTTAAATCTTGTAGGAAACTTCCCACTGAAGTAAAATAGTCTGTGAAGTAGGAAACAGGTAAAGGTTTGTGTGGAAAGAGGACTAAAGGAATACAGGAAGCAGACCCATTCCAGGTTCTATACATATGGAAAAAGGATGGCTTGCCCAAGTGCTCCCCTAACACATTTCCTAATGTTTTTGGAAGTACTGAGAGTTTAGAGAGGTGTATTCCCTCCTAACTCTTATTAATATATTTTATGGGTTATTTTAGAAGCAGAACTACATCTGCTGTATCAGTGATTTCAATATACACTTCACCAAAAAAAAAAAAAATTAGTAAAAATCAACACCCTGTAGCATACTGAGCAGCACCAGCATAGCAGAGGAAAACACTATGAAAATTAACTTGCTATCCTACCTCCTGTGGCATGTTTGCTTTTCTAACTTGACAGCCTACCAACTAAGTACTTACTAGAGCCATACTTGCTTGACTTGTGTGTAAAAATATCACTGAAGAAACACATAGCCCCACTGAAACCAAAGTAAAAATTCTTACCCAAAAAAATCCCACAAACAGGCCAAATAGAAAGAAACCCATCACTGGCAAGCAGGTCTATAGAACTTTAATTTCAACGCTACTAAAACAAATACATGCCCAAAAAGCACTCTCCTCTCCCCCAAACTGAGTTAGCAAGCAGAGTTTATTTTTCATCTTGGCGATTTAGAAAGTTACCCTTCAACTTTAAAAGCTATGAATTTCTTGAAATAAAATCATCTGACTGAAATGTTTCAATCTTACCATTCTATGCAACAAGAGAGAACTGGAAATGAGAGTGTGCCAACCTCTTGCTTTCTTGAAACCTTTCTCTCATAGACAAGCAGTACTTAGCACCAGCTTTTGATTTTTTTTTCTCCTTTCTGAATGTGGGGAGGAAAAATATATGTTTCTGACATCATCTACATCTACAGGCAGCCTATCTTTTAAAATTAATTCAAGTGTAAAGATGGCAGCGAACAAATCCTGGGATTTTAAAAAGCAGTATCTATGAAAAAGAACCAATGAAGCAATGTTATCTACCACAAACAATGAAACCATATTTAACTTAAAGGGTGTTTAAGATCTGAGCAATTGAGAAGCAACACTGGAAGTAATTTCTAAAGATCAGCTAGACTGCTAGTAAGGGTAAAAGTTATTGGTACCATTCCTGACAGGTATTTACAAGTCTGCTCTTGAAGACATCTTGTGATAGAGATGCTATATCCATCAAATAAAATCAGTTACAGTGCTTACAGTGGAACTGCCTTCAGCAGAGAGAACAAGAAATAATCACAGCATCTTAGTTTTCCTTTTCTTTTAAGTCTTTTTTATATCTTTGAAACTTTACTCCTCCCCTCACTTGTACACTTTTATCCATTCCAATCTAAACCACTCCAGTAGGTCCCTTTATCTACAGGCTTTATTCTGATGGCTGTAGTAGCTGTGCTTGGACGCTCCTCATTGGAATCATGTTTGCATTTAAATGCTTCCAGAATGGGACACAATTCTGGAAATGATATATTACTGAGAGAAAGAACTATTTCACACAGATAGCCTGTTTTGATATACATGCATGCTGTCTGTCATTTCCCAGCACAGTAGAACACTTAACTTACACTTACCCTGGGATTGCCTACAAACCCCAGAAATTTGCATGTGACAACTGAAGATTTAAGTGCTAATCTGAATTCCTGAACCCAAAAAAAGAAAGAAAAAGGCTATAAGCATACATGCATGGACAGGAGTGTGCCAGTATATTTGTATGGCTGCACAAGCCAGTAAGTAGCTAAGCACCTAACACCTCATATAGATGTAATACCAACCCTATTAACACATCCAGCCAACAGCAACGTACATCTCTTTGGGGATCTTGCACCTTCATCCTAGAAATTACAGCCCAATCATTATTTTAATGGAAAACAAGAAAGTAACTCAGAAATTTCTCACTTTATTAACCAAGCTTTCTTTCCTGCCTGTATATCCCTACATCTCAACAGCCCTCTCTCCATGCAAAGAATACTCCTAGAAACCAAATGAACAGCAAAAGTGCAAATGGCTTGTTCTGCCTCCTGGTTCATCAGAAGAGCTACCTCAAAAGTGTTATTACTGAAAGTGATTGCTGGTGGGAGGCAGGGAGAAGGGAACTACATTGAATGCAGCTTTGTTTTCCACTTGTTAGCAACAGTGCCAAGTAGAGAGAGAAAAATCCCTTCTCTCTCCAGCAAACAAAACACATGTATGGAAGACAAAGAATTCACTTTCTCAAAGTTGCTTTTTTTTCCATATATCTTAACTACACTGGCTTAAGCAAATATATTTTCTAATTCAAAATCAAGGTCAGTCAAACAAGTAGTGCCACAGAACCTGCAGTACCACAGGTCTATCAGGAAGAACAAGGCATGGAACTATTTAAAGTTGTTAAACGCAGTAGTACCAGAAGGGGTTTAGACTCAGGGCAGTGTACTGTAAATCCATCCCAGTAACAACCCAGAACTTGTACACTGTGCAAACCAGATTTGTAACCCTTGAAAATTAAGTATTTCAGTATGGGTAGTACTCCATCACCAACCACTAAATCCACAATGCCTGAACACTGGATTCATCAGCCCAACAACAAAAAGCAAAAGCTACCAATAAATACAGGCCAGTATTTTTCAATGACTGCAGTATATTCCAAGAACCCTGTAAATTACTTCACCATATGAAGTACTGAAATTTTATCAAGTTCTCATTGAAGTAAAACTAAAATATTTCTACCAAATCAAGTAATAAGATCAGGTCTCCAGAGAAAAATCACTTTTGATTCCATAATAATGGAAATAAGATAAAATTTCATTAAGTTAGCTGCAATGAACTATTTTCCTTGCAATTTAGGAGGAAACACTTGGGTAAGAAGGTCAACAACTCCTGTAAAAAGGCTAGAAGAAAATAGTAATAAAACTCTGAGCACTCTATGCCTCCACTCCCTTGATATCCTGTAAGACCACAAGCATCTAGGAACACTATACAGCACTGGGGGATGGCTATAGGCAAAAAAAGCAATCTCCTGTTTCACTCAGCCATTTATCAAATTTTTAACGAAAAGCTTTCTAGTAAAAATGGAAGCTTTTTCAGTTTTGGTTTGTTTAAGCTTTTCTTAAAGTTTCATGTCAAGAGAGGTATTTGCTCACAGACAAATTTTCTGTGGTTTTCAATCACCTTTCTTGGCAAGTAAGGTTCTAAGATCTTCAAGTTCCAAACATTTTATGAGTTCTGTAACTTCCAAAGGTATAAGAATTTTCCTAGTTCTTCTTCTGTTTAAAAAAAATTCCACTGATAGTCTGTTCAGTGGTATTTTTTAAGAAAAAAGTGATAGGTTTATCTATAATACACAATCATATATCCTTACCCAAATTCCAAGATTTTTTAACAATAATCACTGAAAAATACACTAAATATGAGTACAGGTTAGAAAGAGATTTTATCTATAAACACTTTTAAGTACACTTTGTTCCTACAGTTCACCCCTTGGGAAAACTTTTTTAATAATTATTTTCATTAAATGTGTTCAGCTGTTGAAAACCAAGCAAATCAGTAAGATTTGTACTTCCTCTTACTCCTGATGCACATACTGAATGGGCAAGTAGAAGTGATATTAACGCGTCACTAGTAAAAAATATTGTCGCTGACCTCAATAACAGATGTCCAACTCGTGCTAAAGAAAAAATTCATACTACCTAGTATGTCATGTTAGTATAAAATACTACTGACTTCCATCTCACTGCTTTCAAACTACTCTCAACTGACAGTAGAATGAGTAACCAATTCTTTCCCCCCATAGTTAAACCAAGAAGCATTTTTAGACCCTGGAAAGACCAATGTCATAAGATCATATTTTGTACACAACTGAAAAGTAACTGAAAGGTAAAATGCAGCATATATAATGAATGCAAATAAATATGAGCTGCCTGCTGCTGGTCAGTCCATCAGTAGTTGCATTTTGCAGCATGTTTAGGAAAATCAGCTTTTGTCCCTTCTTTGCTAATCAATGTAATTAACTTTCTCTGTGGAAGAAAAATGTCATTTTACTCAGTTCAATCATTTGACAGTACAATTTCTAAGAAAAATTGTATTTTACCAAAACACAAACATTTGGGATTTGGAACCACTAGTTGCAGCCTTTCTTCTGCTTGCATTTCAGAAAGAAAATGGGGGCCAGTTATTTAGAAGGTATATATTTATACGTCGTTCTTCGTGAAATTGTTGTTTTGTTAAGAACCCTATTTCACTTCACAGAAGAACAGTCATTCTCTCACCAAAGCAGCTGAAATTAAAGCAGCAACAAGTAAATGCTCCCCTTGCTGCGGCTATGGAAATTGTATGCTCGCAGCATGAAGCAGCCCTGCAACCTCACTGGGTGTGGACACAAGTGCTGCTGCTGCTGTGGGATCATCTGCACGATCTCAACAGGTGGAGAAAACCTGTAGCTCTGCTACAGCACTTGGAGCTTTCCTGGGTGGAATATCTCCTTCTGTACAGTTGGTAGATGTTACTTGTTATAGCTCCCCTGACACAAGACAAAAGGAAAAAGAAACTAGGCACGTAACTAAATTTTCATTGGGCCTAATCTTTCCAAATCCTAAATGGTGACTGTTTTGTCGTACACACAGAGAAAAGGAGAACAACACAGCTAAAGCTGGAAATATCTGGGAAATGCATCATTCATGAAAGGGGCTCCATGAACCTCTCCTCACAGGTCACTACAGATTCCTTGCAGACTTCAAACTAATGGCTCCATATCACCAAAGTTCTGCTTGAGCCACTTCTACTCAGCAATTTCACAGGGTTTAGACTGAGCTGACAAATCACAGACTAACAAAAAGATTAGTGTGTATGAACACAGTGCAGTATAAAGGTGTGAGTATCCCTCTGTGCCATCTTTTTCAGGTCCCCAAGCAATCTCTCTTTGACTGCCTTCAATGGCCCTTAAACTGTGTTGCTGGAGATGCCTATTTGAGGGGATAGCTGTCTTCACCCGGAAGACAGTGCTCTTTAGAACCCGCAGGAATTTTCTGAAAGGGTCAGAAAAATTTTGACTGCATCAGTCCCTATCCATGTGCTATTACTGGTAATTGCCTAAGTTAAACAATTGCAGATAATCTCAAAGCATGATTACCAGCAACATAATAGTATCATACCCACCCCTCATCTTCTGTCAAGTTCCACATTTTACAAGACAAACACAGAAGATGAGGCATATTTAATGAACACAAATGAACATGAACTGCCTGCTGCTGGTCAGTACATCAGTAGTTAGTTGTATTTTGCAGCGGTTTTAGGAAAATTACTTACGTCAATATGTGATCACCAGGTTACTAAGACAAACACATAAACTACATGTCTGGGAAAGAAAAAACTGGGAGTACAATTAAATTTTGCTTCTAGCAAAAGAGCAATCCATAGGAGGTATCAGAGCTCAGGCCCTAGTTGCTGTCCTTTCTGCTCTACACAAAGCAGGAAATGAAAGAGAGAGAAAGCAGTCACACAGCAACATGATCAAGCAGGGAGGGGTGGTAATAGCTTTTGAAATTATTCAAGTCCATCTGCATGCCTTTAGGACCTCAACATTAACTTCTACCATAGACCATTGGTCTTGACAATCTAACATGTTCCAACAGAGGTAACACAGAGTGTGATATCAAGGAACACTGCTTTCACCACAGAGGAAACCAGCACATGCACTATTTTCATGCTTCTGCCTGTGTAGTCCTGCTGCCAGACCAGAAGAAAGTGATGCAGAATTGGAGTTACAATCAGTGCCTTGCTCATAGAATACCTTACTGCCAGTTCCCACCAGCCTTCATCTTCCTGTAAATCCCTTGTCAGCACCACACATGTTGGCACCCTCTGTCAGGAAAACATCCAGGCTATGCCCTGTCCCTGCTCACCACCTTCCAGAAGCTGAGGATAATGCCACAACTACTTGACTATATGGATCATCTAGGAGACACCCCATAAATAAGGGACACTTACGTGCTTTCTGCCGACGTTTAACTCTCCAGGTGATCTGTCCCTTAACCCACTAAATCTGGATATCTTAGATGAGTACACATCTTAGATATGCTTCTGACATGACCCCTCATAGACACATCCCTTTTTATTCCTTCTTGACAGGACTTGCATTTGCTAGGTTTTGAGGAGCCCTCTCAGCAGATTACACTTCAACATATGCTGCTGTCATCCACTGCTCAGACTGAATGAGCAGTAAGCACTGAGATAACCCCTAGAACACCAAAATCCACTCTAAGCTAACCTCTTCCAGATGCTGCCAAGAATAGCTGTATGGAAAAACATTAGAAGATTTTTTCACCATTTTTTCTCATCAGACTGTGCCAGTCCTTAACCCTTCTGCATTACCCCTATAAACAAACCAGGCACCTCACTACCATGGTGCATTCCTCCTCGCTTATCTCCGTCTTTGACAACTGGATTTTCTTCCAAGTATGGGCGTTTCTTTAACAACACAGACTGGTATCCTCCACTCTGCTACCACACTACTGAAGCACACTGAAGATAACTTCAGTGGCTTGGCTGAGCACAGATCTTTTTCCAGAAGGAAAGTCCACAGACATTGGAACCAGGCACAGGCAACACAAGAGCACTACAGAGATGTTGTTGACCACCCTAGGGATACATGCAAACTGTGGGAGAGGCTGGAGAGCAGCCCTGCAGAAAGAGATCAGAGCCTGAGTTGCTGGCAATTAGAATACGAGTCCACAGTGAGGCCTGGCAGCCAAAAGGGCCAACAGCAACCTGGGGTGCATCAGGCACAGCATCCCCAGCCAGCTAAAGGAAACAATGCCTCACTCAACACGGCACTGCTGTGGCCTCACCTCACCTGTGTGCGGCTTGGGGCCCCTCAACAGAAGGACATCAGACTATCTGAGTGCCCACAGGACACCGACAGAACAGTGCAATGTCTCAAGGGTAAGCTTTACAAGGAGCTGCTGATGTTACTTAGACTGTTCAGCTTTAAAAAAGAGAACACTTGTGTTAACCAGATAATGACTTTTCAAGCATAGCATCAGCAAAGTGGAGAATGGGAGATTTGGTTCACTGAGTTAAGAAAACAGACCACTGTGAACAGATCACCTCTTGTCCAAGTACAAAAATCAATTTGAGTAGAAACAAACATGCATATGCAGACTTCAGTCACATTGGCAAGGAAACTAAAACAAAGATCCAGCTGTCTACAAGGGTCTTTCTTTCCTATCCCTCAGAACTGATGTTCTAAACACCTCTGCACAAATTTTAGTAGCTCTATCTAATCACTTTAAACAAAGCCGCAGAACAACACTCATTGGTCTGTGAACTACAAATTAAGATGTGAGAATACATAATTTCTCCATGAAGATAAGTAAGTTTAATAATTTTAACTGTTCAGATTGCTTCCAAGTGCAGCCAGAACTCTTAGAGTATTAAAAAACTAGTTCAGTACTCCTAGAAATAGATACAGACATAATGTTCTTGCTCAGAGACTAAAAAGACTAAACAATAAACTGAACAGCAAATGAGTAAAAAATAGTATTTGTATCATGAAAACAAACTATATATCAAAGCTAAACTAGATGGTAATGGCTGCATACATAAACAGGCATTCCCAAAGATCCAAAGGAAAAAAAAAAAAAAAAAGAAAAAACCAACACTGAGGCCACACTTGGCTCTCAGATTCCAGAGTAAGCACTGATTTCAGTTAAAACCTTTGGGATTATTAATGTGCCTGAAGTCATGTACAGCCCCGTATCAGGTCTGATTACTGCCAGAGTCTTAGTTAAAAGTGTCTTTTCATCTACCTTCAGCTAAAAGTAAAATAGTGTTTGGATATCAGAAATTGTGGTAGCAGGAGCAGCTACTTGTATGCATAGGCCATTTGAGCTGACATTGCCCACCTGCTCAATTAAAAAAAATCTTCAGGACAGATTGTTTTTAAAACAAAACCATACCTTAAAGAATTTCCCAGAAGGTTTTTACGAGTTTATGTTTTTACAACTACGTTCACTTGATGACTCCAGCTGATTATGTCCCATAGTACAAATCAAAATGGAGCAGAGAGCTGATTACAAAAATTAGAAAGCAGAGGCAAGGAATGTATTGGAGACAAACTTCTGCTCCTCTAGACAGTAGCTTGATTCAAAATTATGAATACTTTGTCATTTGCATGCTTTTGTAAATGTATTTGCATTCATCATATTTTACAGATACAAGAACTCTCAAATTTGAAGACTTCTATCCCACCCCAACAGTCCTGTACAGGAATATAGTCACAATACAGAACTGTTACTTAGTTGTCCCTGCTCTAATTCACCAAGCACAATATTTCCTCTAAGACGCATTCCTTTAAATCCACTGTGAGACAGCTTTTCTCCAGAATGTTTCCAGAGTGTTCCAGTTGTTACACTACACAATGAAATCAGATTAATTACTTATTATCCTAAAGTGTACTTTAATTTTTTGAAATACATCAAAATAGCACGTTGTAGCAGCAAAACAATTTGAAGGGATTAAAAAAAAAGTGAGGATTTCAGTCTTGCTTTATTTCGCTCTTATTTTGGGTAGTTCAGTTTTCAGGGCTCACACTTCTTTTAACTGGCCACTGTAATGACTTATGTGCAGCCTCTTAATTGAATGTGATTTTAAAAAAAAGTCCTCCTACTATACATTAGAACATGGCTCAGCCAGGAATTCAAACTAAGGAATTATGCAAAGCTGTCCTAAAGTGAAATCCACAACAGTCAGACTTAAATACTAATCTCTTTTAAGATTACTCTCTCTACACCAAAGACATACAGCACACATACATGTTTGCTGCATTGGAAAAACACTTCATCCTCACACAGAGAAACCCTTCCAGACTTCTACAAACATGTCTGTCATCGTTACAAAGACACCAACTCTAAGTAAGTATTGACAATGGCTGTCTAAGCACTGGTTCATTCCAAACTGATGCCATACCACTGCATTTTTAGTCTCTCTGATTCATCAGTATTCTGTGTGCCTACTCACAAGGAAACATATTTAAGATAATCCTCACTGAACAGAGATGTCTTCATAAACACACAGAGATAGCTAAAGCAAACATGATCTATTTCTGTGATAGCACTGCATTTGTAAATGCCAACTTAAGGCCGTTCCCTGAGCTGATACAAACAAGTATTGAGCATCCACCAGGACAGAGAACAAATAAAAGCTGAGTTCAAGCTCACCACTGCCATTAAGGACCACCTTAACAATGACTCCACTTTGATCTGCACTTTAGTCTGTGTGCACAGAGCACATTTCCTGGTACCAACAACCAAACTAGGAGCTAGAAAGTATTTTTACTGAGAAGGCTATCCTGTCTGAAAGGTGAAGGATATGAAATAAACAGTATATTAACCACCTTTACGTCAAGCTGAAGGGATAGCTCTCAACATGTCTCCCTTCAACTGGCCAGCTGAACAGCAGTAGCACTGAAAACACAGAAGGAGCATTTGATAAAAAGCATCAGAAGATATGACAGTACAGAGATTCCCCAGCCAACAACAAACAGTATTTGTTACAGCAATGCCATTGGGCATCATCTGGATGTAAGATGTCTGACTGGAGAAGAAAATATTAATCCACAGGCTATGGAGTTTATCCTTTTAATCCCCCTGGCCATATCCCTATGCTCAGGTATCAGTGCTTCCTTCTAAGATCAAGGGAATCGGAACAGGAGCTTACTCAGAGACTAAAGGCAAAGGGTGGGGAGGAAGAGGAGAAGTACCTTCAAGCAGCTGGTTCTCATACTCTTAAGAGATTATTAGAGGTTCCAGCTGAAGGAAATACCTCCTCAACTTAGGATGTATACACATGGACTTTCAGCACTTCAGTCCTGGGTGAGGCCCCTACCATCACCCAGCTGAGGAATTGATACATAAGAAACCCCACATCATTTCCTAGCAACATGAGTACTATTGCCAGCACAAGCAAGACCTTTATAGCCAGCTATGACCTTAACCATAAACATCATTTTAGAGAGCTCAGTTAGTGTCCTTCAAGTTACAAGATGCTGTTCTGCTTTCAGATACACAAATCTGTCATCGTTGCAATGGCAGCCACACCCTCTGATAAGATATTTTGGTGTACAATTTTCAATAAAATTTCCTGTTTCCAAAATTTCTTCTGTATTCCTCAAACACAGGCCCCACTCCTCCCCACACCCAATTTTATAATGACCTTTTAAACAGCAGTTCTCCAGCATAGTCTTAAGCACAGTGTGCTGAGAAAAGAGACTATGAGGATCAAAGAAACCTAATTCACTAACTAAATCTTTAGCATGTACTTGTGGTATGATTTTTTTTCTGTGCTTTTATATTCAGAGAAGGAATATTGAAAATACTCAAATGGGATGAAAATAAAGGGGGAGTTGTTCTTAAGATGGCATAAACTGAAAATGGTGGAACAGCAAATGTCCTAAAACTACAGTTTTAAGTCTTACTTTCTACAGTTTTTTTCTATTATATACAGCTTCTACTTTACAGCCTCTTACTCATAAGAGTACTAAAACTACTTAAAAGGGTAGAAAGTGCCAAGTTCATGAACAAAACAAAAGAACAAAACAAAAAACCAAAGAAAAGGAGATGAGAAAAACACTTGGCTCTCTTTGCTGATCAGAGGAAGCGCATCCCACATACCAAGAGACTGAAGCTGTACCTGGCAGGAGGCTGTTACTTCAGTCGGTGGAAAGCAGTGGATCAGCCACTTGGTTTTATGCAGGTTTTCCTTACTAAGGTGAGCTGTGTGGTGCACTGTGACTTGGCAGGCAGCCCACTGTGCATCCGGCATAGGGCAGAGTGTGACAAACTACCAAAACCATCATACTGCTAAATATGTACACTGATATACAGTCCTGTGTACTGCAGCAAAAAGAAGACCAAGGTTCAAAGAGAAAGATCATTTGACACCGTTCTCCTCAATACTTCCTCAGCTGAGCTTGTACAAGAGCCACAAAAATGGAGGGGAAGCTGCTTAGAGAGACTCATTAGGATTCCATCATTATTCCATATACAGTCTTCTTTACAGCTTCCCCAAGAACCTGTTAATCTGTGATCCACTCTCCTCTGTAATCCCAACCAAATTACATCAGCAAAGGTAAACATCTATGAAAAAAAATTGCAATTTATATTCCCAAACTCCCAAATTTTAATTCCTAAGCACCTAAAATAATACAGAAATCATTCAAAGTCTCCTAATATACTTGCCCAATACAGTAATTACAAAATTATATTCACACATAACCAAAGTAAAATAATTCTAATGCCTAACTAAACTAAAGACACTGATTTTAATAGACCTTCATCTATGACCTTAAAAAATAAAAAAATCCATACTTTATTCATATCTGTCAACTGCCCAACCAATTTTAAAGGCAGTGCAGGGTAAAATATTATTGCTTAAAATCTACATTGTTCTTGGTTGAGCATGTCTAAGCAGAAGTCACTGAAATAATTGTACTAATTTTCAGATATTCTAAAACAAAAAGTAATATCCCAGTTTTATCACCACTGTTATTACACTCTTACTTCATTCCATTTATTGTTTCCTTGCCTTAAAAATGGCTGTCTTCCTATCTCTGGTAATTATAAGAACATATATTTCTATCTAGCAAAAAAAAATAAAAAATCAGATAGCTGTGCAGTAACTTCGTAATTCTTCAAAAAGTTTAAAAGGCATCATCATCATCTGTTTCAAAGCTTTTCCATCACAACAAACAGTTACCTACAAGCATGCATGCAAAACTCAGAACTGCGTGTAAATGCCTCTTTCTATAAACACACATCTGCACATACAAACAAGAAACAATTTTAGTCCAACCCCAACCCCGTGAAAAACAACAGGGGATGAGCAGAAAAAATAGGTTTTACAGTGTACACCACAGACAAGACTGTCTTCTAACGTATTTTGATAGCTGTTTAAAGGAGAGCACAACGATCAGGTTTTCTTCATCAACATGACAGATGGAACAAGTGAAGGAAATATAGTCTGCCTGCTGAAAACTAGGTAATCTATGGGAATATTTCAATAGTAGATTATTTTTTCTTAGGCACACCCATGTACTAGCAAGTTCTCGAACTAGATGTTCACCTGTTTACAGAGCAGCACTTATTTTTAGCTAAGGAGACTATTTACATGAGGCTGCAGCACTCAATCACAAAATTAAGGTAGATCAAACAACTTTTTGAACCATGAACAACCCACTTGTGTTGTGAACCACCTGGAGGGAAACACTTGACAATGATGGCCTAGATACATTTCCTTCAGAGGCCTGTAGCATGAATCAGATGATCTCCTTGAGTATCAACCTGACCAGCACTTCTAAAGTGGCTTCAAGTCTACAGGGGCAAAAAAAAAAAAAAAAGGCAGTATTTACATGAAAGGTATATAAAAAACTTGCACTTTCAAGCTGGACATTCTGTTCTGGAAATTTGTTCTGACATTTATTTTGATTAAGCTCTTACAAACAGCTGGTTCTGCTTAACTTAATCTCATTAAAAGTCCCAAGCAGATGAATTTAAGCAGGCCCTGTTCCACTCTAAGTCTAACAAGTAAAAACATGAGAGTCCACAAGTTTCCAAACAAGCCTTCAGCATCGTGTTCACTGGTGTGTGTATCTTCTAACAGCAATCTGCAGCTTTAGTTGTATTGAGTGAAAAGTGTTTCTCTCAGCCTGTGTTATTCTATGCTTTCTTACTTCTCATTTGTAGTTTTAAACAAGCAGACAGATTTCCTTTTTTGTGGCTGACTGAGGAAATCAACCGAAACGATGAAGGGAGAAGGTGCTCTGTGTTGAACAGCCCTCTTACTAGAGGGTAAAAATGAGCCGAGGCACAGGCTTCTTGTTAAATACAGCATAAAAATGGTCCTGGTTTATTCCCCTTCACAGCTTAGTCATCTTAACACCAACCATTCACTGACTCTGACTGCAGCAAGCTCCTACTGTAGGTTTCCCTTGCAGCCTCTGACTGCTGGTTATTTCCTGCCGAACTGTGACTGCAGGTATTGGTTTGCAGACTCTGAATGCAGGCTTTTACCCAGCTAGACTGTGACTGCAGGTTCCAACAACAGGCTCTGACTGCACACCCAGACTGACCTTGCAGCAGTGATTCTCTCTCCCAAGGATCCTGCTTCATGATTCTCTACTTCATGCTCCTCAAAGTTTCTCCTCCAAGATGACCCTCCCCTTACCAGCTAACTCCCTCTTTATCTCACTCATCCTTATTGGATACAGCTGTTACCCATGGGGTGCGGCTGTATTGGGTAATTAACACAGCTGTTACTGATCAGGGGTGAGGTCATCTGTGTTCCCCTCTCCTACAGTCTGTGTGGATTAAAGTGTGATGGATTATTTCACAGGGTTAATAAACTGAACATACTAGTTACATGATTCTATCTAGTAACCTAAAAGGCCCTATGAAAACAGCTTCTATCAGTCATGCTGTTTTCAGATTTAGATGGTTTTTTACTGTGCTAAGTATAGACAAAATGGGCAGGTAAGCTGCAGCCAGTAAATTCAGAAGGGAATGAGACAGAAAGGTGAGTGCTATAATGTAGGTTTATCAGTGCTGTTCTGGCAGTGCACTTCCAAGAACCCACTAAGCTTTAAGCAAAGGGATGGGACATAAGTACAGATAAACAGAACTCAGTTAAATAAGCTTTAGAGACCCTTTAAGAAAACAGATGGATATACTTCCCAGTTTAAGAAAGACAACAAGAAAAACCAAAACCCAATCACAGACACTACAAGCATTATTGCAGAAGTGGGCTTAATAGCCACTTCTCCCACTGCAATGCTCACAGTACTTGAAGTGCTTTGACACTTCAGCAGTTTGAGACATATCAATGCCACACACCAGGAAGAACATATATAAAAACATATATAATATTATCCTCATAAATTATAAAAACAGTTAGTGCATATAATCAAGCCTTCCTTCTAACATGCCTTGTTTGACATAACTGCACAAGTTTGAATTTATTCAACTCAAGAAACAGAAAAACTTTTTGTTAATAACACTTTTGCGGTCAAATCAACCTTTGCTGCAGCACCGCTGAGATCAATAATATTATAAAAGAGAGGAATCTGGTGCAGTCCGCTGTCAATCAGCTCTCTTCTGAGCCACATTATGTTTCATTCATCATGCTGCACACCCTACTTCCTTGCCCAGAGGGAAGGGAATTAAAAGGTCATCCCTTAGCCAATAAAATATATACTTAGCTATTTTGTGGGGAGGAAACAGTATCTTTAAGCAGTCATCCAAAGATGACAGACTACCCAGAAGGTCGTATGCTGCTACACATCAATAAACATCTTGATCTAGGAACTGAAATGAAAAATATCAAACCACTGAAGGTATGAAAGAAGGATGCAGAGACCTGTCAGAAAAATTACAAAATTAGAGCTGAGCACTGCATTCAGCAAATAGATTATACAGAGACGGCAGAAATAAGTAGTGCTGGGAGCTAGGTTGAGATAGCACACACAGAAATTTTCAGTAACATGAAAAAAAATCACTTTGGATACTTTTTATATCTATCTGCATTTTCTCTTAGGTCTCACTACTGGTAAACACATAAGTCAGCTCCTCTTTTCTTTCTTTACCTTTTCAGTCTTTCCAGGACTGCCTCACTGTAAACATAACAATAATTTATTTTTTTAAAAAAAGAGGGTAATATCCTGCTGATAACTATTTCGTGATTCTTTTAATCCCAAAAATTGCTTTCTCCTCCATTCTTTCAGCCTCACTAATTGAACTGCTCCAGGGAACAGACCTTGTGGAAATAAGAAAGAGCACCCAAATTGTACTTGCATTGCATGTCAAAACAAACATTAGATGCTTAAGGCAACAAAAACAGCACTGGGATTCTAAGAAAATACACTGATTTTTGCCATCCATGCTGCTATCAAAATACATACAGCAGATTCATCATCTCACTGAAGAACTGCAGCTGTAGAACACAGTTTTCATACTAGAACTACTCTTAACAACCAAGAAAATGACCAATTGGTGTTCTACAGTCCCTCAAAAAACTAACAAACAAACCCCTTGGCTTATGGCATTTCATCCTGAATGAACAGGTTTACATGCATGCAACCACACTGAAACAAACCCGATGGCAGCAAATCGCCTAGTGAAATTGGAGGTACTTCAAATGCCAAACCATAAAGCTCTCTAGGACTAGAACAGAGAATCAAGATGACATGACTACAAAAACAGCACAAAATAGCTTGGTAAGAAAGAATGATCAGTGTCTGTGCCTGGAAAGGGTTTGAAGCTACAGAAAGAGAACAAGTCTGTGAAGGCCCTGAAGTCACAAGAGGAAGAAAAATGTACATTTCCTGATTGGAAATATACAAGAGAAAGAATAAACAAACATTACCTGCAGCACTGAAGAAAAACAAAATCAAATTTGCAGTCAACTTTGACAGGTATCCAACACTGAAGTTCAGCTAATGTTCTGGGGAGGAAAAAAAAATCCCAAAACAAATCTCAAAATCTACAGACCCCATAACTTTACATGCAAGTTATAGTGAACATTCATACACAGTGTGTTGTGTATCTATACAGTCAAAAGACATCTCTTATGTCACTTACACTTTGTCAACACAGAATTAAAGAAATGTGTTCCTTTAAGGAATAAATTCATAATAAAGGTCTTCCTAAAAAGAGAAGAAGGAAAAAAATGTAATTACTTTCTAAAACTGCTCCCTGGTTAAAAGGGACATATTGAACTGTACATAATCACCTGCCAGCTTTCCTGCTGGGAAAGCCTGAACTTCTTGTACTACTAGATTTGATTTCTCCTCCTGTCAACATTATTTGACCCTAGGAGCAGGTTCTGAGGACCACTTACATAATAAGACATCATGGCACAGAACTGCAAGTGTCAGAACTTGACCCTTACAATATATAACAGATCAGATCACTAAAACATGTAAGCATATGTCCATTTTCTTTGAAGTCTACAGGTACATTCACATGTGAATGATTTTGGGATGAGAGAAACCTGAAAGAATCTTAAAAAAAAAAAAAAACAAACCTTTAAATTCTATTGATTGAGGAGTATCCCTGTGCTTTCTGTATGTGTTATGCTTTCCGCAACTGTGTAATTCTTGGCACTTAGTAAGAAGTACCCAGCATGGTGCTGGACTGTTCCTCATATGAGCTGATTATGCTCCCACAGCCACTTAGAGGAAGATTTAGAAGTATGAAATAAGTACCTACACACCTACATTTTCTCTTCATCCTTTAAATTAGAAAAACATCAACTTAAAATAAAAAATACATCTGGCAAATGAAAATTTATTTATTATGCTTAGAATTATTTTAGCCACTCAATTTGCCTCCCAGTCCTATGTGCAAAAGGCCAACTACCAGCAGTGACTGCAGCACCAGCTAAAGGCACGAGATTTACACTGGCACTCTTATTAGAGCTGAGGTAATTTAAGAGGAATGTCAGCACAAATTTACTTTTCAAACTTTATTACTCTGCTTTAAGAAGAGAAAGAATGCCTGCTATTGTAATTTTTAAAATATTTACATAATCTTTGGTATCTGGTTCTAGCTGCACCGAGTTAAAACCAAAATTCTAACATCACCTCACATCACATTTCTTTCGTAAGAAAACAGAACATAAGAATAAGAAAGATCGCCATTAGTGAAAACAATGCTTGTAAACAGAAATGTGATCACTCCTCACTGTAGATAAAATTCAAGACTACTGCTGAGTTAAAAGGAAGTACATGTAGACTGCTCTGCAAGCTGTGAGCTTGTGAATCTGGCTTCCATAGGTATCTGAGACATTGAAAACCACTTCCCTATGAATGTGCAGATTTCCACCATAGAGAGGCAGAAGGGGATGAAAATCTCAAGCTAATCACATCTATGCCAGTTGCATAACTTTAATCCTGAACTAGAGGCCACATTCTCACCCTCCAGTCTGGAGATTGAACTTTCTTCTCTTCCTTTGGTAGAGAACAATGTAACCTACTTTTAAATAATCTTTATTCCTCTTTAAAGAGAAAGATAATGGAAACTGTCCTGGTGGCCATTCAGTAGTGACCTTTTCTCACAGCATAGAGACATTTCAAAAATCACCTCTGTACCATGAAGGTCTCCAAAGTCATCTCTCACAGACATGTATTTATTATATTTTAAACACAGGAAAGTAATGAAGAAGTTGAGCAGAATACAGAAGCAAAAGGGAACCATGTGGCTTTGCAAACAGCAGGCAACAGGAAAACCACTGATGCACCATGATACTTTTCCTATTAAACCAAATACCCTTTCGAACATAACTATTTGTAATAGCAGCATTAAGGATTAAAACAAAAGCCCATCCTGTGCAGTCAAAAAGGAATTCTAACAGAGGGAACAACAATTTATCTATCCCCTCCTGCTCTGCCTAAAGCCTGCAGTTGGGAAGGCACTGTCCTCAGGTGCTGGTGCCACTCAGCCCCTGCTCTCTCAGACAAAGCTCCCAAGATGATGCCATTTTGAGGGAGACACCTGTCCACTGGCAACAAGCATGAGAGCATCAACTGCAAAATGAGGCTACCACATGGCAACATCTTTCAGTCACTACAAAACTTGCTTCCAAATTGAAACAGCTACCAAGAGGTGAAAAGCTCCGTATCACATTTCTAATCCCTCCTCTCTGCAACTTATTTTTTTACTTTGTAATGATTCATGTAAGTTTTCCTGGTCTTCTAAAACTTGCTCCCTCAAATATGTTCCCCAAATCGCTTTGACTTTCATGTAGCAAGGATTTTTACAATGCATATGAGAAATATTCAGTTGCTCAACTGAATATACACATACTTAAGAAAAAAGGTCAGATAAAAATTGGTATAATGTGGAGCTCTAGTGGTAGTGAAGAAGTAAAGCAGCACGTAATACCAACCATGAAAAAGTAGATATTGACGTTTAGTAGGAAAACAGTAAGTGAAAATATCATAACAGATGGATTTAAACAAGGAAGATGAAAAAGAGGAAGAGCTTAACATCAAATTAAATGTAATTTCAGGCTCACAGAATGCATCACTGCAAACAACTTGATGAGTAACTCTCATTTCTGTGCACAAACTCGCATCTTTTAATTCATATCAGTTAAGCAACAGAGAAAATAAGATCAGTTTGCTTATGTTAGCCTTAAAGAAAAAAATGTATATATGTACTACAGCAGGAAACCAATGTTCCTTACCAAAACTAACTGGGAGTTGAGTAATTCTATGCACGCTTTTAAAACAGTCCTAGTCATTATATACAGTCCATCCCATGGTAGCCGTGGCAACTCCTACAGCACCAAGTAAGTGCTCTGTTCTCAGGTGTATCATCACAAAAACAGTGTGATGTTTCTGCAGCCACAGCAGGCAGCTTTAACACCGAGATTCGGTAGTCCCTTCAGAATGATGAGTTTGGCAGGAATTGAATCCTAAACTAGGAGAGCTCCTTCCTTATATACAAGTACTATCATACATCCTGCTGGCAAGCATAATCAGCTTAAGTCCTGTTGACAGTCGATATTTCACCTGTAAAGGAGATGGCTTCTCATACAGAGTGAGAAGAGATGCAAAGCATCCTCTGCATCTAGTGTGCCTCATCACAGAGGACGTTGGAACTCCTACATCCCCCTGTGAAACACTGGCATTATTTTCTTAACTTCTACGATGCTAAATGAACTTGCATATATGTTAGAAGAAGTTAAGCTAAAACAACACTAACAGTTATCAGACCATCAAAAAGCAGCCCAAAGACCACAAAAACATTGCAGCATGAATGTATGAACAACTGTGCAGTATTAGAAGGGCCCATTTCCAAAGTCAAGCAATGTCTCTGCGTGCACAAACACTCAGTTTTGAACCTTCAGTAGGAAAAATGTGCATTTCCTTCCTAGGGAAACTGCTTTCCACCAAGACTACAGAAAAACTAAACTGAAAAAAGCTCATGTATATATTACCGCTAACTTGCAACACACCCTCCACCTATTTCAATCCATTTTATAAATTGATCAATATTTTTGCTAGGGACTTTTGCTCTGCTTCCCAAGTTGAGCACACAGTGCCTTGATTCAGTACTACCTCATTTAAGACAGAATGTATTTCATCTGCTAGAGCAGATCACTACCTTCTTCGTAAGTATTCTCGTTTGGCAACATCCAGCCAAATGGGTGGGTTTTATTAGCATTAATTCCAATCTAGTGCCACAGCGAAAACAAATCATTCTGGGCTTTACACCTTTTCCACCCGAGGAACAGCTGTTGACTGAAGAGGCATCCCCTGGACCTGACTTAGGTGTATTTCAAAAACATGGGATACCAAACACTCCAGAGTTACAAGGCTCCGAGATGAGATTTCCAAGCCGTGTCTGTTACCTGGTGGGCAGTTGCACTCTGGAGCCGCTTCTCTCGCTACTCGTATTTTTGCCAAGTGCTCGTAGGATTTCTGGGGGCGAGAGAAGCAGCAGCATGAGGGCACTTGGCGAGCGAGTTCTCCACGGGCAGCGCTCCCGACCGCGGCCGCAAACTGGAATCTACCTCTCTGCCAGAGGCTGCGCAACCAGCGGTGCCTTCTTTGCTTGGACTCGGCCTAAGGGGTCTGACTGACCTCACCCACCCCACATAAGCAAAGCCAAGCCCGACACCTCGGGGGTCTCTCCCACCGCCGCCCCAAGTGACCCCGGTCCTTCTGCCTCCTCGACACGCGCGATGGCGAAGCGCAGGGACGGCGGGAAGTTACAGATGAGAAACGCGCCTCAGGGGCGGCGTACGCAGGGATCGATCCCCCGCCATCCCCCATCCCGCCCGCTCCAGCAGCCCGGGCCGCGCCCGGCCCGCTCCTGCCCCGGCCCCGCCGCCCCCTGGGGATGCGGGATCACTTTCCCCGCTTCCCCCTCCGCCTCCCATCCGAGCAGCTCGACCCGGCCGCCCCCCTCACGGCCTCGGCCCCCTCGCCCCGAGCGTTCCCCCATGCTCGCCACACGAACACCGCACGGCAGCGGCCACCCCTATCCCGCACACCTGGGCGAGAAGTCGCTCCACTTTCTCCTGCATCATCGCGTTCAGCTGCTCCAAGGAAAAGCCGGGCAGCGGTGGGAGCGGGGCGGCAGCAGAGAAGTCCCCTCGGGCGCCTTCGATGGCCGCGACCCTGGCCTGGAGGTCGCTGGTCCGCACGCCCAGGTAAACACAGGAGGCCGCGGCCAGCGCCGAGAGGAGCGCAGCCAGCGCGGAGCCGACCGGCCCGGCCCGCCGCGGGCAGCGGTCCCCGCCGCAGCCGGGCTTCCCGAGGCCGGGCTTCCCGCTGCCGCCGGGCTTCCCGTTGCCATCCTGTCCTGCGGCTCCTCGGCTCTTCCCCAGCGTGTTCGCACACCCTTCAGCTGCGGCAGCTTTGATTTCCTTTCCTCCGCCCCCCATGGAGGCAATTAGTTTACAAACAACGACAACAAAAAATAACAGCAACGAAGTAGGAGAAAATAAACAACAAAATGGCAAAATAATGATTTTAAAGATGAAGGGAAAAAAAAAAAAAAAAGGCAGTAAGTAGAAGCAGAGCCCTCAGCCGGCTCGCACAGTTTGAAGGCGAAGCGACGGCGCGCTCCGCAGCCCGCACCGCACCGCGCACCGCCCGGGTCGCGACCCTCCCCGCGGCAGGGGCGGCGGCAGGCGGGGGCGACGAGCAGCAAGCCGGCAGAGGAGTCGGGTGCGAAGCGAGCCCCCGGCGGCTTCCAGCCGCTCTTCGGAGGGAGCAGCGTGCTCTGTGAGCGCTTTGCCACTTGTCAGAGAGGTTTTCAGGCGCGGGGCGGGAAGAGCCCCCCCTCCGCCTCCCGCTCCCCTCCCCGCCGCCGCCGGAGGACTTGTTGCTCCCGCTCCACCTGCCTGCCGGCGCCCAGCAGCCGCGCCGCGCCAGGCGGGGAAGCCCGCAGGCGGCAGGCAGCCCGCGCTGCCCCGCTGTCAGCCGCGGAGCCGCCGCCCCGCATCCCCGCCCTCATCGGCATAATTTATTCACCTAGGCGGAGGGGCGGCCTGCGGGCCGCGGGGGGCTCTCTTTGCGTAATGTATGCACGGCGCGCAGGACATCAGACTCACAAATTGGGAGGGCGAGGGTCGCAAAGGCCTGGGGAGGGGCGCCCGCGCCGGGCGGTGCCGGGGACGGGGCTGCAAGGGGCGACTCTCCGCGCCGGGGCAGCTCCGGAACACCGAGCAAATTTACGGTGGTTTATGGCTGGGCTGTCATGCCCACGGTGCGGGCATAAAGCACGGGAGTGCTCCGTTGCCCCGTTCTTTTTTTAGAGTGCGGAGGATAAACGTGTATAACTCACCGTCGCAGGCAGGCGACGCGAGGGCTCACTTCCAAAGAAGCAGCCTGCACTAACTTCCTATTGTATGAAGGTTTAATTTTAGCCAATTTTCCTTCTCCTTGGTTATTTATCAAGTTGCTTCTTCACTGTTCCATGCACACTGGGCAGTTTTTACTGTGCCTGGTTTGGCTGACTAGAAAAGCAGCATCAACATCCAAAGAACTGCAGGTGTGGCCTGATGGAAAGCTTGGTGATTTCTGGTCCTTTCCTTTCTCCCTCTTACCACCCAAATGCTGCATTGACCTGCTGTAGTTTGGTTCTGACCTTGGCATTACTGCAGTGCATCTCCTGTTTGTGTAACATTTCTTGTGTTTGGTACACTTTTTGAACCAGAGAAACTTCTCAAAGCAGGACCAGATATTAAAGGAATGCACAGCTCGCCCTGTTTGGTGTTTACTTATGTGAACACTGACTACTTACAAGATATGGGATGAAAAAGATATTTGTCCAACTATGGCATTTCTCAGACAAGACCAAGAGTGATGGTTTATACTACGAATCAAGTTTCTCTTTTGGAATATTTGTGCAGTTTTATTACCTATTGTTTCCCAAGTAGTCAAGCAGTCACAACTTTCATGAAGATATGGATCCAAAAAAGCTCTGTGGGTTTCAGTCTAATTACTTAGACTTTGAATAAAGTGTACCAGAAGTTCATAGCTATTCATTTATTCTTCATAATTTGTCTCTTCTTTCTAAACAAAAAGTTTTGGGTACTCTAGTCAGAGAGAAGAAACCATAATTACATAGCCCTAGGTGATAGTTTCTTCACAATAAACAGTTAAGGGTTGCAAGGGACAGTTTACAAACAAATTCCACCAAGCAGCACATACCATATGGTCAGGACTTGTGAATAACAACTGCACTTTCCAAAACAAGGACTTGCTCACAGACTATCTGTCCTTAATAAGAAGTTGAAATAGTATTTGGAATTAATAAACTGAAAGCAGAAAATAAGTAATACGGACATGCTCTTATTTGGCGCACAGCATGGGCTCCCCGAGTATGGTATGAGCAGTGCCCAGGCTGCCTCAGAGTGGCTGGCAGCACACGAGGCGCTGGAAGCCATTGGCGCCAGCTCCAGTGCTTCACATTACCCCCTGTTGTTAGTAGCCAGCACCATTACTCACCCCTGCTCGTGGTGACATCCAGCAAAGTAACGCCGCAAACCCTCAAGATATGATTGTCATTTTCTGCAGGGGGTTAGTGAGGCGCCGCTGGGAGCAGGATGGTTGCCCACACCCTGCTGCTGCCTCACAGCAGCACTGCCTCACTTGTGGTGTGCAAAAGGGTGCTGCCCATCTGGGCCAGGGTGACATTTACACCTGGGGTCAGCTCTTCTTACTGCAGGGCAGATACAGACATCCTCTGGCTGATTCAGTGCCACACGTGGGGCACAGACAACCACGTACCCATAGGACAGTGTGACATGGCTTGATGCTTTGCTTGGTCAAATGATGCAATCTTTCTGCCCAAGCATCTTTCTGTCCCAATATCCTGCCATCCATGGCACATTCTAAATAGGCATATTCTAAATAGCCTGAGACAGAAAGTCCCTTGTTACATTAGATTTGCACATACTCGCCATCATAAAGATTGCAAAATGGGCCAGATTACCATGTTTCTGTGGGGCACAATCCAAAGCCATTTTCCTACTGAATAACAAATCTCATGCTAGATGTTTCTTATTCTGAAGAGGTATGGTAGGAAACCTTTCTATTTTCTGGGACAAATAGAAAAACCTGCCAAACTAGAATCAAAGCCCAAAATGGGAAAGCAGAACTCTAAAATATCCAAGAAATTGCTTTCATGCTCTTTCTCACAATGGGTAGCTATACTTCTACATAATTGGGAGAAATCCTAGCCCTGCCTGGTCTCACCTCTGAAAAGAGATGAGGCTCATGCTCGTGTGTACATGGATCTGCTCAAACATATCCTCAGACAAAGGGAAACATGATGGAAGAGCAAGAGGAGAAAGACCAGTGTCAAGTCTTCCTCCCTGCTCCAGCTTAAAGTTATATTTTTCTTTTTGCTAAAGCTTGGTTCTGGGAAAGATGTCAGCTAAAAGTTTGTTGAAATGCTTAGAAATTACTTGATAATGGCAGGGTTTGAGAACAAATTATTCCCCATAGCTTTTCTCCTAATGTGTTTTCACCTAGAAACCGATAACAGAGAGTCTTTGAAAATGCAAATTAGCAGTATCCTGTGCTTGCAGCAAAACCATGGTGATTTTCATGATGGAGGCATTATTTACCCTCTTCACAGCAAGGTTGGTCCGGAGCAGACTGGACTGGACTTCAGAATCCGAGCAGCAAGCTAAATTATGCACAGTCTGATTAAATCTAGCACTGGAGATGTTTGTGTAGGCAAAGAACATAACACAGATGTTTTACCTGTTATAAAAATCTCCGGTCACGTCTGCCTGAGTCGAGAGCATTAAAGCAGCCATACCCTCCCATGCTCAGTTACTTGATACCATCAAGTGGACAACCGGCAGCTTTGCAGTACGCTTGTCCTATCTAAACACAATGAACCAGAGGAAAAAAGTGTTAAGGCACAGCATTTGCTGCTTTTGCCAGCTTTCCCCAAGCGGGAGGCAGAGCGAATCCAGGACACACATATGTTCAGTGCCAGTGAGCCTGCTTCTTATTTTGCAGCCATGATGATGCCAGAGTCAAGAAGGCATCTACTTAGGATCATAACTAAGATTAAAACCAGATTGCTGTAGCACTATTGAGAATGTTATCCATGCAATGAAAGAACAGGGTTTCTTTTTTTTCCTTCTCTCTCTTAAAAAAAACCAACTATATTTTTAACCTTTTTTATTGGTGAAGATTTATAGGTCTTGAATTAGAGGGAGTAACTTGGTCTAATGAGTTAAACTCCTATTCCAGGAGTTTAGACAGCAGTTCATATGGGCAGCAGTAATTTAACTGCTTGCTGCCAGAAACTGTATCTCAGATGTTGCTGGTCACATTTAAGATATTATACCATGCAAGTTTAGGTTACAAAACACTTTAAATGCCTTAAAAGCCTATTTTGTATCCGATAGCCAGAATATAGCAGCTTGAAATAATACCTGTACACTGGGTATTTTGAGCTGGCCCCTAACACATACAGGTAGACTATAAGAAATGATAAATCTGTCGCACTCCAACTCAAACAGTAGCAAAAGGAGGAGAATTTTAAGTGAGGTCTGCTAAAGTGCTGGTGCACACAGACCTGAGGCAGCCACGCTTCCCACCAAGAGGGAAGTGCTCTCGCTTTGAAGATTCGAATCTCTAAAGGCCACATTTCAGCAGATCTTGTGTATGAGCAGGCCAGAGGTATTGACACAAGATGCTACTGTTTGCATTTCATGGGTCTGTGTTTGAAGATGTGGATGGTGCTTGCAGATAACAGTTTTCCACCAGACAGGACTAGTGTCTGGAGTTCTTTCCATATTTTTATGTCTACAGCATGCTGTATTCTGGCTGACCAAGCCACAGTCCACTACTGGATTTCTTTACCAGATACAACATAAACTCGTGACTAAAATTATGCAAAAACAGATGCGTGAAAAACAAGCATTCATCTGCTGAAACAACAGGCCATGTTCAATTTGTGATATATATTGCATATATGATCAGGAAGGGCAGAATGCAGAAAATAAATACAAATAGGGATTGGAGTCTAGGACCTCGAGTCAGAGCTGAGGCAACACACACAAAGATAAACGCTCGAATGATTAATAATGGTTATGCAAACCCTTCTTCTGCAAAGGTTCCCGCTTTCAAACGGAGCTTATATATTATTCATTCTGTGTGGAGCAGAATTGTATCTGCATTCTGCTTCTTCCTCCATTCATCTCTCTCCTGCTCAGTTCAGCCTTCAAATTGGAGTGCATCTTGCACCCTAAATGAGCGTTTACTCAGCTTTTGTATACTTATATGGGGAAAATGCAAGGTGGAAGCAGAATCCAGCACTTCTCTAACTTCTTAGCTCCCTGGCAGGTTAGGTAGTATGGTATGTCTCATCAGCCTGCTTGTAATATCTGCCAAGATAGCTCAGAATCACTAGAAAAACAACTTACTTCACTGTTTTGTGAGGAAAGTTGGAAAAGCCTCTCACTTTCAAATATCCAAACTGATTGCCTCCTGTCACTTTAAATTTTATATAAGCACATTACAGTATACATGATGCAGTATATTAATATACTTAGCAGATGGATAACACTTACTCGTGATTTAATACTTAGATATACTCATTTCACATCTACTCTACAAACACTTCATATATTTGAATCTTAAAGTCAGACTTATCTTCAGACTAGAGGCAATTGAGTCACATGAGCATAGGGTTTAGTTTATTAGCTTCATAACCCTACTGGTATTTTGGCAAACCTGATATTAAAAATAAAAAATAAGAAAAAAACCCAAAAAACTTACATCTGGATTTTAATACATTTCACAGCATTTCCTTTTTCAACATGATGAAACCAGCTCTCCTAGACCCACAAACTGATTCAAGACAAAATTCAGACCCTGTATGTCATTCTTTACTAAAATTCATGTGAATGTGTTACAAAACACTTCATAACACATAAACCAACTCTCTTACATTTTTCATGCATTCAAACACTTGCTTTAAAATGCAACTGATTCTTAGGAAGCTCTGGCAAGAATTTTACTGAATGAAGAGCTATCATCAGAAATTACCAGGCCTGGGAATCTCAGATGGAAAAAAGTAGACATCCTTGCCCTGGCTCCAGGCCAATTAATATCCCTTGGTTCCCTGGTCTGTTTATTTGTGTATGAATGAACACCACTGGAATTCCTGGGTTGTGGTGAAAGGCTGGGAGGACAAAGTTTGGACTAAGAGTTTCTGAGCCTGCAAAGTCCTATATTAACATGTAACTTCACTCAAATCTGTAGTGTGATCCAAATCAATAGGATTAGTCATGGAAGTAAACTTTCACATGTGCTGGAGTATTTGGAGGGTATAAAAATGCCAACAGGGGACAAGATGAATCCAACACAAAAAGCTAATTATACAGCAGAGAAATTCTCATCACCTTGTTAATTCCGAATTTCTTGCATACAGAAGCAGTTACATTTAAGAGGAGGTTGTTTTTTTTCTCAGAGAAATTACAACAATAAAGAGTAAACTGCTGAGAGATCTCATTGGAAACCACCTCTGAAAAAGGCAGCAGTAATTCTGAGTACATATTTAATCCCTAATACAGTTACTGGAAATGTAAAGTTCCTGCAGGATACGGGCAAATATAGAATCATTATAATGCAGATAAACTTACATTTCTATAAGCCCTGTCAATGATTAACATACTTAAAACAGGTTGAAGCTTTTGAAATCTAGAGATATGAGTCAAAGATGGACAAGATTACTGTGGAATCATTAGGAATAAGAAAAGGCAGAAGACAGAAGGAGGAAGGTTTGATTACCAAACTAAAAGGAAGGAGCCAGGAAGCAAGCAGAATTAAAATCTTTAAATGGATTTTCAGAGCATGAAGGAAATCATTGCAGCAGGAATTCTTCCCTTGGTTCAGTGCGTGGTGTCCCCAAGTGACTCAAACATTGATAAAGTCTGGTGATTTCCCCCTCCCCTCCTTCCCCCCAGTTTGAAATAGCATATTTTGAATAATTTACCTGGAATAAAATTTCTTCTTACAAGAACTACATATCTGACTATCAGTGCATCATTTTACACTGTCATCCCCAATTCTGCTCATTGCCATGTCCTTCTCTCTCTTGAACCAAATTACTATGATGCTATCAAATGAAAATCCCTATCAGCATGTCCATGGCACTTCTTGAGGTCTCTATTTTATGTTGCTAGGCCTGAAGAAGGCAGTGGTGAGCTCAGAAGATTTGTCTTTTCAAATTGATTGTTGAATTTCTCATTAGTTCAGTGAGATCTGGGAACAGATGTCTACATGCTCACTACTAACTCCCCAGACAGACGCGTCACAGGAAAAACGCGTCATATCATTCAGCAAATTGTAAAAAAAGACAGTGGTCTAAACACAAATTCTTTGTCCTAACTCTCAATTCTGTTGTATCATGAAAGGGAGGTCTGAAATCTAATTTTAATTTCATATTTAGTTTCCTGAGTTACAGAATTCAATGAATTTTTTTTTTTTTTTTTAAATAAAGGATGACTTTTCTCAGGCATATTTATTCTGCTGTTCTGAGGACAAACAGAATTCAGTTGGAAGATAGATTCTAGATAAAATACAAAAAATTCAAACAGGTCAAACTTGGATCAACATAAATCACAGTTTTGTTACTTTTTTTCAGAGCTAATGCCTAATTTGACTAATTCTATCAGTGGTGGTCCCTTCCAAAGTTATTCAAGTACATTTTCAAAATGCTCTGCCATTATCAGCTGAAGATTTTAATGCACTTTTGAAGGACATAAAGTTTGCTGGGAAACTGTTGTTTGTTCATGCATAATTTCCAGAGAAAAAAGCCTTTCTTTCCTGATCATGCTCAGATCAGTCGTATATAGTCTCTCCCTCCCTGAGAAGAAAAAAATGCCCAACTGCATCGTGGGGGGAAAAACCCAACACAAAGCCAACAGACAGACAGACAAACAAACAAACAAACAGAAACTCCTTCTCTTAAAGGCTTATCAGCATCTGCAAAACAACTGCTTATTTTCTCTGGATCAGAACAAAGTAAATCTTAAGATGCCTGTGAGCACATGACAAAACCTACACGACAGGGTTACTACTACATGGTGTAAAAGAAGTGCGTATTATGGATTTTACTGGTTTTCTCACACCTTTTATCACCACCAAACTGCCAGCTGTCACTTTCCCTCTCTTTGCAATGAGCTTCAATCTGCCACTCTGCAGAGTGGGAGCACATGGAGATGGTCAATAGGCTTTCCAGAGCTCCTAGGCTCCTCTTCCATTCTACAGAGAGAAAGGAGGGAGGGGAAAAAAAACTCAATTTCTTGAAGGCTACAAAATTGTAAAAGCTTTTAAAGGGTGTTTTGAAGGAAGTGAGATGGTCAACCATTGAGGCTTATTCCAAAAAAATAGTGTTAGAGGTCTCTTTCTGATGTCTTTCCATCTATGAACAGCACTGTGGTATCTTCCATGTGGAATTATCGGAGAAGGAGGATGGGGCAAGCTAGATGCAATATCTAGACAAGATTTAAATTATTATGAAAATTACAGATCTGAGATATCTGAGCATAGCCTCTGAGAGCTAAAAAATCAAGCTGGTGGTCAGAAAAGTGTCTGAAACCTTATCACGAACATTTGGGACATTTTTCCTTGCTGTGAGTAGAGAGATAAAGGAGGCCAGTCAGGAGATACTATCAGCTAAAGAATCCATAGATCTCCTGTAGATTTCACAAGAATAAGCACAATAAAATAGCCCGGCTGCTTGGGATTACAGGTCCCAGCCTTGTGTCTGCATCATCTCAGCTCCATCAGGCCGCCAGCTGCCAGAGACTTTACTGAATCATTCAGGGCCATGAATTCCTCAAATTGCTGTCACAGACTTCTCGTAGCTCTCCTATTCTTTTCATACTTGTATTATTTTTATGCCAAAGGTAAAGCAAAATTATTTTTTCTTCCCTGTTTTCTGTGCCTGTAAGCAAATTTAAGTCTTTGATGATAATTCTGGCAATGAAGGTCTAACCTGGTCAGTATTGACATAAAGGAGAAAGGGACTACCAGGTAGCGCTTCCCTTTACCATCCTAGGTATTACTCATGCTCCTCAGTCCTGGAGCTCTTCTGCAGGGCTTCCATTTTCCACAGTCCTGCTATGCTTCTTTCTCATCCAGAGCCCTCCACATGTACACTTTCCAGAAAGTTGCACTGCTGCATTATAGATGTCTGCTTAGGCGTCAACACCAATTCTCCTGCTCCTCTGCAAACTTTCCAAGACTGCACTGTCAAAAGCAGTCAACTGAAAGTTACACATGAGTTAAATGTTCTCTCAGTCTCTCAGGGAGTTCTGAGACCCTGTCTTTACAGGTGAACAGGAATATATTGGCAACTGAGATTGACAGCAAATATGAGTATTGGTGAGGGCTGATAAAGGAGAAGGCTGGAGAGGGGTAACCCTACATTAGCATTGCAGAAAGCAACAATGAGGGAAATATGAAGAAAGAAATGGCCTTTTATTGCTAAGGACAATGCTCCTAAAGGCTGTTCCTTGATGGAGCAGAAGTAGGACCAAGAGAAGAGAATGGACAGGCTTTGATGGTGGGGATGGTAGCATTATGGATGAAAAAGCAGAAGGATATAAAAGATCTATGATGGTGACACAAAGGCTTGATATTCATACATACAAATACTGTGAGGAGTTATAGGAATTTTAAAGCTTGTCTTTTACCAGCTAACTGGAGGACACGATGGAGACATCTTGTCTGGGCTTAGCAGATCTCAAGATGAAGATGGTGCCTCTCACATGTGGAGAGGTTTCCCTGCACACAGCACTGTGAACGTCTTGGAGGAAGAAAGTGTTATATGGCCTTAAGAAAGAGTGTCTTCCAGCTGGGAGCTTTGTTCTGTGTTGGTTAAAACCTCTAAAAACATGTCTTTCTGATGTTTCTGGTTAATAACAACTTCAGTCTAAAATTAAAACAGTCCTTGTGTTAGAGAGACAGAAACAACCCCAGTGGGCTTTGGGAGCAGCATTCCCCAGTGAGGCAGAAAGGGAATGTTTTGATCACTGCAACTGAAGTATTTTCTGCTTGATGTGGAAGGCCAGGTGGGTGAGCAGAGTAGTAGAGCACAGAAAGGCTCTCTGGAGAAGGATCTATTATTTTGGGGGTTCAGTCTCCTGAATCAAAGAGAAGAAAAAAGGTCGGGGGAGAAGTCCTCTCCCAGGGTACTTATTTGTATGTCTGCTTTCTGACACATACCTACTCAACATCAGTGCTCCAGTGGTTTTTGCCTGACATCATATTTAGATAAACTATCCTCCTGAAACAGCAGAATGATTTGTGTATAAGTCTTCATTTTTATTGAATGTGGACTTCTACTCATTTAAGATACCTTGAGCTCTTAATTTTCCATTTCGTCTTGCCCTTGAGTATACTTTGATTCTGCTGTATTTTTCTGTACTTGTCTGTCCTCTGTGATTGTATGTGCTTGAGTCTTATTAAATATAAAAGCTCTTTGATATCAGCTGGAGCACAGCTGAGGATTAAGCCTGCTCCTCAATGCTCTCTCTGCCTGCTGCTGTCATGTGTAAATCCTATGTAGGAATCACTCCCTTCCAAAGAAATCAGCTGTAGCCTGCATGAAACATAGCAGATGCTTTGCAAAACAGATCTGAAAGGAAGTGAAGATACCTTTTCCGATGAACTTTGTGACGAATATAAAATCTGGCATCAGAGCGGCTTCCCGCAGGAAACCAGCAAATAGGCATCCACAACTCACTCATCTATAAAATGCCTTCCTGGAATCTTTAGTGGCTGGGAGCAAACACCTGTCAGCTCCATGCCACATGGGGAGAGCTGGAAGCAGCGTGGTAGCCGTGGTGCCCACAGGAGCAGTGCTGGCAGGCTGTACTGATGCCGGGCCCATTGCAACCACCTGGGTGTGTCTGGGACATGCCCCAGCCGGGCATCGGGCTCAGCTGACCCCAACTCGGCCACTGAAGTCTCACAGCATCACAGTTCTACGTGTAATGACTGCAAGCAATGATACCGTAATCTCCAGAACATAAGAAATTCTTAAAAGTTTCTAAGACCAAAGAAAACTTGTAGTATTGGTCATCAAAAGTAATGAAATTCGGCTGTAAGGTAGGAATCTACTTTTTCTGGCGATGCTCGAATATTTTGCTGCCAAGGTTTCCTCATCTGTACTTTACGTTTTAGAGTCTCCATTAATGTGTCTGTTCTGGAACTAATTTTTAAGTGGTTTACCCACAGGAATACCAGCCCATATGCTTAAAATAAAATGGGGGATATATATAAATATATATATAGACACGTAGAGAGAGGGGATATAATTTTTTTTTTTTTTTGCAAGCGATAGCATGCCTTTATGTGATTACAATGTGTTAAAAACACTCCAAAGCCTTCTTCTCAATCCGTATTTATAAGGAAAAGTCCCATGGAGTTATAAAAGAGTGAAGAGTTCTGAAACCATACCATAAATCAGCTGTAAAACTTTGTGGGCTACAACTGTGATGTAAAGCTTCTTGGACCAATATGAGAGTCCAGGGGTCTTTGCAGCCTCTTGGTTAGGTACCTGTGCTGCAGTCTAGTTGCTTCTCATAAGTCACCGTCACCCATAACCAAACTCCTGCTCTGCTTCTCAGGGGAGCTGCATGCTGCCCTAGTGCTTTCATCTGAAGGCTGGTTTGTTTGGGTTTTGTTTTTTGTTCTTGTTTTTTTGTGGGTTTTTTTTTTTTTTTTCACTAGAAGCTGATTTGAAAAGATATATGGACAAAGAAATGCAGATAAGCTGTGGGCAGGCCTACTGCTGCTGCCATTCATACCCCTTTGAATCACAGCATGTTGGAGCAATCACCTCTTCAAAGGAGTCTGCCTGAAAGTTGCGTCTTCCAGATTTGATGTTAACATGTACTGATTTATTACAGTCAGGAGCTGGGACCCATCAAAATCACCCTCTGTGTTTATGTCACACCTTCACTGTTTCCTCTTGTGGCTCCTGTGATCCTCCCTCAATTAAAGGCTTGTCTCATCTCCCGCTTAGGTCAGAGACAGCACCATTCTTTCCAGCAGTTTGTCCCCTTTCCTACTGCAATCCTGCCCCATCTAAGATCTGTAGGTCTCTGTAGAGCTGTACTGCCAAACACCCATTGAAGACAGACCTGTTACCTCTTCCTGAACACTCTGAGAAGGATTGTAGCTCAGTACAAATGTTTGCAGCGCTGTCTCTAGAGTTATTTTGATGGTGGCTGTATGAAACAATGCTGTGCTGATGGAAAGGGATATGTGTTTGCAGCTACCTGTTGGCAGGAGCTCCTTGTGGGCCACATACCCAATGGCATTTTTACAGGCCAATGAGATCTGCTACAGACAAAAAGTTACCTGAATTTAGGGTATAACTCTCACACCATCTATCTCTTTATTTCCTCTGTTCTATTGGTCTTATTTTGTTTTCCCAATGGCTTATTCTGCATTCTGAAGTCGGCAGTTTTTTTAGAACTTAAGCAACTTTTTTTGTCTACCTCTTGTGAATTTTGTAGGATCCTATTTAAGGCCACTGTTCTTTCTCCACAAGCTGTGTATTCAAGGCCCATTAATATTAAATAGGATTTCAGGGAATACATTGAGGGAAAATAATCCTCTTTAACACCTCTTTTAACATACTTACTTTATTTCTTTGACATTTCTCACCTCTTGAAGCTATTTTCTTATTTCCCTGTCTACACAAGCATAGACCACATCTCACCCTTCTAACACAACTCCCTCCCTTCCCTCTTGAGGACTCTCAAGGATGCCAAGCATATGGCTCTTTGTGCTGTTTTCTTTTTCACTTCCATTTAAGAGATGCTGTTTGCTTCCACTCCAAACCCATTTTCATTCAGAGACTAAAACTGCTTCCCTCTGTTTTGATCTGAAAAGGAACATGTACTTGCCTGAAGCCATATGATGTTCTAAAACTCCTATAAAGATTCATTTATTTACCAGCCTTCTTTGAGCTTGAAAAATACAACTCTTTTTTTTTCACTGTGTCTTTAATCCTTAAGTACTTCACAAGTTACATCTCTAGCACTGACAGAGAAGTGCTGTGGGCTGTAGGGTTGGGCAGTCCTTCTGGAGTAGATGGCTTCATGTGGGTCCTTTTGGGAAAGGAAGAGTTTTCCCATGAAGTTCAGTCTCAGTCCATGGGCAGAGATGCTGCTTGTGGCAGGCAGAATGAGGGCTTAATACCCAGCTTCATGTTCTGTTTCCTTCTTGACATGGTAGCATGAGCCATCAAGTGCCATTTCTACATATCTCCAAAATAATTAACAGCATTTCTGTACTCCAATGAACCATTTGATTAGCCTTTGATTAAATTGTTTTTCCAATATCCAACAATGAACTGTTAAATGAATTGGAAATCTGTTCTGGACTAAAGATGTCTTTCATTATATAGTATTATATAGTATTAATTGCTAACAAAGTGGAACAGAGTACTGAGGAGGAGGAGGATAGGTCACTTGCATGGAATTTAGTTTTAAAGCAAAATTATCTGGGCATATATTAACCATATCTTAGAAATCTTAGAACGAAGGCAGTTAACACTTGAGATTTTGAAGATGTTGCAATTTATCATATATTACTTCTTTAGTTGCATGTAGCTAGCTTCCAGAAATGTCTGAATGACTGCACCATTTACGGTTACCTGGGCAGCATGCTGGTCACAATTTCTAGTTTTGTATGAGGATTACAAGGCATCTCTAGTGGATTCATTGCCATTTTTTGCAATGATCGTTAGTTAATCCCAGCTATCTCATGTGCCTGTGATATGAATCAGTAATTGCAAATGGCCAATTAACCTTTATTTCCCAGGTGAGAGAAGTAGCAGATAAGGCAATGAAGGAGTGCTTAAATAAAGTATCATTCCATCTGGAAAAGTTACAGCACTGGAGGGTGAGAGAGAATATGGACCCTATCTTTGAAGACAGTGCTTCAAAGGTGTACATAATAAAAGGGCTGTGTGAGTCATACACAGGGACACCAGTGATAGTCCTGGTACTGTGGGGAAAATTACCACATTACTGTTTGCTTTTTACTCTTTATATTTTTTTTTCCCATCTCCTGTTAGCAGTGGCCTTGTGAGCATCAACAAAGAGCTTTGGCTCACATTCACTGTGCAGCTGCCACCGTGCTGTGCTGGGGGGCTGCACCTGGCTGGGTGTTCTGCAGCAAGCAGGACCCAGCAGCGCCCAAGCACCTCAGCCACCCTCATGCAGCATGGCAGCCCACAGAAAACTGACTCTGGAAGTAGCTTTCTGAGCCATCACCTCACACTAACATGTTGACTTGTCCCTGGCCTCTGGTATTCATCCTCAAGTCAAAATACACAATCATTCATGCCATGGGCTTCCTCTTTAGGCTTTGTTCATGTCTTTACTTTTCTTCTGGGTGTGCTTTCTTCAGCTGTTGAGCAGGACTGTGTAGCCAGAAATCTGGGAATGTGTCAGAGTGAAACACTTTCCTCTGATCTTTTTCTGCAAGACAGCAACATGGGTGGCAGCTCTTTCAGAGGGGAGAAAGAGTGAGAAAAGTTCTTGTCCTCCAGATCTCAGAAGAGTTTGAAAATGTGAGTACTAAAGTCTCAGACCATTAATGAATTTGAAAATAAATTTGTTTTATATGCTTTGAAGATTTAGAAACAGTCTCATAATTTTTTAATGAAGACCTGCCACATTTGTGGTTTTTGAGTTCTTCCCATTAGTTAAACAGGTAATTTACCTTCTAGTTTGTTCTGCTGCTGCTACCACAAACACATTTACTAAGGCAGGCAGACACCTCTTGCACATCAGGAGGCAGAGGGGTTGGGTTTGTCTGAATGTATGCAGAGTCTTGTCATGCCTTGACCTGCTGGCCGTTGTGAGGAGCTCAGACTGGGAAGAAGATACTGCCTGGGCAGCACCAGGAGCAAACAAGATTACTCCTCCTCATTTACCAAGCTGGAATATTGGGGATTATCTGCAACATCCTTTAGCCAGTGCACTATTAAATAAAATGCCATAATTGTCAAAAAGAGCACAGAGCATTTCCATACTGCCTGCTGTGCTTCCTAGGCACGTGCAGAGCTTCACAAACGTGTCGGTATGTACAGCAGGACTGAGCACAGGAGGGAAGGCAGGAACCAATTAAGGTTTTACTGTGTTACCAGATCACCAGCAGAGAGGCAGAGATGGAAAGGGGCACCTTTGGGCCGTGCCCCTGCCTAAAGAGACAATAAGAGGCGCTCAGCAGCTGCTGCCCAATCAGGCTGGGCAGACATTAATGGTCTAGCTCAGCCAGGAGTGTGCTTTTCAAGTGAACTGCCTGATTACCTTCCATTACCATGTTCCACTGGCAGTCTGGGTGCACAAGGCTGGATTCCACCTTGCTGGAACAAAATGGGATGAAGTGGCTGGGGATGAAGCTGGGGAGAAAGCCCCTGCAGCCTGTACAGCACCAGTGCTGTGCCAGAGCACCCATGATCCTGACCTGTATCTTTGCAGGAGTCATGGCAAGGAATAGATCTTAAATAGGTAAGAGTTTCCAGATACTAAGGAAGTTCCTGATGGCTCTATATGCTGTAGAATGCCCAATGGAGTGAAACCATTATGTTACTTTTAGGTCCAGTTTTCATAAGGAAGGTGTGAATACAGGCTTTGTTTCTTAAAGGTGTGACTCTTCCTCTGCAAGCTGTTCTAAATATGTGCCTCCACGTTCAGTGTGCCAAAATACATGTTCTGCTACCTTCTGATTCTGGTTTGGATTTTCCTTCTGAATTTTAAGCCAGTAATGTGCACAGTTACAAATTTGGTATCAGGGTTCAACACCATCAAATATGATACTTCATGTTGCTTTGGTCATCTTTCCTCTCTCCCTTAAATTGTTGGCTCATATATTGCTAAGAGAATTATAGAGAAAGGAGAGTCTTAGAAAGAATAATTAAGAATAATTAGAGAAAGAATAATTAACATTTTCCCTTTTTTTTTTCTTTTTTTAGGGAAAAGCCTATATTTCAGTTAGGTTTCAAAAATAAGCCTAATTTCTTTTTTCTTTTTAACAAGACTGCTGGTCATTCTGGTAAAAGTTGAGCAAGCAGTACTGGCTTTATTTAAAGCCTCAGCTGCTCAGGTAACCACCAAATATAGCTGAGCTCTTACAGGAACTGCTTGTAGGATTCTAGTATTGTTTAGTTTGAATGCAAATCCTAGTTCTAGGGTTTCATACCACAACTAGATTTAATGCAAGTGGGATTCTGATCCGGAGCCAAGCTCCACATCTGACCAAATCCAAATATGTCAGAATCCCAAAATGTATTTTAAGTATATCATGTAACAGACTCTCAAAACATCATAGAAAGCTATATGATAAATATAACCAAATAGGAATGTTTTCATAAATAAATGAGTTATTGTGCAATTGAGCCCTTCTGCCATGGTGTTGAGGGTCAGACCCATCTGTGCAGAATAGGTTTGCATCGTGCTTATGAACTTGGACCCTTCCAAAGCCATGTTCGAAGGGCACAGCATCAATTGCAGAGGCGAGAAAAGGAGCCAAACTTCTCAAATGCTGGGAGCAGGCGGCGGAGCGCGAAGCTGCTGCACAGGAGGGGCCCGCGTTGAGCGCTGCTGATCCCCAGGCCAGCTGCAAGGCACCCATTTGTCTGAGAGATGCGGCACCACGGGCTCCAGCGCCTGCTCTCCCCTGCTCTCCGCAGGTTACCAGGCAACACCGCAGCTTCAGACCCGCCTTGCCACGGCGTGGAGGCATCCGTCACTGCTGCTGCTACTGGGAGGGAGAACACGATTTTGGAGGAAGGCGGGAGGAAGGTGGCCATAAATGAGGGAGATTTATATATCCCCTACCTCCTAGATTGCTGGAGATCAGCTGGCTGGTACTCGTAGATACTCTTCGAGGAAAATTCAGGAATCTGAGTTCAATCATTTCACAGCAAATGGGATTACTGTGAAAGGAGAAAGATTCCAGATGCTAGCTCTCCTTGCAAAAGAGCTAATGCTCTTGCCTGATTTTTTAGACTAGGCAATTGTAGCACCTGCCTTTCCTGAGCTGTGCAATGACGCAGCTCACCCTTACAGTGACCTCCAAGGGTGAAAACAAAAAAGAGGAAATAGCTTGTATGCAGAAATACCTATAACACATCTTGCAAGAAAAGACCCCAAAGAGTGCTTGCCTGCCAGCTATAGCTGATGTGATGGGGTGTGAGGCTGGAACTTCACCCTGGATTCTCACACCATTCCTCTTTTACAACCAAAGACCGTGACTGATTTCTGCTTTTTCTTGGCTATTTTTCCTATGGCTGGGTTCTTAGCCCAAAGAGTTAGGATAGGGATCTGGTGCAGTACTTCATCCTGCTCAGTGCCATAGCACCACAAATGCACACAAGAGTAGGAGGAGGGACAGCCTGGGTGAAAGCTGGGGGATGTGCCTTGCAGGGAGCTTTCCCTATGCCTGCTCTGCCAGGGTAGCCAGCATATATGCCCAGCCTGCTGACCCCAGCTTTATGCTTCTACAGAAACTTCTCAACCTGGCCAGCAGTGCCAACTCCTCCCCTTGAGCTATGAAGAAACATTTCGGCAGACCATGAGGGATACAACATGAGGGAGAGAAAGGGAGTGGAGGTACTTTCCTCCATAGCACGTCCATGTAGTACAAAGTGTAATTTAGCCCTTTGCTTCATATATAGTTGCCCTTAGCTGCCATGCAACCAAAAGAAGCCCACTCTTTATTTGTTTTCAGGCTTTCTCAGTTGTGTTATACACCTATTCCTCAAAAGAGCTCCCTAATGTAGGCATACAGAGGATGCCTATATCTAGGACACTAGTAGCGTCCTCCTATCTCTTAGTGGACTTACCTTGCTTACAGGCAGAATGGGCTTCAGAAAGACCCTTTTCACACTGTATCCTGCAAAAACTCGTGTAGTATATTCTTGTTAAAACCTCTGTTTATGCAAACAAGGAAACATGATAAGCTATGTGTGATGGTTTTGGTTCGCTTATTTTTGTTTATCAATTGGGAGATAGGATTTTGGGAGAAAAAGGCAAAACAGGCCCAACTTAAAGGTAAACAGATAGTTTATTAACACACACACTAAAGGAAGAAAAGGAAAGGAAAAAACCCAGATGAAAACCTTCAAAACCCCGCCCTTCTTCTTTACGAACTGTTCGGTTTCTACAAACAATGTAAAGATGCAAAACTCAGAACTCCAGGTCAGTACCACTTGTAAAATAGTCATTCACTCAGTCTTTGTGACAGAGAAGTCTCTCCTGTTGTTTTGGTAACTTTCCACATGAGAAAACAGTCTGCTTGCGGCTCCAGCTCACACAACAGCAGCCCGCCCAGGGCATTCTGCAATTGTGGAACCTCCCATACCCACATGGCCTTTCCCATGACCACACATATGGGTAGTAGACTCACAGATTGGGGTGGCACCTTAAAAAAAAAAAACAAACATAAAGAACTTCAAAGGCAAAGAATCCCTTATCCCAGAGAACAGAGAGGTCTCCTCACTTCTTCACTTGCAGAGGACTTCTTCTCATCTCTCTCTGTTCAAGCCTCCATGGGATCACCAAGTCACAACTTCTAGTTCAATATTCACACAGTAAATCACAGATACCTTTGCTTTAAAATCCACAAATCATCTCCCCAATGTGTATTGTCCATGATTTAAAGGAATACTTTGGCATATTCACATCACAGTCTGTTACAAAAAACTTCCAGGCGATTTCAGCCTAAAACTCAGGCAATTTGTCATCTCTCCCACCTAAAAAGTCACTCTTCATTTACTGACTTAGATATGTTCATATTGTCCCTTTACATATCTCTAATTTGGCCTTTTTTTCTCATCTCAGAGAAGGGTTAGAATTTAAGAAAAGTCTCAATCTGTGTCAGGAAAGAATTAAAGCTTGCCCGGTCCTGCCGTGGTCATGTAGTCTCTGCCCTGGGAGCTGCAAAGCTCTCAAAGCCATGGCGCAAAGCTCAGGAACAGCAGCCAGGATCTCGGATGTCAAGCAGACTGATGGATGCCTTTCTCCTACCACCCCTTGGTCTCAGTCTGGGATGGCTGAACCCGGGGGTGCTCCTAGGGCCCGGAAAGGGCTCAGGGAACATCCCCTCCCTGCCCTGGCCGCAGAGCAAGCAGCTGCCGGGCCTTTTCCTCCCCTCTCCCTGCCGGCAGTCCGGGGAAAGGGGCTCAGCCGGCCCGGGGGCAGCGGGGCCTGGCCCGGACCGCCACAGCCACCCCACAAGGTTACCTCTTGACAGCCCAATAAAGGACGAGAGCCTCGAACCCAGGCTGAGATTTTATGTGGGTATTCCCAAAAGTCTCATTCTGTTTCCTGTGTGGTCAAAGCACATGCCAATTAGAAAAACTGATCCCTGATAGGTTCTTGTCTTTTCTAAACAAAAGGCAAGGTCCTGGCAGGGAAAGAAACTCCACACTCCTCTTCCATTAAAAACCAAACTGTGGCTGTGTTAATCCACAACAACTATGTCAAGTTTTCATTCGATTTCCAAACTTGAAAATGTTTGCTAAAGGAGATCTGACTTTAGCAAGCCCTATTTTTTTGCACGTTCTTTGCTATGAGATCTGCTCACTGCCTAAAAACGCTCAGCATCTCTGCAGGTGAGGATCCCAGGCCCCCATTCAGGGTAGATGAGGGTAACGAAGGCTGCACCCAAGGGAGGCCTCACCTGACAGCAGGATCAGCAGCCGTGCCTGCGTTGCAATGCGGCTGCGTGATGGGGCAGGGATGCAGCACATTCTTCTCCCAGCCCCAGGCATTTCTGCAGAGGCAAGGGGGCTTGGGGGCTGCCAGCTGCTCGGCCCTTTGCTGCTGGAAGAATGCAGCTGAATGTGAAAACTTGTCACCAGGCTGAAGCCACGATACACCTGTCCCTCCTGTCAGTCTCCTGCAGCAAAGTCTCACAGGGACTTAAAAAACTCAAGCCATAAAGATGGGATTTAACTAGCCTTATTCTAGAATGCAGTATGTAACATCCATGCTCCATATGTTCCATGATGGGAATGTTCACTTAAACCATGCTATGTAAACAAGACAACAGCTGTGGAATGGCATGAGCCATCCTGTAGTAATTCAGAGAAGAGTTGGGCAAAACTTTAAAGGAACATTCCTTTTTGTTAAATACCTATGCCCAGAGAAATGGGAAGAATGTGTGATGGGGACCAGTGCCATGTCCTTTTTTTATTAAGTGGCAGAGCTGTGAGAAACCTGTTAGAAGGAAGAAAACGAGTCCTCCAGCAATGAGAAAGAGGGAAACTATTTCCCTTTTTCATGTTGTTAACAGTCTTGTGTCTAGCCTGGAAAGATAACACCTTGAGAAGCTACTTGCACTCACCTTTTATAGGTCAGCAGTGTGGGAGCCCTGGAGGAATGTACTCTGCTAAATGTATGAAAACAGCTGGCTGCAACTGAATAAGTTGTTTCCTCCCTGGAGATAAATGTTTGTCTGTCTTTTTTCCTCCCTATTTTCTTAAAATCTGAATTAGATTGCCATAATGTAGAGAAATTTCCTGATATGTCTAGTGAAATATAGCAAATTAAATAACAAGCACTGCTCAGAGCATTACTTTTTCTGTTTGTTAGCTGAAGTGAGAGGAAAAGAGTTGTGTTTTTTTCTTCATTCCTTAGTTGACTTTTCTTCCACATCCAAACAAATATATTAATCTGTGGTTAAACAAAATGTTTTATTCCACTATAAATCAAATGTCTTGGTTGGTTCTTCTCCCCCTCCCCCCATGCTTTCCTTTATTAAACTAAGATAAATGGAAACTAAGCATCTCTAAATTGCAGGTCAAGATGCTTGACCACTCTTAAAAAAGCAGCCCAGGGGTTTGATTAATTTGACTTTAACCTGAAAATAATTGGTTTTACCAAACTTTCATTATTGGTTAATAAAACTTCTAGCATTGCAATTTTCTTCTGTTCTAGTTACCATATATATACTGACATTTGTAAAAGGCACTAAGATTTAATAACCTCCTAGGGAAATATTGACCAAGACAAGAGGTCAATGTTAAACTGTCAAATCAATAAATCCAAACATTTGCACTGGCAGTAGTTAATCTGCTTATACTTATTTTTAAAATAAATAAATAAATTAGAAGCCAATGTTATCAAAGAAGTTAAAGTTGCTGAAGCTCAGAAACACACTTAGTCATCACATTGTTTACAAAACTAGTAATAAGTGTTTACTTGAAACATGGAAATTAAAACTGAAGGCCATCATAAATCTTACCTACTTGACCTAACCAGAAACTAGGAACCATCACCATACACACACTTTTCACTTAGATTTTAAAAGCTGCATTTGAGTAAGGCAGCTTGTAATCTTAGTGGCTGAGTGCAGGCTTGCAGGGTCAAAAGTGAGAATTAGGTACACCCTCTTCAAAATATACGCTCTGCCAAACATCCCGGCTAAAGTTACTTGCATTGAGACACTGGCAGCTTTGGAAGGGAAAAAAAGGAGACATTTTATAAGAGCGGTTTCTTCAAAGCTCTGGGTAGGAAGCCAAAATCTACATTTATGAAGGTTTTCAGCAAGGAAATCAGTACAAGGTGTCCATCTTAAAGAGCTTTCCATCTGTGGTTGGGGAGCAGTAAGATTTCCTAGCAACGATTCCCACTTCCATTAAAATCCGTTATTTATGATGGCCTTGTGATAAAAAGTTAGAATCCTGCCTGAGTTACAGGGAAGTGGGCATACACCTCATCAAGCTTTCAGAGAGGATTTTGAGAAGAATTTCCAGCTTACTGAATTAATAACCCTGTATTTGAAAGAGGTGCAGTGCAGAGGTTGGGAGCAGATGGGGAACAGTCTTCTTTCTCTTCTGCAAAGCACATCCTTAAATACAATATTTAAGGTCTCCGGACCTTTATTTTTTTATCTCTGGAACTCCAGCAATCTCCTGATTATCGATTATCTGTGAGCTGGAAGTGCAAATCACCACACAAATGAGTACACCAAGGACCCTTATTAACAGAAAGGCAACAAAGACTCTTCAGGAAAAGACAGGGCAAGCAGGAAAGGAGAAAAGATTCCTGAGGGTCATTTGCAGGGTTAGCAGAGGGAATTCAAGGCTTGGAGCTGAACCATCAACAACCTCTCTCCACCCTCACAATGGGGCATTGTTCAAGCATTTTGGTGATGTCCTCTATTAATAATGGTGTATTCTCTTTGAGTAGCATGCCCTAGAAATTGTATGGATTAGGCATCGCCCCATACACTTTAGCAAGCGAGACAGAAAGTGTAGAAAACTAGGCTTGCTCTTGCATTCCTTCACCATTGAGGGCAAAGGAATGACGCAAAGCATGCAGGAAAATGTTCTTAATAAGGTGTGTAATCTGGTTGTGAAAAGGGGAGGGAAAATACAACTGTAACACTACCAGTTTCATCCTAGCTTTCAACATTGGGATCATGGCTGTTTTCTCTTCCCTTCATGTTAATGTAGCTGAAGTGGACGAGGTCCGCAGAGCACCGTTTATTTCAGTTGTCAGCTGTAATCATAATCACCATCACTTGTGGTGCAGCTCTGCTCCGTGTAACAGGATAGGGGTCCCCTATTCTCCCAGACTCTGATGAAGTATAAAGGACGTCAATCCTGTCCCAAGCAGCTTACCATGCAACCACCAGGCAACAAGCCTGAGCAACAGCATAAAAGCCAGCAGTGAGGCAGAGCAGGTGCCAAAGGAAAGTTTACAGCATTTCTGGGCTACAATTTCTGGGCTTTGTATCCAGCCAAAGGTGTCCGGGCAATTTAGAATTGTTGAGCTTATTGTAAAATGAGTGATTAAATCAAAACAGCTCTGCTCAGGGACAGTTCCACGTGGTCCCCCGAGCATGTTGCTCTCAGAGTATGGGATCAGTGAGTTCACGCTTAGATTGCATTAAGACTTTGTGTTTCTCAAACAGCTCTAAAAAAAGCCAGCTACAAAGGGCTGCAGAGGAGGCAGACAAAGATGCAGTTGGTCATGGAGGATGGAGGAGGATGGCCACAGAGGGAATAAGAGCAGCAGTTGGAAATATGGCAGTAGGTTTAAGGTGAGCTTTCACCCACATTTTCAACCTAGTGCTGAGAGCTCAGAGACCATTGGTACTACATTTGAGAGCAGCTGCAAGAACTGAAGGTTTGCCTGATGGGTAGCATGCAACAAATGACTCTAAAGGACAAAAAGGAAGATAGATCCACAATCATATTCAGAAGTGAGGCAATTGAAGAAAAGTAGCATTGCAAGCACACAAAATAAGTAGGTGGATAGACAGCAGGCTTGTCTACAGTGGAAATTTAGTACCAACTAAGCTAAGGTGTGAATTTATACAGCCCTAGTTACTCCACGCTAGCTTCCTGTGTGGATAGCCTTAATCTGTACTAAGAACACTCCTGTGAGCACAATGACACATTTACTACTACAGGAGTTAATAGAGAGCAGCTAATGCACTGCAAATTCACACCCTGGCGAGCAACATCCCGCCTGCCCCTGCTGACTGCACAGCAATGCTTTTTTAGCAAGGGGCACTTCAAGCCAACCACAGTCAGGAAAAGCTTTTCCTGATGCCCTCTTGGGACTGGGCTGCCTGTGTGACCTCGTGGACAGAAATTGTTAACAAGGATTTAATGGGAATGCTTGTGAAACAAATAAGTCTGGACTTTTTATAAGGTTGGTAGAGTGTCCTCAGGGAAATTCTTTTCCTGAGGTGTAATATTTTATATTATCAAATAACTCTTTGTATGCTAATATGCTTTTTGTATCCTACAGATACGATTCTCTTTCTCCACATACAAAAGTTTATCTAACTTCTATGTCAGAAATGGTGAAACTGAAATACAAGTAAAATTATGTACCTGAGAGTATATCTGGAAAAAGAGTCCTTATCTCCTGATACTAAATCCTGATCCTAGGGAGTCTGGCTGTCATAAAACAAATTATTTTGTTTCTGTGAAGGGCAGAAGAACTGAGATTTTGGTCCATCTGCGAATCTGGATCCAGATTTTGCAGCTGAGGCACTGCAGTATGTTATGAACCTAGTGAAAAACGGTGCTTGGTTGGAATGCATCAAAAATAACACTTTAAAGAAAGAGGCTTTTAACAAATCCCAGTCACTTCTGAAAAATGTTTGCTTTAATCCTACTGACATTACTGAGACACTTAATCCTGGAATTGTCTCACTTACTTGAGTACATGTCGGGGGAGAACAATCTGGTTCTATGGAAACAAACATACTCTTTTTATGAGTGATAGGTTAAGCATGCAAAATCTGTCATTACCATAATGACAAGAGTGATGCTTTATGAGGAATACTAATGCATCTGTACTCATTCCATCATGGAGGGCATGCCACTTTTTATATTGAAAGCTGCTGATGTGAATAACACAGAAAGGTTTCTCAACATTTCCTGTTTTGCTGAATAGTATGTCACATTGTCACATCACACTGTTATATGATCTGGTAATGAAACACCATAATGCACTTGTGCGTGGAAACAGACTTAAGGATATGGAGACTACATTAGCCCTCAATTATCTGGCCTTGGATGGCCTAAAACTCAACCTTCTGGATGCTTTTACATAAATGCAAAAAGTAACAATCAGAACTGACAACTATCACTGGCTGCAGGGATGTATCACCTTCTGTGGAAGCAGACAAAACCAGCGTGCTGCTGTACACGGAATTACTGGGTGCTTATCAAGAGACATCACACCTGATCCTAGCTATCTGATTTTGTCCCTAATGTTTTACAAGCAAACAAGCTTCAGTAAACCCTCAGCTATGTTGTGTTACTCTGCAGTTATATATAGAAGCTGCAGTGTGCTGCTTTGCAGGGATGAAGCTGTTTTATAAGGGGATGCTCCAATAGGAAACATCTGTCGTTTTTTCATAGACATGGTTTAAGCCACTGAAGTGATAGTTCTTTCCTCTTTCCTTTCCCCTCTCTCCTAGCAAGCTGTTCCTCAGTTTGCCAGCTATTTACAGTCTGTTCCAAATATCCTTCTCCTATTTCCAGGCCTGAAATCAGCTGTGATACTACTCAATATGCTGACATTTTTGAGGCTTAGCATCTAAGGACATGTTTGCTGATTCTCTTCCAGCTCAGGGTGGATGGGTCCACAGTGGGTAAATTCCTCAGAACTCTGAGACACACAGTTCAGTCAGGCAGGGAATGGCTGTGTGTTACCATATCCCATCTGCAATGCTATCGTTACATGGTTGAATTGCAGTTTCCATTATAAGCCCCATTTTCCAGGGTTTGTAGCTCATCCATAACTGGCCATTAAGGTTGTCAGCCTAGCCATGAATATTTTTCTAAGACTTTGCTTGAAAATGATCCTAGCTTGCCCTTATTTTTTCCTCCTTTAAGAGCTGAAGTCTAAAAATAGACTTTAGATGTGGGCTGTGAAAATCTCAACAGATCGCAATGCCCTCACCAAAATACCATGGGTGCTTTGACGCACGCACTCAGCCAGCAAAGCAGCACAGACTGAAACCTTGAATTTGAATTAAGGTTAATTGAATGTCTTTCTGCATCTTGTGTGCCATACTGCTCCATCCCTGGCCTTCCAACTCTGATTAGATGCACTGTCTATATTTAGCTTTCCCACACTAACCCCAGTCATTCTGCATATTAGACTGCATCTCACATTCTGCATTTAGTTTAGTCTTGCTCAATTTCAAAGGCAGAAAACAGCACTGCTAAAATCTCTGTATACCTACAAGGAGTGCAAAATAAATTCCATGCTTAGGGAGAAGCTCAGAGCGTTATGACTGTCATGGGCTTCGCCCCCTCTCTGCTACCTAACCTTATTTGTTTGTTCTTCTGGGTCTCCACTAACCAAAAGCAAACTCACTCTCATGGGAAGGATTGCAAGGAGTCCTACTTGTCCTACTTCCTGAAGCTGAAGGGAAAGCAGTGCTCACTCTCTTGTGGAGTCTTCAGCTTCTGGGATCCCTAGAGCTTAATGAAACCTAGGTACAAAAAATGCAAGCCATATTTTTGGTGATCCTTTGTCCTGCTCTGACCTGGGTCCCCTCTTTTTACTGCATCTCTCAGACAATGTGCCTTCAGATGGTTTTCTCAAAATGGTTAATCTGTAATTTGGAAGGGTCAGGTCATTCCTTCCTAAGCTTGCCTCAGCTCCTCTCCAGCCACAGAATTTCTCATTCAGGTAACGTGGTTGTGGCAAGCTATCTACCATGCTGTAGAAAAAGACTTGCATCCATCCCTTGATTTAATTGTGTGTCATGGTCTGATTGTTTATTGTTCCCTTTGGAACTAGGACCTGCATTTGGTGTCCTTGTGAAATGCTGTGAATTCTTGTGATGAAGTCAAGCAAATGGCAAAGAGGCTGGTAAATTAATAGCCTTGCCAGTTGCCTTTGGAAACAAAGATTCAAGTGGAATTCCACTATAAAATTTCAAACTGTCAAGCTACAGTTCAAAGTCGAAGATAGTAGGGAACCTTGAGAAAATGTGAGACTGCTCTAATATTCTAATATGACACTAATAAGGAATTTATATTTCTCCCCTTCCTACAGTTTGCATTTTCCCAGTTAAATATTATGGTACACAGTTTCCAGGATGTATAGCAATGACATCCAAAAAGTTTGCTACCCCTTAAATCCTCTCTGTCCCTTTGTCAAAACTTGCTACACCAATGGCAGAGACAGCATGGCAGGCAACACATCAGCTCCACTGATGCCACAGTGCACAATATATCAACATAAAGCACCTCTGGTTTTAGTTTATGGTAAAATACTGAGCAGTGCACTGCTGCTGAGGAGCAGGTACAGCAGCTCCATCACTTCTGCCACAGGAGCAGCAACCTTTAAAAAAAAAATTAGGTCAGCCAGCTGGGGCAGCTAGGATTTAGCTGCCACTGTCAACTCTGACAGGGGTCACACACCAGAGACCTCAATTTCACCTAGGTTATCCACTCCTGCTGTATTAACTCGTTCCTATCAGCTTTTACAGCTTTGGCTAACATATGTGGATATCCTATTGCCTATTGCTTAGCCAAGCTTGCTTCAGACCACAACTGGAGAGAATTCAGAGAAAAGCAATACAATGAGTTTGCCACAGACTGTTCTGGCAATGACATACCCAGGAACAGGGCACAATTACTCCAGGAGCCTGCAGAGAGGTACCACTGCCTTCTCACTCCTCATGCATAAGTAAATCACGTTCCTTTAAGTAAAATCAAATGCACAGTAGAAAACTGAAGCTTTTCCTCAACTCTCCCTTTTGCTTGTTTAGTTTCTGAACTCTTATTTCTTTTTGGAATGCCACTGCTAATGTAAAGGAAATTAAATATCAACATTTCTTTCAGCACTTTTTAATCATATCCTTTGTGGCTAGAACTTATGCTGTTAGTAAATGCATGTTAAACCTCAAGGAGATTACAGCACAGCCCTGGGATCTCAAGGAACCTCAGAGAAATAGCCATTCATTGTCCCATCATTGAATTACAGCTACCTATGGTGCTAGGAAACAGACAATTAATACTGATTAATTCATTTCTCTGATTTATACTCAATACAAGAAAATGCTAACAAATTGAAATCTAAATTAATTTAGGTAGGAATGAAATTTATTCCATACAAAGATCTTATCTAAAGGTGGTAAAAAATCATCTTGTAGGAAGAAATTAAGCAAAATAAAGTATATCTAAATCCATCTCATTCCTAGATTCATAAAACCTATTAAGACCTGCCCTGAGTGAGCCCAACTCGCTGAAAATAAGAAATAGATGACTCCTTCTAACAGGTCTACAATTTCAATGTATTTTGTTCTTGCTTAGATTTAAAACTAAGCAAACTTTCTCTAAGCAAAAGTTGTGGTCCTTGACGGAATAAAAATAGAAATGCCTTCAAGAGAGCAATTGCTTATACCAGAAAATGAAGCAATGACCTACTAATAACGTGTCTTTGAACTAAACAGCAACCAGTATTCTGAACAGTTCTTCTTCTCTGGATACATTTTATTCAGGAGCCTTTTGGTATTTTCAGTCTTTGGGCCAAGGCTCTCAAATAATCTGTAGCCAACTGTGAATTTAAAACAATGCTTCAGCCTAATGTGTCTGCTGACTTGACACAAGTGTGTGCCTTAATAGTTCACTCTGCTCCCTGCACTGCTCTTCATTATGAGACAATCCAGGTGCCTCTTCTTCTCCTCTGGAATGATGAGTATGCATTCCTTTCAAACACCAGCTAACAATTTAACAAGGTGGGAAACCACCACGGTCCTACCAAGCCAGCAAAAACCATTAGCCAACTGAATGTCTTCCCTTCCTCTTACACTCCTGTCTTATGAATATATGCACCTGAATCACATTGGCAAAAGTGTCCTATGCTGGGATGTGCATTCCTGCAAAGATCCTTGTCAGTTTTCTGGATGTAGAGTGCCAAGAGTGGTGGGAATCCGCAACATCCACCACAATATTTGAACTGAAATAAATAGGGACATAAAAAGGTTTGCTACTTATAACTAATCTGTAAATCAATAGAAGAGAAACAAGCATGAAATTGTGAAGTAAATTCAGATTTGATGTTTTGTGGATGCAAAAGACACCAAAATGGATTCTTATTTATTCAGAGGCTAGAAGAAAGGTAAAAAGCAGTTAACAAACTAAGTTGTACATGGATCTGGAAGACCAATTTATTTGAAGGCAATATTTCATGTGATTTTCTTGTTAAACTCACCTATCCTTACAGTACAAAGTAATTTTTTTTCACATGCACTACTGTCAAATATTTAGTGCAAATAACACTGTTTTCCCACATACATCTATTTTTAAGGTGTTTTGCACCTGAGGTGCAATTTCTATTAGTACTGAAACTAATTCCTCACATTCTACTAGTGGGATTTTTTCTGTCTGTGAGTGGTTAGCACTAGAGGCTCATGGAGTATAATGTATGAATATGCATCATACTGGTACCTAACTTCACTATCATGGGGTTTATTAAAGTTTTCTTTGCATACCTGTTTTTTTTCTTTAATTATTTCTTCAGTGTCAGCACCAAATACCAGTCATTTAACTCTCAGCTTTTACATAACAGGTTTTATTTAATATAGACTTCCCATCCAGCAGCAAAGAAAAGATTGTGTATGCCTCTCAACACTTAATACTAATGCCTCTGCATGATACTCATCAAAAAGTGAATAGTTCATTGCTGGTTTAAACTTTTGGAAGATAAAGTTTAAATTTATATTTCAGAATCTAATCTACAAAACCTATAATTATTTAACAAAATGGAACAAGTCTTCGTGACCCCTGAGAAACTAATATTGGTACATTCCCAACTGTGACCCACAGGAAGGGTCCCCAGACAGGGGAGGCTCAAGGCCAGTTGTCAGTTTTACTGAGGTTCCTGAAAAAGTACCACGTGTCACCTCTACAGCTGGAGACTGAGGCAGTGAACTGCAGCTGCCCCCTGGGAGACCTGTAAGGTCTGGCAATAAATACCAAAAAAATTCCAACATGTCAGTTTGAGACCTCAGTGAGGTCTGGGCAAGCTGTGCTTAAAATCCTCACCCATGCCAGAGTGCCCATTGGAACATCCTTGCTCTAAAGCATCAGAAACATCTGTACTGAGAGGCATCCTGTGGGTTTGCTAGGAATTCATGCTCCTCTGTCTTCCATAAAGAAGGTAAGCAGCTCCCAGCTGTAACACAGAAGTCTAAATATCCTCTAAAAATATTTTTCCTGTCCATTGCATTTGAGATACATGGCTTTCCAAATTCTCTGTGCAGGGACAGAATATATGTTATTGATTCTTTATTAATAGCTTTGCTTAGCAGAGCTTTACTGGTTTTGCAGGATAAAGAATCCAAAAACGTAAGGCTTAAAGATGGTGGTGGATATTTCTTTCAAGAAAAAGGTTACAAACAAGCTGTATGCTATCTGTAACACTTTATTTTCTCATTTGTATCTGATTCCTTCCTCCTGAGAAAATTTAGAGGGAACTTTGCTACCATATTTGTGGTGAAGCCACAATAAATCCAACCGGATATTCTCCTCAAGGGAGAGATCCAGGGGGGAATGATATAAATTGCCAGCAAAAGCAGAACTATTTCAGGGTGGTCTACTTAGAACTAGCTTCTCTGCATGTTGATTATGTCGTTGACAGTTGGCCAAGATTTTTTTCCAGAAGTACCTAAAGTTAGCTCAAAAGGTCATATTTGGGAATGCAAATAAATGGCCCAAATTACATACATTCTGTGTTCCAGCAGCTCAGACAATTACAAGGGAAGCATGCTGCCTATTCATTTTCCTCAACATTTTGAAAATCTTGACCTCTGATTTTCAACCAGCTGTGATGCAGGCTCTGCCTAATCAACAGCTCTTAATCTATTCCACCAAGAAAGGAAGTAAAACTCCATACACATGAGACTGTAAAAGGCATAAAAATTAAGAGATGAAGCTACTTTCTCCAGAATGGCCAATCCAAGAGCAAGCTGCCAACATTCCCTCTTTTCAGATGCCAGTCTGCCAAGGCAGGAGCGGCTCTTTCAAGTCTTCCTAAAAAACCCCAGCGTGGAGGGTGTTAGCTTCGCTCCTTGGTATCATGTTGTTGAAAGACCTTGCTGGAAAGCAAGTGCATAGAATTAGATAGCGAAGGAGAGACCGAAACACCATGATGGGATCACAGTGGGATAGCACTGAAGAAGCTGGCACAGACCCAGAGAGCTCTTTGCAGTAACAGAGGAGAGAATTATTACAAACCCTTGTCCTCATTCCACAAGAGCAGTTGGTAGCTGTTAACTACATGCAGTCTATAAAAGGAGAATGAGAACTGGCTACCTTCAGACAGAAGAAGAATGAATAAAATGCATTAGGTCTCCAGCATATGAAGAATCAGAAACCTATACAAATAAACTATTTCTGCAACAAGGCACAGTGCCAGCAGCAACAGGCTGAAGTACTACTCTGCTCTGACAGCAATGAGAAATGGCAGCTACTCAGAAGACATCACCTTAAAATCATAACAGCAAAAAGTGCCACAAATCTGCATATGTCTGGCTTTTTTAGGAAGAAAAATATTTTGGCCATAGATAGTTTCTGTGTTTGGCTTTTGAGTAATTGAAGAAATCAGACAGTGATTTAAGAGGAGTGGATCACCCAATGTCTATACAAAATTTGGCTATGCTAGCAGAGCTTACTCCTCTTATCTCTTCTCTCATGATTATAAAAAGACTAATCATCAACACAGCAGAGTACACACAGGGAACCAAAAGGCCCTGTTCCACAGTTCTGTTTGCATGAGCCTGCAGTAACTCACCTAGGTGAGTGGTCAGTAGAAAACTGATAGGAGACAAGGATCTGACCCCATCTGGAGAGTCTCAAGGCAATTAAAGGACAGAGAAGTAGGGCTCCTATTAATGCTAAAAGTGTTTGTAAGAACAAATTCCTCCTTCTGTGAAAATGTGTTTGGATACATTGGTGTATTAAAAATAGAGGAGACTCCCTATAAATTATGTACACTGAACAGAACATTGTGGTGGGGTGCAGTTAAATGGTGGAACATGGGAGAGTAGGGAAGAATGGATTTGACCAGAGTCTCCAGTTAATTGTTCCAATTCCTTACTTCCTCTTACATTTTATTTTATTTTATTCCTTCAATCAAGCTGTGTATTTTTCTTTAGCTAATTAATCACTGGGGCAAGATGCACTTCTAAGGAAGTTTAAAGTGGTTCTGTCATACTTCCATAAGGCAAAGGAAAGTTGTCCAAACTTAGATCCAAGAAGCTCCTGATTGCTCTGATGAGCACTGGAAATACCATCATCTTCACATTAAAGGGGTCTCCATTTCCCCAGTGCTATCTTTGAAATTAATTTCATACAAAAGGCTTCATAAAACATGAATAATCGACCGCTCTGCAAGAAGAGCAGTATTGGCATCAACCACTATCTTTAGTTTCTTTCTCACTCTCTGTGACTGTAGACTGGTTAATCAAGATTCCTGTCCAACTGAGTATGTATTCTACTTTGATACTCCTAGGAGCACTGTTAATCCTTCTTCCAAAGGAGACCGAACATTTAAGATTAACTTCTATAAGAATTCTCTGTGAAATTATCACAAGCAGCCAAGGGCCTTTTCAGGCTTGACACTTGCAGATCAAATATCCTATGATTTGTTTGGTGACACTGTTCTGAATGTCATCCTGTCATTTATGGATCAAGTGTAAACATTTCATCATAACCACTCACGTGAAAAGCACCCGCCACTTCCTCCTTCAAATCCCTTCTTAAGTGCATTTCCTTTGAAAGGCTTCTAATGTTCCTCTGCTCACCAATAACATCTGCACCCACTTTATGGTAAAGTAATATCAGCAACTTGAGCCTAAAGTAGACTTTGTGCTGCCTGTAGAAGGACCCAGTCTGTTTGCAAAGACTATATATATCTTGAGATCATCCCTTTTCCTTTCTCCTCTAAAACAACCAGAAACTGATATAATCCAGGATGAAATTTTGATGGCAGACCTTCCAGCTGGGTCCTGCCAGTGGAACAGCTGAATAACACAGCACAATCTTCCAATCAGTTTCTGAAGAGAAAACAAAACCTGGAATATTTATACTGCACATAGGAACACTTTGAAACCTTGCAAGTACACTTCTTACACAAGGAATATCTGCAAACCTTATAGATTAGAAATAGCAAAAATTAGGCTATTCTTCATTATGCTCCCTGTTCTACGAGGCCCACTTATCCTGGAAGCTTAAGACTTATCAGCATAAGCTTTCTGCTCAAGAGCAAGTTTTTCAGCTTAGCCATTTAAATTTAAAGCTACTTTATCCTTTCAGTATATATTTAACTCCCTGTCTTTTCCCGGAAGAGCCCCACAGAATTACAGTTGGCCTATTGACAAACTGACCTGGAGTTGTGCTGTAACACCTGATTACTGCTGACCCACGCAAAAATATCAAATGTATCACACAGCCTGAGATTTTACCTAATTGATTTCCATCTTCCCTGGAATTTCAGAACCTCACGCCTGCCTCTCCTGCTGCTAGTTTTGTCATGGACTGATGCCTTGTTTCCCACAGATGCAGCTCCCAGAGGGCAGCTGCCAGGCCTGCCTTCAGCAGAGGCAACAAGTGGGATCTGGCAGCAGCAGTGATGGAAGCTGTGTGGAGGAGGTCGCTGGAGAATGTCCCCTAAAATGGCACTGTATACATTTGTTTTAGGAGCACAAAATGGTATACCCAGAGGGATGGTGAGGGTGGAGCTAACTGCACAGAGTTGAGCCTGCCTGGGAATTGAGATACTTATTTATACACTATTCTGAACTCTTAATTCTATATATTTAGATACACAAATAAATAGCCTTTTTTCTGCAATTCTGAGAGCTTCATTTACTAAATATGGAAACAGGGTATCTAAAAATAAACACACAGGTATGAAGACATTAGCCTTATCCTAGAAAATAGGGGCAGGAGAACTGCAGCAACTTAAATGTCCGAAATACTCCTAAAAAGAATCCCTTCTCTCACTCATCCCTCGAAGACCCCTGAGCAAAACCAAAGACAAAAAAATCTTCACAAAAATTCCCAAAGTTGAGTGAACATGTCAAGAAATGCAGAGAAAGATCATTAGCCACAAGCGGGCTCCCTGCAGATGAATAACCATTTATGTTGCCAGAGGACAATACAAATCTGATGTTTTTTTACTAATTTCCACATTCTTCGTTTTATGGCAGCAATCATCGCAAGCCAGCAGAAAACAATACTATCTGATGGCAAATGACCAACGTAAGCACTCACGGCATCCCCAGTCACTGTGCAGGGTGATAAAGCCACACAGCAGCTGGAGTTTTGCTACAGTGACAAGCAAATATAAACACATAAATGGAGTTTTCAGTTACTCTTCATATTTTGGAAGACCTTCAGCAGAGCTCCAGTAAAAGCTTTTCTAACACCTTAGTTTTGAACTGGAATTACCATTAAACCTATCAAGTTTCTTCCTAGACATGGAAAATCCCCTTACTTAAATCCCAGGTGCATTTCTAATTTCTCTGTTTAATTACATCCCTGAATTTTAATTTCATTTTATCCAGTAAGGTTTTTGTCAATATACATGTTGAAGTCATATTATCGAGTGGGCTAAAATCTTCCACATACAGAGACACAGACATTTTTGTTACCCAAATCCCAGCAGTCATTACTCTAGATCAGAGAAGTAAATTCCTGTGTTAGTAATTTATATGGAACTAAAAGGCAATGCCTTTTTTACGTGCCAAAGTAGTCCTCACAAATTACTCTGAACTGTGAGTTACTGTTTCACTCAACACAACAGTCTTGTACATATTTCTGTCTCAAATTTCCCCTCTAGATGCCATTTAAAAAAAAAAAAATAAGGTGCCGTGGCTCAGTCTGGGCTGAAGTATTTCTTCCTCTGTTTTTGTCCCCTGCGGCGCCAGATGCATTCCGCGTACAGCAGCATCTCCTGGTGGCCATCCTGCCTTTGCTGCGTGGGAAAGGCAGCAGAGAGCGCAATTTGTGTTTCCCAGAGTTTCACTGCCTTTCCGGGTGCTTGTGCAATAAAAGGAATCAGCTGCGACCAGGTGGTCATAATAAAAAGCAGTATTTATCTCGGTTGAAGTGTGGGTTGCCCCTGAGTTACCGGACCTGGCAATGCGGGAGTTATAATCCCTCCTGCCTAAAGAGACACGAAGGGCTTTGCTGAACAGCCCTGTCCAAGGGTCCTCTGTGGGAAGAGTTTCTTCAAGGCTTGAATCTGCTATCTGATCTAATTTTGTGCTAATTTATACCGTTTTAACGCTACCGAATTCCCGACTTTTATCAGATTAAATGAAAAAGGTATCTATTTGCTTTCTGAACAGTTAATAATGAAAAGTGAATTCCCGCTTTCTCTGGGAAAAGTGCTGCATGAAGTTAGAGAAGTACTGAGGACAGTTTCTAGACAGACAACAACCTACAAAGGATTGGGGGAATGCTTCGGTACTTTCTGTAGATAGGACAGAGAGTTGCAAAGGGTTTCAATACACGAGAAGCGGCAGAGAGATTAGAGATGCTGTTAACTGTTAACATTGCAGCTCTAGTCTGCAGCTAGCAGGCTGGAGCAGGATCCATCAGTGTGTGCAGAAACAAGCACAGTGTGTCCAACACTTACAAGATGGGGGGAATCCTCTGAGCCACTGGACACCCATGAACTCCCTGTGGCCACTGTCACTGCTGGGAACAGCACAAAAAGTCCATATTTGAGAGACAGTTACTCTTCAGAGCAGCTTAAATGCTCGCTTAGCTCCAGTTGAAGTCGAGCTTAAATGTCAGGCACATGTTTAGGGACTTTCCAGAGTCAAGTAAAGTCAATTATTTGGAAGGGAATTTGCCTGCTGAATTCATTGCTAATCCTGGTCATTATATCCATGCTTGCAATACCCCAATCTGCAAATGTTTAGAGCTTTGGTATTGTTTTCTCTAAAGCCTGCCGAAGAACATTAAAACAGACTAAGTATTCAATCTCCAGAGTTCAAAAAAGAAGCAAAGAAGTAATACTGAAATTGTGCAGGAGTGCAATCTTGCACGGTTTCCTGCACAGATAAATCAGGGTACTTTTTTTTCCATATGGGTTTTGATCTTGGCTTCACTATAATATCTCTGGCAAGGGAAACATCATACAGCAGTAAGAAAACCATCATTATTCATTTATTGAGCGCTCTCTGTGTGATTGACATTTACAGTACCTGGAAGGAGACATAGGCCCTGTCTCAAGAGTCTTGAAGCCTGGAAGAACAACACAGCTTAAAGTCATTGGCCAGACAATCAGAGCCAAATATGTGAACCTCAAAAAATTCACCATTTACACTGAAAAGTTACTTCTTTTCTTTTTTTTTCCCTATGGATAGATATAAAAAAGTCTTAGAAGATGAAGAGTGTTGGGGCGAAAATGTAGACTGATTTCACTGCAAAATAGAAAAGGCAGATAAAATGCTTTTTTCATTGCATCTAGAAAGACTAAATACTCTTGAAGAACCAGGGGATGAAATCTTCAAGAGGACTGGATGTTGGTGCTCCTTAATAAGTAGAATTCAAAAAAAGTCCTGAAAATATCTCATCAGTCTGAAGTAAAAATTAGAAACATGTTAAGTGTTGATATATTAAAGCCACAAAAGCTCTTCATCCTCTCTGCCTGTCTCCCTACCTGTACTGTATTCTCCTAGGTAAGTAAATTCCATCTAAATCTAAATCTGAACTGGTTCTCTTGTTTTTCCTCAAAGCCCAAAGAACACAATGCAGGACAAAGGGAGCAGGATTATCTCTGGAGTCTTTAGGAAGTGGAAGGAAGAGGCTGCAGAGATTACAGGCAATCAGTTTCTTCTGAAGCATTGTCCAACCTGTCAAACTAGGCAAATAAAAGCTCCTATATACAATTAGTAACCGGTTTCATTGGTGATGTTGCTTCAGTTCAAATATTAATTCAAATTTGGCACATCCTACTGGTTCTCCTTTTATATGATTGTCAGTAATCCTGCCATATTGTACACTACTTCTGACATTTAATATGCTAATTGAAAGAAAAGAAAATAAATTCAGTAAACTGCACATTATTTTTTAAATTCTGAAAACAAACTATCAGCTTTAATTTTTTATTTTAGTTTAGTATTATTCCCTGGCATTTGTTGAAAATCAATGCATCTTCTAATTTAAATCTTTAAGAACTAATGACTTCAGTACATTAAATGTGAATCCTGGGGATAGATTCATATGCAGCGCTACTAGAATCTTTGTTGGTAATAGCTCCTGCATCTGGGAAATGCAAATACCTGGAACTATTCTCAGAGGGCAGTTTATTTATGGTCCCCACAGAGCTTGACCGGATCTCTTAATGAACGTGTTTACTTGGGGAATAGTAAAATAAAATCTTTGAGCACAGTTTCTCAGTTTCTCCCAGCTGCTGATGGGTGTCCAAGGAGTAGAAGAAAAATGTCTCACAATTTTCCTGCCTTCTTCACCCCACGTATACCTGAAGGTTTTGTTCCTGTGACGCAACACTGGTGTGTAAAAACCAAACACTGTGCAACAAGAGCAATAGAAGTTGTCACAGCTATAGGAAATGTTGAACAGGAAAGCTAAGTTTAACCCCAGTTGCCCTGTTCAAGTCTAGAGTAGAGCTGGAAAGAAAAGACCTCTCTTTTATGATGGTATTGCTGCTTCCTGAACAGTTTCAGACTCTCAGGGGAAAATATGTGATTACTTCCACTTTCAGAGACCTCAGAACACACCAGGTTAATTTTTCTCCTAAAAACATAATCCCTCACTCTTAGGAACAAGCAAACTCAGGGAATGGGGCCTGTCCAGTTGATTTTTCTGGCAGAATTTTTTTTGTTGTTTTTTTGTTTGTTTGTTTTGTTTTTTCTCCTCAGAAACTACACAGGTACATATTCAGATATTTGCTTAACATCCTTAATCTAGAGGGCACTTACACACATGGTTAACTTTGGACACATGTCTCTGAAGCAGACTTGTTTAAATACTAAAAGGCATTCAAGAAAATGGCTGGTTTGGTCATCTGGCCAAAATGTAAATAAATAAACAAACAGATCTTTTGAGTCACATTGATATGACAAAAAAAGGCTTTTTGATATCAAGGAGAAAAAGGGTGAGGGCATCTGAACTCAATATGAATAATTGAGTTGCATTTCACATGCTACCATTCCTTGCATCACCTTTCCTTACACTACATTATACAGCAGGCACAGTGCTAAAGAAAGTGCTTTTGAAACTGAAAATATTCAATCACATTTCTAAGTGCCGTCAGGCCAGAGCTGTCTTGTTTGCAGCTACATAAATAATTTGTCAGCAAATTTTCATCTACTTGTAGAGCTGATCCCAAACTGGAATCTCAGTTACAATGAAAGCAATTTGATTCAGGTCAGAGGAGGAGAAAAATGGACATTTCTCACTATGGACCAAGAAGCAGCAATGTCTTGCAGTCCCAAGTCCTAGCAACTATCCACAGAAAAATAGTTTGTGTACAAAAAATGCCCCAAAATTGTGCTACTTGTTCTTTTGTAAACAAAAGGGTTCCCGCAGGTGTGATTTGAATCTGCACTATTTCTAGTACAAAGTGAAACCACACAGCACAAGCTGCTCTTAAAAGATAAGGTAGCAGAGACTTACTTTCACTTCTTTTTAAAGCAAAAGCATCACACCAAAATTAACTTGATCTTTGTGTATGAAAATTTACACTCTATTTTAGAAAAAAATATTTAGGTGTAGGTACCTTATTACTGAAAGGAAGTAATTGACTTTTATTGGTAATTTTATAATTTCATATTATGGGGTTATAAATGTTGCAGTCTTAGTAAAATATGGGCTAAACAGAGGTACTCACTGCACTGCCTCCTGTTTCAGAGAATTTGAAATTAGAATGCTAACACTTATTTCAACAGAAGTAATTTCACAAAAATAAAATGTGAATTTCACCCACTATGAAAAATTAAATTAAATTAGAAGGCAACAGCTAGGAACAAGCTACAAACAGCAAAAAGCCAGCATTGAAAAAAGCTCAAAGTAAGACTGAGTGGTAAGGCAGTCAGAGCAGCTATAAGCCCAGAAGTATTATTTCAGATGAGCAGTTTATATGTCTGAAAAGTTTATAGGTAAACAGGTCTTTCTCCATGAATGCTACTACTTAGCTTGTGCTTGAAAATGAAAGTAATCATCATAGTTTAATTTTTTTTTCATGTATATAATGTTATATGAATCAATCCATAAGTTTTTTATTAATTATATTTATTTATTCTTCTGCAAATTGAAAATCACTCTTCAGGTTCTCTTGGCTGAAAACAACACAATGCTACTCATGAAAATAGTCTGACCTTTAATAAGTAGTACTTGATGGGGAAATGCCGTAGAGGGAAAATCAGTCACTATATGTGATGCCTTTAAGTAATGCTTTTTCTACCAGTGCAGAACTTCATGTGCCTCCTCCAGCTGGTCTCACAAGAGGACAAAGGCAGTCAGTGCAGAATCTGGCCTTGGTCAGCCACTGTCCATGATATTTAATTGGCACGACAAGCTTCCCTAATACTGCCAAATACTGTGAGAGGAGTTTTTCAACTAGTTCCAGAGGACAGCAGTCTCTTCAGAGAAGGACAGGAGCAATTCCAGCTTTTTATGTTGCTTCAAACGTACACAAAACCCAGAGTTTATATAAAGTGTTACAGCAAAGTCCTTGAGGTTGACAGCATTAAGCTGCTAATCCACAGCATGAGACTTTTAAGTGTGCTTCAGTGGTTTAATTATCTTCTATTTTAGTTTTGGATGGTTTGATCCACAGTTCACGTGAGCCCATCTCATTGCCATTGCTTGTGTGAGAAACACTTTGAAGCCAAGAGTGTTACCATGTGACTGAGCTCCTCAGGACTTGTGATGGATATAAACAGTGGAGCCTGTGCAGTCACATAATGCAGAGGAGGAACTAAGTCTTCTGGTTGGGTCTGCTGGTTTCTCACTGATTATGAAAAAAATACGTGGGGTATCGGTGACGTACACATCCAGGAAAACTATTTTTGGACACAAATTCCCATATGTGGAGCGTGTTTCTCTTTCAGAAGCAAGATTTGGTTTGGGTGCAAGTGGCACATCTGGAGCCACAGGAAGAAGAAGGGAGCTCCAGTGGTTTAGATGAGTCATTGCTCCCTCTTAATGGGAGACTATAAAATATCAAACTGCCAGCCAGTAAAAGATCTTTCAGGGGTTTATTAGTTTTACAGATCTTATAAAAATTACTGGAAAACCATAAAACTTTAATAGCTGAAAACCGAAAGAGTTTCATGGGCTTAAACTTAGTCTGTTTGGATCACAGCATCACTATGCCTCTAAAAGCTGGGATGTGGCACATCAGCTGCAGAAATTTCACAGACTTTCTTGCTTTTGTTTAGCTGTGGCACAAGGTCATATGAAAGCTTGTGGCTGGAGTTTCCCTTTGAACATAATTTCATGAAAATAGTTAGATCTCAGGATATAGCTGAGGTTCTTCCTCAGTGGTAGCTTGCCTGGTGATTTCTAAGTACTGTTGCCATAGACTGAAGTTTGCAGCTGATGAAACCACTCAGGAATATTACAAGTCTCAATACAGATATATGTGTTTATTTACACTCTATACTCAAGAGGTTTACCAGGCATAATTGCCAATCGGGAGTACGAATTTAAGTGAGAATTTATGTCATATATCCAGATTTGAAGAGGTACCATGGAAATTATGGACTAGAGTATGAGCAGAAACAACATCCATCATTATGGGTTACAGAATGGAACAACTACTCTGCCTTCTGGACTCAGATGCAGAGGCCACAATGATTCACAATACCCACCAATTATCAGGCAGGCAGATCCTGCTGCTTTTTGAGCCCTTTCCATTACAGGTATAAATGCCCAAGGGGGAAAAAATAAAAAGAAAGGAAAAGACAAAGAAAAAGAATAAAAAAAAAAAAAACAAAGCCAAAAAAAACCCCCACAGAAAACCCCCACCCCACCTCACAAAAATTAAGCACAGTTCAGTCTTGTGTACCAAGCCAGAATACATACCAAGTGCTTCAGGCAGACAAACAGGCTCACTGCTGAGACACAAAACTCCTCTGGAGTTATCTGGATAATTAATGAAATAAACAACATGGAAAGTAAATCTGTACATGTGTAAGAAAACTGAGCAGCATCACAACTGATATCTTGTTCTCTCGTATGTTTTAGAAGTTTGAAAGATTTTTATTTTAAGTGGAGCATGCCTACCCCGGGGCCTCTTCTACTAATTAGCCAGCTGCAAATGAAGTATAGCACAGCCCTCACCCAGTGGATGCAGGGATTTATCCCTTGGCCAGATGCAGAGGTCATCCAAGCAGAGGCACACTTCACAGTGACATCAAGAGCCTTGGTTTGCCATTCTCATTCTGGAAAGCAATCACACTGCAAGGACCAGAGGCAAGTTATGCAAACACAATGATGTGAACACAATTGAAGACTCTTACTGTGGAAATGCCTTTGCACTGATGTGGCCCAGTTCCTGTTCGAAATACAGGACAATAATTAGAAATTTATTAGTAAGACAGAGTGACCCACAGCTGTATTTTGTTGATGGAGGTTATAAAAGCAGATTTTAAAGCTAATTTTGTCATTCTCCTTCTGAAGTGTGTGACAAAACAGAAGAAATTTGGCTTAGTTATGCTAAAGTTCAAAAGTATTTCTGACTCAGTTTATGATGATTTGTTCCTAGGTTTTCCTCCTCACAAAAATAACCTTTTTTTTTCCAGGTTTGGAAATTTAATGCCTCATTTACCAGATTATGGGTAACAAGATGCACTTTCACATTTGTTCTGCAAACCCAAAGGGCAGAGGTACTTTTTTTGTGTCCAATAAAAGTCAAAATATCTCTATTAGTAATTAAGTCTCATCAACTGGCCAAAGAATTTATAATTCCTGTAATGCACTTGTTACTAGACTAGGTGAGACAGCTCCTGTGTTATTTGTTGTACAGTAGCATAAAAAGCAGACATCAATACTCATTACTTGCTAATGCTTTCAGATTCATTATAAAGGAGGAAAACAAAATTAAGGGCTTTTGAGTTTATGGTAAATTTCCATTAGGGGATTGTGTTCTATCTGCCAACTCGTCTGGATTTCCTAGGAATTAATGGGTTTAACCACAGTGTCATTGTTGCTTGTAGAAAATAATCGATCAAGCCATGTAAAAGGTTTTGTAAAAGCATCCCAAAAATGGGAAAATTCCCTGTTGCCTCCTCTCGCTTTTAGCACAATGATCTATAACTATTTCTGCATGATCGTGAATTGATATGTAATTTTCAAAGATTGTGATATAGGATATAGTTATGGTTTCACAGTACCAGGAGTTGGAGAAATAAGACTTTGGAAAGGAAAGACCTTTGTGAAAACACAGATTGTTATGTGCTGCATGTTGTGATAAAATATAGTTATAGTACAAGGAAGCAGTTACATGCCTTCTCAAACAGCATTGAGAAAGAAAAGACAAATCAACTGCTTGTCCATATATCTGAATTATTTTGTTGTCATGCATTCATTTCTCAGAAGTACTTTGTGTAGGATGGATTACGGGTTACAAAGAAAGGAAAACGTGGGTTACAACAAAGGAAGAACAACTTTAACAGCACAATTTATTAACCCTGTCAGAACAATACACCCCTGGAAGGGACTTCAAGGGGCCACTTGCTGGTTGGCAGTCAGAGTCTCAAAATGCTTGTGTAACCCCTGCTAAGAGTCCTATTACAGCAATGTTACACCACTCTCATGCCATATAATCCTTTAGTATCCTAATAATGTTTATTTCTTAATAGCTTGCCTGAACGTTGCTGAATTTTGAGCCCATTATTTCTTTCCCTAGCTTATTAGGTCATGGAGGCGAAACTATTTCTTTCAGATACAGATCTACAATCTATCAAAGAACTAACAGAGGCCTGCACAAGACACCTCTGCATAGTCTGATAGGGTGTGAAGGCTGAGAAATGTCCCAACACAGTCAGTTCCTGCTGTATTAAAAGATACCCAGTAACAGGAACAGGAACAATAACAGCTCCAGTTAGAGCTGGGCCCTATGCTAAGCATACAGGCGAAGTCATTTAAAAAGTACTTAAGGACAGACATGCATAACAACCAGTAGGAAGAACAGCATACAAACAGGGGAGGGACTGGTCAAATATATGCAAAAAGTAAAGGTGACTCAGTGTCGTTGGATTTAATGCTGACAATATAAATCACCAGTATATTATAATGCTTTTGAATTTTTGCATATATAATTAAATAACCTGAGCAATTAACCCAGTCTTGAGTAGTGTCTGAGTGAATGATAGGTGATAGATAGGTGATAGAGACAGACAAATAGTAAAAATTAATATGGTTTAGTTGTTGACTGCGGAAGGTGCTAAACTGAACAGAAATCCTTTGACAACAGCAGCCAATGGGAAGGATGTGTTGGTTTTGGTGGGGTATAGAGTTCATTTTTTTCAGAGCAGCTGGTGTGGACTCTGTTTTGGATTTGTGCTGCAAACAGTGTTCATTAAACAGAGATGTTTTTGTTACTGCTCAGCAGTGCTTATACAGTCTCAAGGTCTTTTCTGCCTCTCACACCACCCCACCAGCAAGGGAGCTGGGCAAGCACAAGAAGTTGGGAGGGGACACAGCTGGGGCAGCTGATCCCAGCCTACCCAAGGGATATTCCATACTATGTGGTGGTGTGCTCAGCATATAGAGCTGGGTGAGGGAGAAGGCAGGGAGCCATATTCAGAGCAGTGGTGTTTGTCTTCCAAATAACCATTCCGTGTGATGGAGCCCTGCTTTCCTGGAGGTGGCTGAACATCTGCCTGAACATGGCAAGTGGTGAAGAAATTCCTTGTTTTGCTTTGCTTGTGTGTGCAGCTTTTGCTTTAACTTTTAAACAGACTTTACCTCAGCCCATGACTTTTCTCGCTTTTACAGTTATGATTCTCTTCCCCATTGCAGCTGAATGAGATGGGGTGTGAGAAGGGGCTGTGTTTGTGCTCTGTTGCTGGATGGGGTTAAACCATGGCAGAGGCTCTCCAGCACTTGCCTTCCTGTTTAGAGAATATGAAGTATATATTCTGCAGAGGTTGAAAAGTCTTGCCTTATCTCACCTTACCATTTCTTGTGAAGGCCTGTCTCTGTGGATAGCATATATTCGCACTGGAGACAGACAGAATAGGGCGTGCACTCGTAACACTGAAAGAAAAGCCTTGCCTCAGTTCACCCCATCTCACTAAGGCTTTTCTGTCTGTACAAGAATAATTACAGATGGAGAGCTTTCACCTCACCTCACCTCGTGAGGCCTTTTCCCCTGTGCAGTACACATTACCTCTCTGTGTGTTCCAGGGCACGTTTATACCTAAAATAGCATATATTATCTATACAGACAAAAATGTCTCAGGCAAAATAATGACAGGTGTATGTACTGTATATGTACATGTCTGTGCCCTGAGGCAGGGACACGGAGCAGCCACGCAGAATCAGTCAGATTGAAAGGGACCACTGTAGCTCATCTGGTGCAATCTCCCTGCTCAAGCAGGGTCATCCCAGAGCACACAGCACAGGATTGTGTCCAGATCGTTCTCAGGTATCTCCTGATAGTCAAATGAGAGAGAACCCCACAGCCTCTCTGAACAATCTGTTTAAGTGCACAGTCACTGTAAAGTTCTTCCTCATGTTCAGATGGAATGTCCTGTGCATCAGTTTCTGACCATTGCCTTGTGTCCTATTGTTTGGCATCACTGAGCAGAGCCTGGCTCCATCCTCCTGGCACCTCCACTATATAGATATGGATTTAGATATATATTAATGAAATCTTCTCTCAGTTGCTTCTTTTCCAGGTTTAGCAAGCCTAGCTCCCTCAGCCATTCCTGATAAGCGATGCTCCAGGCCCTCAATCACCTTTGTTGCCCTCCAGCGGACCCACTCCAGGAGCTCCATGTCTCTCTTGTGCTGAGGAGTCCAGAACTGAACAAAGCACTCCAGATGTGCCTCACTAAGGCCGAGTAAAGGGGCAGGATCACATCCCTCGAGCCTCCCCTCACTCACCATGCCTCTGCCTGCCCACAGAGTCACAGATAAGGCACAAGGCCCCGCCACACACACACTAAGCGGGCCAGGCGGTTTCTCCCCGCCACACAGGCCGTTCGCGCCGGGACCGGGTGAGATGAAGCCCTCGCGGGATGCGAGTCCCGGACGCGCTGCCTGGCCTGTCCTGCCTGCCGGGCCCGTCCGGCCCGCTGGGCCCATCCTCCGCGGCCGGGCCGGGCCGGGCAGCGCCGGGCGGGGCGCGGCCTCACGGCGGAGCCGCCGCCGGGGGGCGCTGCAGGCGGCGGCGCTCGCGGCCGCGACGGCGCGCGTGGCGCTCGGGCCCTCCCGCGGCTCCCGGCCCTCGCTCGGCGCCGGCTGTGGATCGGGGCGGCGGAGGAGAAAGAGGAGCGGGAGAGGAGCGGGCGGGAGCGGGACGCAGTGAAGAGGCGCTGCGAGGAGCCATGTCCGCGCCTGCCGGGCTGCCGCCGCGGCCCGCCGCCGCCGCCGCGTTTTCACCGAGCGGGCCCGGCAGCTCCCTGGAGGCCGCGGCCCCTGCGAGCGGCGCGCCGCACTGCCAGAACGGTGAGGGGCCTGCGCGGGGCCCGGGCGGGCGGGGAAGGGCCGCCCGCGGGGTCCCTGGGACGAGCCGCGCCGGTCCCGCGGCGGGGGAGGCCCCTGTGGGTGTCGGGGGCCTGCTCCTCTTCCCTCCTCCCGGGTGGCGGGAGTGGGCCCAGCGGATCCGGCAGCGAAGCCCTTTGGCTGAAAGGCAGCCGGACCCGCCGGAGCTGCTCGAGGAAGCTGTGGGCCCCCACGGCTGCGTGCGGAAAGAACTTGAGAAGGCACAGCCTCTCCCGCTTGGCTGAAAGGGCGAGGGAGGGGGATATCCGCACCTTTCTCTCCTGGCGGATTTGGATCTGCCCGGGGTTGTGGCGCCTGTTTTGTGGCGTTTCAGGAAGGCTCTGGAGGCCGAGGCACCTCCAGGCCTCGATGGTGGCTGTCGTACTTACTTTGTAGCTATGTGTGCACTTAAAAGTAGTGGATGTGTAGGCGTTCGTACAGCTGGATCTTGGGATTTGAGTTGAACAGGCAGCATTGGACCAGTGAAATGTGGGTCACTGAAAAACAAAGCCAGAATAGTTTAAAGTCACAAAATACTGACTTCCATTTCAGGTAGAGAGGTAGTGAGACTTACTGCAGTATGAATGAAAGTAATGAGCGTACACTTCCGCATTTTTAAACTGGTGCGCTATAAAATCAGTTCTTTATTGACACACCACGTTAACTCTTCAAAATCCCTATATAATCATCTCCTCCATATATTATTGGTTTCGTATCTCAATTTGGCCTCTTAACTGCAGAGTTAGCTCATACTGTTAGACCTTTTGTAGTCAGGCTATTTTCTGCACAGGTGTTTTTTCTGTTCAGGGTAGGGACCTACAATTTTTTTTTTAACTTGAGAATTGTGAATTTTTCTCGTATCCAACGGGTTAGTTAAGTGCTAAGCACTTAAATGCCTATAAAGTTGAGGCAGTCACCAAAGAAAATTAAGGTAATTAAATGGTAGGTTTTACGGAGATACAGATGCCTCAGTTGTGTCCAAACCGGTATTATGATGCCGGAGTTTGTAAAAATTGTTTAGAAAATACCAATTTACATGGCTTTTGGTCAAAAAACGTCCCGTTATCAGGATACAGCTGATACAGCATAATTAACCTGGAAGTGTTTTACAGAAACAAATTGAAACTGTCATCCTATCTTCTCTTTGTGCTCTTAGCTTAATTATTTTAAAGAGCCATCGTTGCTGTTTGTTGTTTTACTTAATTAACTCCATGTTGCTGGTAAATTATTGGTAAAACACCAATATTAGCACCTTGTGTAAAACCAGAGCATAGACCATTTATTTTCTGCAAAACGCTCTTTCTTTAGTTCTGAGAAATGTATACACTGTTCAATAACAGTCTTGAATGTTTGTTGCATAAGTTTGGGTTTTGTGTTCTTTTAGATGACTTTGATGACTTTAGTCAATAACCCTGAAAATTTCATTTTGTGACATTTAGCAGTAGCATTCCAAAATCTTTTGATTGGTCTGTTATCTGAGTACTAATCTGAAGTTACAAGACAGAATTTGAGGGTTTGGGGTTTTTTTTTAATGAAATAGGAGAGGAAGTAGAGGGGAATAGCAATAGAAAAAGACTAGTGGAAATTTCTGTACTATATAATAAATACTAAATTTCATAAACAGGATTGTCACTGCTTTTGAAATTTAATTTTATGTCATTGGAGTGGAGTTTAAATGTAAGATCCTGAAGTGAATTGAGCTGTTTCTGTATTGGCTGAAAGAAAACACTGGTGTATCCTTTCCTGTAGAGTGCTCTTTGTTTTAATTTGATAAAATGTGAATTTTTCAGGGAAAACTATGCAGTTGCTGCCATCTGATGAAAGAGAGTGCATTTTGCAGAAAGTAAGCAGCCTGTTGTATGTATGATGGTATAAAAAGGATGTTCAGGTTTGTTATTAGTAAGTTTTGCCTGGTTCAGTGACCACATCCATTTGACATCCTTGGAGATTTCAGGTTTTGTTAGTTTTAGGTACGATTATTTTATTGGGTTTTTAAAAGTAACTTCTTGTGTGTATGGTATTATTTTCTTCCTTCTCTCTTACAAGTTTGGGAAGCCTTTTTTGTAGTTTTATAAGTGGCCTTGTATCTAAGTAGAAAATGACCTATTTCCTAATTTCAGCATAACAAAATAGTTCTTGTTAAGTCAGTACTGAAGGATGATGTATTTCTTCAGTAGTGATGGAGGACTTCAGTGCTAACAATTTAATGTATTAAAATGCAGCGCTGAGAGGATAATTGTTTTGAATTCCCATGGTTCTTTGGAGGAGTTTTGTCTGGTGCTGTCTACAGCTGGTTTGTAAGGCTGCCACTGGTATTTCTACTGGCATTTTGGTAGCAAAATTTTCATTATTATGTAGTTTAGCCTTGTTTTTCATCCCTCCTCAGATGTGGATTAGTTTTAGTCAATTTAACAAAGAGAACAGAGATGTGAAAGATGGGAAACCTCTGAATATTTTGTGAAAATGGGAAGCTGTGTGAATGAAGGGACACCAGTTCTGTGACTGAGCTGTAGTGAGAGCTCAGCACTGCCTTTTTTTTGTTTGCTTTTGTTTTATTTTGCTTTTGTTTTGTTTGTTTTGTTTTGCTTTGGTTTGTTTGCCAGCAGTAAACAGGGAGCAGTGGCGCTGTCCCCTGCCCATGAGGTAAAGGACCTGTGGGGAGGCTGTGGGAGTCTTCTCTGGGGATGGGTAAAGGGATGTTAGAAGTTTCAGAAAGCTCCCAGGTGGTTTTGGATAGAAAGGAAGTTTGGTGGTGTAGCATTCACAGACTCCATGTAGGTAGGATATGTGGCAGATGGCTCAATTATGCTGCTGAGGGAATGCATGGACGTAAAAACCAAACATGACATTAGCAAGCAAAACTTTACTGATTCACGTAGTGGTATAGCCATAGCACTGCTGCTGGGGTTTTTTGTGGGAGTTTGTAGTTCTTTGTGTGGTGGCTCCCCCTTCCCTTAAATTAAGATATTTGGGGTTCACGTGTTAATGTCTGTATAATTACACATTTACACATTGTAACTTTTTATAATTGCGTACTTTGTATAATAAGTGTTAATTTGTTCATAGAAGGAGAGATCCGCTGCTTTTGTTATAGAGATGATGTTTTAGAGATACACCTGCTGTGTGCAGCTGAAGTTTTCAGCTCCTTTATTGAATTTTTTGAGTTATTTGTCAGTGTTTTGGAAGGATGGTAGTACCTGAGACATCAGGACAGATTGTGCAATTAACCAGATTTTACAATGACACTGAAGATGTATTCTGATTTTCAGTGTTGAAAACTGTCCAGCTATTTAGTTACCATTAGTAGCTTGAGCTACTAATTGCAGTACAAAAATTACTTTCTGCTCAATATTCTTTGTAATCAAATGGACAGAAAACTTACTTCAGATAATGAGAATAATCTTTAATCTGTAATTGTAAAACTTGCTTTCAAAGGACCTGCAGCTTGAAATCAATATAATTTTCAAATGTTGTCTCAGTGAGGTTTTCATATGTGTATTTACAGATGTTTCTGCTTTAAAAATGTGGACAAAAAGGACTCTGCATTCTGTCATGTAGAGACTGATACCTTGTATTGGTAATTTAATCTCTATTTATAGTGTGTATTTTTAAACAAGAACTAGATCCTGTAAGACTTTGCAGTAGATGGTTTGATATGCAACCTTTTATTTAGGAGTCAGGTGCTCCTAAACCAGTTTCTAAATTATACCTGCTCAGTTAGTTAAATCTGCATATATCAGTAGAACAGATGCACAGGCTTTTCAAATAAATTTTTTTCTTGCCACCTTAAGTGGCATAGCTGCTTAAAGCCGTAAGTCTTGACACATGTAAATTATTACTGTATTTTTGGGTTTGCTTTTTCAGACTTTAAAAAGCAGGCCAAAAGTCTGGCAAAGTTCATGTAGCTGTTAATGGCTTGCTAACTCAAAATCTTTTTCCTTTAAAGGAGAAAAAACTATGCAGCTCTATGGAACAGCTTCCTTTTTCAGGGAAAAGGTGAATCAGAAGTATAGCTACATGCTCTCTTCAAAACTCAGTATAGTTTTTTTAAGCTTTTGATACTTTTCTCCCAAGTGTCTGTCTGTCTTTTGATTCAGCAGTCCAAGTTACTGTTCTTCAGTTCTTTAGCTCCTTTCTCTTCTGCTCAACTTCCTGTCAGTTATGAAAGAGCCTTTTTAAATTTAACCAGAAAGCCATTTTGGGCAATATGTTCCTTGCTTTTAGGGGTCTGTTAACAAATTTGTTATTAAAATTACCTTGCAAGTTAATCATAGGACATCTAGAGCTTCCTTAGAGAACAGTGATTTTCAGAATTTCAAGACAAGAGAAGTAATGCTTAAGTTTTGTAATCATTGTAAATGTAAGCAGGGGAATCACCTATTCATTATTGCCTAAGCTGCCATTTAATTTATGAGGGGGTCAGTGCTGTGGTTGTGTTTTCATTGACCAAGGGCTGGGAAATAACACTTTAGTCATTCTGTGTGATGTAAGCAGATGTAAGGGTGATGTAAGGGTGTGGGAATTTTAAGAAAGTAAGTTATCCACACAGAAGCATCTGTGGTTCACTAAAAATAAAAACAGGGTTAAGGAGTAGGACATGAGGAAGAACTTTGAGATTTCCCGTTGAGCAGTTGGCTGAGAAAATCAGTTTGGACATAGTTAACATTTGGTCTCTAGCAGGCAAGCACTTGTTTGACCCTTGCTGGGTCAGTATGTAATTAACCTCTAATGCTGCAGAGCCAATTGCAGTGAAACCAGAGGTCAGTTTCTCTGATACCAACATCTCTTACACCTGATGTAAGTATCAGGTAGTAAATGATGTGCCTTGTCAAATGCTCTATAGTTTCATAAAAACGTCAGTTTTCCTGAAAACATAATACATAAGGACATAGAAGACAAATGTAACTGCCCTGCAACTCTTTATCTTGGTCACGATATTGAAGACTTGTAAAGAAGAATACCTACATTGTTACATGTTGACATACTAATTTGACTGCAGCTTTCCCATTTCCATTTTCAGGCAGTTTCTCTAAGGCAAACTCTTGTGTTTAGACACTTACAAATACCAGTGTGGTGCTTATTGTTGCTCACTATTTTTTAAGTATTAACCTCCTATAAACTCTTAAAAATATTCAAAATACAAACAACAGGCAACAATCTTGGCGTGGAAACCTCTTTCAAGAATGGATGCAGTCCATTTTTCTGCTACTTCTTTGTGTGTTTGCAAATTACTTCATATACTGTATTTGCATGTGTTATACTTGGTTTATTCTTTCTCTGCTGATGGGAATCAAACTCAAAAATAGTGACAGAAAAGACGAACAAAGCAGTTGTTTGATAGTTCAAGTGCAGAGTCCACTGGCACCACTAGCAGATGCCCTTTTAACACATGTGATGCTTTCTCTTCATTTCAGGTCCTATGCAGAGTCAGATGCAATTCCCCTCTGGCTATGGCTCACATCTTCCAAACTACAGTGCGCCTTCAGGACACTATTCCCAAGTGCCCAGTAAAGCTGCTGCTTCACATCTGGATAATCAGTACAGAGCGAGTTACTACCCTGGTTACTATTCAGCACCAGCACAAAATGTTATGACATCTGTGGGTAGCAACGTGTTGAATGCACAGGAATCACAGCAGTTGTACAACAACACTCCTCATTCAGGGGCATCCAGTGACAGACCTGTCCAAGGAGCAGTGTCATCTGCATCCTACTTGCATGTGAGTGCCCAGCAGTCATATTCAGCATTTGATAATCACTACAGCACTTCTGTCAGCTCTTCAGTTGCATCTCAGGGATTTCCCCTTAATTCTGATCACTATGCCATGCCTGTGGTTTCTGGTGCCATGTATCCTAATGTTTCCTATCCTCCTGCGGCTGCTGGCAGTGTGTATGGGCAGGCACTGACCTCTCAGAGTCTACCTGCTGTTGAACACTTCAAAGAGACGAATGTGTTTTCTAGCCAGAGTACATCAGTACCTCATTCCCTTCAACAGCACGTTCCCGTGGGATATAATACAACCTTATCAACTGTTTCATCTGCTCAGTCTGTGCAAGACAACCTCAACAGGAATCTCACCGGATCGGTTGCTAAAGTAAACAACCAAATAAATACAGGTATGGTGTTACTTCAAAGATAGTGAACTTCCAGATTTGTCTGGGAAACACAGCTAATCGTGTGCTCTTGTTGGCTTGTTCTTTTTCACTGTGCGGAATTCTGTAATGTTTCTGTAAATCTTGAGTTGCGTCGCTCATTCTTGTAGCTTTTCTAATTTGGTTCCCACAGTCCGCACAATAGCAGCTATTTGTTCCTATTGAGAGATACAGAAAAGTACACTATTTAGGAGATGGTTTTAGTTTATTTGTGTGGTTTTCACGTGAGCGACCTCAGAAGGGAGCTTTCTCATGCAGTTCTGAAGGAATGTGTAATTTCTGAAACATGTCTGTTATTCACAAAGATGCTTTTTCTTTTCTGGCTAGAGAATTTTTCCAAGTCATGGTTACTGTTTGTTTAAATTTTGCCTAGTGACATTGTGAGAGACTGAAATGTTAATGGTAATGACTCAAAACAATCAGCCGTTTGTGGAGGCAGCAGGGTGCTTTGCTGAGACTGGGTTTGCACACTTTTCCGTGGAGTGGGAGGAGAGTTTCTGGGAGGGTGGTGTGTGATGGGTAAGCCTTCAATTCACAAGACACAATGTCACAAGACAGGGAAGATGAACACCCGCTGCCAGAGGCTACAAGCTGGGTTTTGAGCCAGGTAAGAAGCAGGCCCTGTGGAAGCAGGCTGGTACTTTTTATTGTGCCAATTGTCTTTCCTTACACAAGTGTCACGCTTAGGCCTGAGGGTGTTCATCCCTTCTGATGGGGCATAATTGGCTCAAGTGTGCTGACATCAGAGGCAGCTTTGTGCATTAGAAGGGACCAAAACGATCAAAGACCCCCAAAGTGCCCCCAGACTCAATTTCCAAAGGAGTAGGCATGATCCACAGGGTTTTAAAAGACAGTGTACAACTCCCCTGCATGCATCCAAGGGGAAGTGCTTGGAGTTCCCATGTACATCGGGACTTACTTAACCCATTGAGCTCTGTTGTGTGGGACCCCCACCAGCAAGAAGACCAGAAGAACAGGACTCACAGGACACTGTCTGGATCCCCAGGTGGTGATATCTTTTTATTTATCCTACACATATAATTTGTACCTACAAATGTACATGTTAAGTTTTGTCTCATTTGGATGGTGTGAGACACCTCATGATACGAGTCCATCGTCATCCCCACGTGCTGTCCACGCCTGGTGTCAGCTGGCTTGTGGCTGCCCAACGCCCACGATATTCACTGAAACTTTTATTCGTACTAAGGTGATACAACAGCGCATGCTCTACTCGCAGACACACATACAATATCTACAGAAGTGCAGAGTGCTCTGAGGCCAGGCCCTGGGCTGTCTTCTCCTGCCTTCACTTGATGGTTTCTGTGGTACCATTTCCCCTGTACTCTGCAGGGAAAGCTCACAAATACAACCTCTGCCACAGTTGTGAGTTCCTGAATGTGTTTGTGATGATGTTGGTATTTCTTCACTTTTTCTATGGTGGCCTCTTCTGAGGATGTGTCAGTACACTTCTATCACACAGTCACATCCACCACGAATGCTTGCATTTCCTTCACAAAATTAAGTGTGTTTTTTATAACTCATTGCTGTCATCTCTTATATGTGGTTCCTGAAATACTGTCCAATCTTGCTTTTTTGCATTCTTTGATAATGTTTCACATATGTAATTGTGCCTTTTAATTCTTGTGTCCTGCATAATTGGGCAGTTCCCAATGATGTGGGAGCATGTTTAATTCTCAGCCTGGCAGTCCCTGCAGGATTTGAGGTATTTTTCTTGTCTGCCTCTTGTCTGTTGATGGGTCTTAATCTGTCACTTGTCAGTCCCTTTCTCTGCTCTCTCCTTTCCTCTCTTTTTATTTTTTTTTCTCTCTCTCTCTACTTCACATTTACTATTAGATAAAATTCATACTATTGACTTTGGCCTATGGTCTTGTTTGCACCGTAATTCACGCAGAGGCATGGTAATAATCGGATCTTAATAAACACACATGCATTTTCTCACAAAGTTCAGGAAAAAAGTGGAACCCTACATGCATTTTGAGTCAGTTGGAGGTTTTTAATTAATATTTTTGATAAGCATTTGAAAGAGTTAGGAAGTTGTAGCTGATTTTTGCAAGCAACAACTTGATGGTTTTAGTATGGGTGTTGCTATAAAGTTGTGAAGGTGCCAGTTGAGGGCAAGTACACTCAGTCCTCATTAGTTCTTTCAGCTTCTGTTTCATAGGAGAACAGTACCAGTTCAGGGGTTAGGACTTAGAAGGAAGCATGGGAGAGATTGGAGATGTGGGAGTACCTTCACAATGAAATACCTTGCTCTGTGGAGGACAGAGCAATAGTCTGTGCAGGGAGATTCTGATTTTCTCTCTGAACTGGGAATTTTCTGACTTCATGCAGTTTTGACTTGTAAGCAGTGCCAGACTACAGCTTGCTTCCTCTACTAAAGACAGTTGTTACATAACTGTAATTTGCTTTTCAATGCAAGATATGTCATATTATGCTGTTTTAGAAGTCCTTGTAGCTGAGATTTCCTCAGACCAAGGACTTAACAAAGAATATGGCTTTGGTAAAGCTTTTTTTGGGAAAAGCAGTTAATCTTAAATGAAGCTCATTCAATCCACAGTTTGAATTTAGTTTCAATATTGGTTCCCCCTCCCTCCTGCCCCCCCCCCCCCACCCAGGACTGGGATGTAGAGTGTCATCCTCACCTCAGTTATTACTAGTTTTAATATTAGTAGATTTGAATTCTGTGCTGCTGAGTGTTCTGTATAATTTCCTCCAGTATTTTCAAACCATGAAACAAAATACCATTTAAAAAAGAAAAATAGGGACCTCCTTGAAAATCTTCTGGAGTTACCAGCATTTCATGGTTGTGCATAAAAATGGATTCTTTCAAGGACTGGCAAAAAAAATTGATTCTGAGTGCAGAATCTGCAGCTGGATTTGACAGAACGCAGGTGTCTTTCCAGAATAGCACAGTATGCAGTAGGCATATGAAAACAACTTACTGTTTGTTCAAACTGTTACTGTTTTATTTACATAACTTTTAAATTCCAGTACTTGGTAATTTCATTTCCTGTAGAGGTGTCTTGAAATGATTTGTTGATAGCAGGGGTTTTTTTTTTGTTTTGTTTTTTTTGTTTGTTTTTTTTTTTTTTTTTAATGAGCAGCTGTTTTAAAGGTGGAACAGTGGAGCTGTTGAGCAATATGAGCACTGGTTTTATTTTTGAACCAATCAATGCTGCTCTTAAAGTGAGTGATTGAGTTAGTATAAGGCCTCAACAAAAAGTAGTAATATTGCCCTTGAATTTCAAAGAACTAATGATAGAATTGCTGTGATAGTGCTGTGTCAGATACTCACTCACTTCGAAGTTATGAAAATAAACACTGATCCACTCTTTCTCTTGTGCTTGGGTAATACTGCAGTCCTTGGTTGGTTTGCTGGACTGTAGGCCTCAATAGTTAAACCACATGCAGACTCTTTCCGGGCTTGTAAAGCTGCTGATGGAAGCATGCCCTGTCCTTCACTGCACGGTGCTCAGGTTTCTGGAAGTGAATTATCTGCAAAAGAATTTTTTCTCTTTACCCTGAATTTTGGTTCAACCTCAACACACAACTGATTCCTTATTTGTTGACTAAGAAAAGCAGATAAACATAACAACCAATAGCAAGGCTGAAGGAAGAGCTGAACAGTTTTATTATTAAACCTTGAACACTTTAAATTATTTTCGATGTCTGGAGCTAAAGAAACTGCCTCCAATGATACCTGATTTCTTTTAATCTAGAATTCAACATTTTCAGCTAAAATACATGAAAAATCCAATTGCTACAACACCTGGATAATAAAATTCTTACATAAATAATTACAAACAAATGCATAATAATATATTTGTGAAGTAATTATAGTAATTCTTTGATCCTGGCATTACTGGTTTGGTTTTGAGATGCTTTCTAAATTTCCGTATCTTACTGTTCTCAGATGGAGTCAGCTTAAATATAGTATTCTATTTGTTTTTAGCCTTTAAGAAAAGGAGTTGGATTTTGAAAATTATTTGCCAATTCTTGTATATCTTTGGAAAGTGTCTGCACACAATACACAAGGAGCATAAGGAAATAATGAATGATCATTGGAAGGAAACTTTCTGAATATTTCATCCTCCCTGCTTTCTTCAGAAAGAAGCAATGATGAGAAACAGTTGCCATCTGTTCTGTTCATAGTTTTTAGCTAAACTACTTGAAAGAAATAAGATTTACTGAAATACTTAAGTGTGCTTTCTATGACCGTTTGTGTAAAGAAACTTGGATACAGTATCCTCCTGTTCATCAGTGTGCCAATATGAGTTTGCTGTCATTCTCCTGTGTTGTAAAAGATGCCCTTACAGTCTTTGAATTATAAATAAGCAAATTGCAGACAGACTGTCAGCATGCTACAGTTTTAATGTATTTTTCCAAAGCAGTTTTGTACAGACAGCACTGAAAGCTCTCTGTGATGAAAATGAAACCTTTATGTAGAAGAACGATGTTTTAATTAAAATCTATGTGTTCAAACAGGACTTACTCAGGAAACTTAAGCTGGCAAGACTTTCAGAAATGGTTTGATTTTTGAATTGTTTTTTACTCGAATGAAAAAAATTGTCACCAGTGCACTTAAATTGGTTTCATTAAAAATCTCATTTTATGTATAGCCTTGCAAAGCCTCCAGCATGTTAAATTTACTAAGATCAAACCTCTGAATTTCTCTATGTTGTGTGCTAAGGACATAGAACTGCAAGAAAGTATTTTCCTAAAACTTTAGCAGCTTCTTTCTGAAATAACAGGTATTTTCAACAAGCTTGCTGAAATTTCACTAGAAGAAATGAAATTTATTTTAAGGGGATTTTTTTGCTGGTAGTTGACTGCTCTTGATGAATAATAGCCAATGAGAATAATTTTCTTTGCTTTAGAAAGTGTAAATAAAGTAGAATATAAATATCTCTAATTCAAGATTTTTCTCCTTCAAGGTTTAAACTAGTTTAACCCTGCAAAATCACTCTCTTCTATCTTTAAAATCTGTATTTCAGCAGAACAGTGTTGTTAATAATCTGTCCAGGAGTGTTGTGCTGTGTAAATGACATACTTTGTATTATTTAGGCTTTTTATGTTTCTAAGTCAGTAGCTTTCTCTAATGTTTTTCCAGTTTATTTCAGCTGAAATCAGAGCACACTCATTATTCTTGGTGCTTTTCAAGTTAGCATGGATGTCAGCCAGGATGCCTGAATTTTACCAGACTCCTCCATGGGGAGAGGGAGCTGGAGAATATCCTTCTGTGGGTATGTGGCATGGGTTTCTTTGCATCCTGGTATGGACAGTCTGCTTCAGCTGGAGACACTCTAATTTCATTATCTCACGCACATACTTCCCCTTGTGTCAGATCAGGATGTAAAGTCCTTGCTGCCCCAGTTCCGTAGGAATGTAGGCTATAATCCTGTAAATCTGCTAATATAGGTGTGGCTGAAAAATAGGGAAGGACTGCAGCCTATACTGAAAGTCAGGGGCAACAAGCTGCGGGGAGGTGGTACCTCTCTCCTTAGAAATTGGATTGTGTTGGAGACAGGAGGTGTGTGGGGTTGTGAAGGTTATGAGGGCAGGAAATCAACATCACAGCTGAAGCAGCTCAAGAAGGATAGTTCTTCCATCTCTTCTGAAATTTTGAGGAGATGCTGTGGTGATAATTTTTTATTGTGACCTGTAGGTCTCCAGTTAGAAATTAAATGACAACTTTGTGATGATGTATAGGGAAAAAATGATGAATTACAATGCTAATTTGCCCAAATCTGCAGATTCTTTCTGTCACATGCCTTTTAGCTGTAGGTTGTTATGCTTGATCATTGTTAATGCACGGGGTGTTCATGGTTGAGAGGCATGAAGGAAAACTTCAGTATACATTGAAGGTGAGGAGTTGAATGTCAAAACCAGAAAATACTGTGTCACTGAGAGAGAATGGGGTTTATATTTATCACAGCTTGACGAAACTCTTGACTTCCCATGACATCAGTTGATGGGAATATTATTTGACCTGATTGTATTTGTCCTGGATACGTTGATGGGAAACTTGTGCTCTAAATGGATTTCCAGTCCAGCTTTGTCTTGAGCTACAATAAGCAATCCTAAAATGATACTTAGATGACAGAACGCAGTCTTCTCATTGGCCAAAGGTAAAAAAAAGTGTTGGATTTTTGTACAAAGAAAAAAAAGCATTTTATTTCTCAGAGTTTAGAAACACTTTTAGAATGCATTTAGAGGATTCACATAATTTTGAAGATAATTGGATAACCTTTGCTTTGAGAATAGATATTAGTACATGGCAGGAAGTATTACATCTTCAGCTAATCCAGGTGTAAATTGGTTTTGGCTTTGAGCACCTGACACTGACATTACAGCGTTTAGCACTCTCTACAGCAGTGCTTGATGCTGCCAGCATTGCTATATTGACTTGGAATGTGGAAAATACCATCACCCTACAAACAACTCCCTGCTACAAAACCTGGGTGAGCGTGTGAATGTGGCTAAGAAATCCCCTTGTCATCTTGCGTATCTTGCTTGAGGAAGCTACTGTAATAAGACTATTCCTGCCTACAGGTTCTGAAGCTCCCGTGGGGAACCTGCAAGACAGTGTCTAGAAGCAGAGGTTATAGCAAGTCCATTGCAGTTAAAAAATGCTCTATATGTTCATTGGAAGAAGACATCATTTTGATTTTCATAAGACTTGCAAAAAAGCTGTGTGTATGCTCCACATCAGATTTTAAAATTGCAAAATATATAAAAGTTCTCTTGAGATCATAAAGATGTGTGCTGTTTTGACAGTAAAAAATAAAAGTGGAAGGATCATTTTAAGCTGCCTCTTCTTCACCCTCTAAAGGAAATCTCAACTTGCCCATAAAGTTCTTTGAGATATCAGCTCCATTATTTAAGTCAGGAACTGTATGAACTACACAGCTATATGTGCAGAAGATGCAAAGTTAATATTACCTCTGCATCCTCTATCAAATTCTGTAACTTAAACAAGTATCCTACAAATGAGGAATTTTGTTCTTGCTCAATTTCTGTGTTTGTTTACTGAGTGCTTTTGCTAAGACCATTTCCTTTCTCCTTTTTAGCAGCTTGGTTGGTCAGGGTTTTTTTAGAAAGAATCGTAATACAGATTTTCTCAATTTATAAGCAAAGAGCAACCCTTAGTTAAGAGCTAACTTAATTGAAGTTATGTTGTTCTTGTCTGATAGGAGTTTCAGCTGGACTATATCAAATCTCTCAAAGCATTAATCTGACTTTTTTAAAGCAGATTATATCTAGTCCAGATGTCTAAAACACATCAGAAGTTTTGTGGAATACTCAGGGTTGATTGAAACAGATCGCTTGGAATATGCGCCTCGTAACTGAATACCCGTATTGCAAAGTCCAGCACTACAAAGGAGGCGTAATATTCATCTGCTGCACAAGGTTTCCTCCTGTGGGAGGAGTGTTGAGGGGGCCCCTTTCAGGTGGACTACAGTCCACTTATCTGGGAAGAGTAACTTGTAAAACCATAGCATTGTGGGGATGTATCAAAAGAAGCTTCAGCTTAGTCTTGCTCTTACTGCATCATGCTTTCTTTTTTCCTGCATTTGTCAGAGCAATTTGTTCATTATAATGGAGTTTTAGCACTGTAGGTATAGAATTTTTTTAAGCAACCAATCTTTCCATAGATACTTGTTTGAAGGCATCTCTCTTTGAATTACTGTATTGTTTTTTGTAGTTACTGTGGAGTCAAACGTGATTGCTTGTGTTGTATAATTGTATGTGCAAGTACATACAAAGGCTTCCTGCTTTCTGCTGTTGTTTTCAGGTGGCATTGATTCTTCACAGCCCGTGCACTCAGTGAGCCAGAATGTTCCACTTACCAAGCCTGGAGTTGGAACATCTGCTTCCTCTGCTGTGATGTCGTCAGTAAGGTCACCTGCTCCAAGCCTGTCTTCAAAGCCACCATCTTCACCTTCTGTTACGCAGTCACCAGAGCTGGCCCTTCAGGAAGGTACTAAAGGGGAATGGGAAGTCACACTACAGACCTTTGCTCTATTCATCATGCACACATGAATGCTGGAAGTTTTATTGCTGCTTTTCTGTGTTTGACTGGAGCACATCTCTGGCATCTCATCAGGCTCCCTTAATGGTCGTGTTTTATGTCACCCTGGTTGTAGCTTCTCCTAGTGCTTGTGTTTGATTTCCTTTGTCCATGTGTTGCCTTTGGCTTGTTTGTCTTGTTGGCAGTCTTACATGTCTCTTGCTCAAAAGAGCTTTTAGTTCCCTTATTCTAAAAAGTTGCTCACTACTTTAATTTCTTGAGATCAAGGTCTTAAATTAGCTTGTAATTAGTCTGTATTGAAAAATGAAGTGTAGACTAGAAGTCTGCTAGTTTGTTTGTGGAAACAGTGAGTTTGAGGATTAAGTTCAAACTGGTAGAATTGTTTTCTTACTGCCTAGCTGTAGGTGCCCATGGAAAGCTGCTGCAAGAATTCTTGTGGAGAACGAGGACTGTTTGTATAAGCTCATTCCTATTCTGATATTGGCAGCAACTTGGCAAAGAATCAATTGGCTCTTGAGCCTTCTTCAGTTAAATTAAACTTTACACTGATGTTTTAACTTGCCTCTTGATTATTACATGTTTCTGTATCTAGTCTTCCAAATCTAATTGACTGCATGATTTTTTTATTTTGGCCATGTTTTCTCTTAGCAATTTCAGAATTTTTAATTCTTATGGATAAAGAACTCTGCCTGAGGGGTGGACGTAGGCATTAATTTTGTCCAGAACAATGTGGTATCTCCAGTGTTCAAAATAATTGGCAGCTGCATGGTGTGTGATTGTCACAGCATATTTTTTTATTCTTAAGTTACAGAATCATCTGACATAAATAACTGAATTACCCCTTTTCCTCCTTTTCCTGGTAGAATGCAGATTACAGGTTGTTCATCAATCATTTCTGTATATATTAGAGGGGGAAAAAGTTGTTCATTGCTATAAAGTACGGTGTATATAATTTTAAGGAAAATATGTCAGTTTTTGGAACTGTGGCTGTCGCACAGTTTTATAGTTGATTTTGGTGCTGGATAGACTTTGTATTGTAGGTGTGCTTGCTGCAAAAAAAGTGTTGCTTTTTTTCCCAAAGATATTGCAAACCAAGTTTTTAATGAGAAAAAGGATATTAGCTGTTTAACTGTGATTGCCTTGATGTGCAATGTGTGTGTTCTGAAAGTGATTCCTGTGAAATGTATGAACACCTGGTACTGCAGCTACAGCTCAGTGCAGTGGCTGCTGAACTTCCCTACATTCAAATGCTTCCATTAAGTGAAGGTGCATGCAGTAAGTAGCTGAATGTGCACATTTTAAAAACAACAATATGTTGGTATTATAAAAATAAGTTGTCAGGAGTTTGTGTTGATCTAATTTTATCTGTTTACATGTCATCGCATGTAAGTTTCTGTGTTCGGATGATGCATTTATGAGCATTGGAAGACTTCAAACTCTTCGTTCATTTTGGTTGAGGAGTCTGAAAAAAATAATGTACTCTTGCTTTTTTAATCAACTTTTTATCAAAAATTAAATGTGGCAACTATTTGTGGAAGTAAACCTAGTGAAGAAACAGAGCACAAGTATTAATATTTGTCTGGCTTAGAATTTCAAGTATGTTTCTCCTACAGAGATCAGGTGGACTTGATTTTTTTGCATATTTTTCTAAATTATAGAATTGTCTACATGAAAGCATTCTGAAAAAGGTTTGAATTTATTTTTAAAGAGGATTTCATTGTTTTTATCTTCTCCTGGGACATTCCTGTAAAAACAAAAATTCTAATTGTTTACTTGGATATCTTCTAACACGACAAAAACCTTAAAATATATTGAAACTTATTTCATCTTACATAACTATCTGTACAAAAATTTAATGTGCATTTTATGTTTGAAAGGCTTTTATGGTGTGGGTGATTGAATTTAAAATACCTAAATAGTTTATTTCACAGGCAAATGTATTGTTATCCCAATTTGTCTTCTGTGTCCTGCCACCTGCATTTTTAGGTGTCTGTAAATTATAGTGGGATAAAGCCTTAGAGTGCAATATTATTATATCACAGTTGGACTGCTTTCAGGGTTTAGAAATTTCCAATCCAGGCAATTTGTGTTGATTTAAATTATGTGGTTGAATTTTAGACCAGATGTATGGAATAACCTGATTCAAAATAAATAGTTATTTCAAAATTGGCTTTCACAGTTTTAAAAGTGGGAGATTTTAACACCATTATCAAATCTGTAAAAGGTACTAGGCAGAACTGAGTTGTCACAACAGAAAACATGCTTAGGCATATGATGGCACTTGGAACTGCAGTCTGTAGCCACCCATTTCTGCCTTCAATTGCTTTTTCCCATGTGTTGGCCTACTATTGGCATTGCTGGGCAGTGAACTAGAATGGGAGACTTTCCCACCTGATTGTGACTTCTTAAACTATGTTACTTTTTTAGCCAGGTCTGTTTTCAGAAGGCTCTTTTTTGGCTGGACAGTTGTACTAGCACAGCACAGTCTTAAAAGCAGGAATCTGTGGTACTGTTGGCAATGAAAATAAATCTATGCAAACTCATAAGGCTGGTAAGAATCAAACCAGCCCTGGCCTTCACAGCATTCATAGTGGCGTAATTCATGATTCCTAAACTTCTGAGTTCCTAGCACATTTTTTAAACTTTTCTCTTCTGTACTCTTTGTGAACACATCCTTATGCATGTGACCAGTAATGAGTAACCCAGTCCTTTTCTCTCATCTGCACATGCTTGGAATTTTTGCATTGGCATGCACTTTCCAGATAGCTATCCTTTCTTTCTTCTTCTTATCCATGTACATGATGTCTTTACACTCTCACATCTACTTTTACTTTGGTTCTTGCTGTTACAGTGCAGCCCTTCCTGCCATCCTGACTTTTTTTTCCTTTTACTTGCATGTTAATTACTTTTAGGTCTTTTTTTCCCTCTCTTTCACAATAATGCAGCTGTTCTGTTTTTTTCATCAGTAATTCTCCCAGGCCTGAGAAAAGACATAGTCTGTTCGCTCTAGTCTGTTCTTGGACAGATAATTATTTTCTTGTATTCTCCTTCCCAACTGCATCCAGTAAAGTTATAAAAGATGGGACTAGAAATTACTCAAATTATCCCTGTGTTTTAGCAGTATGGAAAAACTGAAGCACGGAATCTACTCAATGGCTCTTGTGATGATTTTTCATTCATTGTTGTGACTACTTGAATTATGGAGGAAATTGATTGGAATTTTTCAAGTATTAATACACTAGATAAAGGAATATAAATGCCCATCTTTGCTTGCACCAGTCTCTATGAAAGTTCACCTTCTCAAGAATGTTATATAGTTTTCTTTGTATTCTTTTTACTTCCAGTATTTGAGTAGATACTCTTCACCTTAATTCTGTTGTGTTTTTTAAAGTGAAATAAAAATGCTTCTCCTGGGTTAATTTTCTAACCCTTTTTGAAAAAGCCATGAAACTAACCGTATTTATAGACCATATTTTAAATAAAATAAAGGTTGATATGGTCGATTGAAGTCATGGGTGGACATGTTATTAGTTACCATGATGGTTTCAGATTATACATAACACTTCTGTAATGCTTTATAGTGTTAAAATAAAGAACGCTACTTATTGGTGCCACAGTACTTCTACAGAGGAAAGGAACTCCAAATTCCCAAATATTTGAAGAGTTTTAAATATTTAGGGTATTTTCTTGCCATACCAATCCGTTAGATTTGAGATAAGAGAGAAACAGTGATCACTAGCATTTATTTGGGATGTCACTGCCTGACTAAAAGTGTATTTAAAATCCTTACTTAACCCTGCCTTGTCAAAAGAGAAATGTAAGTTTTCTTGAAGATGCTGAAAATGCGTCAATAACAAGTAATGTAGGAAATTAACTGTAAGCCATTGCTGCATGCTTTACTCTGTTTTGAAATTTTATATTTATGTTGCTTTTGTGTATTGCTCATGTATGTTTAGAGTAGATACTGTAAAAGCAAACCAATAAGAAGCTAAAAAAACCCTAATAGGTTGTGCTGTGGAGGTGGCAGCAGTAACAGTTGGTGCATTGCCACCAGATACTAGAAGTTCATGGTGTAATCACGTGCTTATGAGCCTGAATTTAGGCACTCATGTAAACGTAACCCAAATTTTCATGTTTACCTAGCTGTAATTCCACTGATTGTGTTGTGCTCTCTCTATGTGTGTTTGTACTCTTGCATATGGCAACAGCACTATATTTCATTTATTTCTGACAAAATTCCAAAATGAATTACTCATGTCTTAAAAGGGGCAGGTGTGCCAAGCAAAAGTTAATACTACACATTTTCATAACATAATTTGAATTTATGTGGAAACAACCCCTTTTTTTCTGTGTATTCATTTATGAAAGTACTCCACTGGACAAACTGGTATTAGAAAGATACGTAGGAGGTCTGTGTGTTTAATTTCCTGATACACATGCACATACACACATATAAAATTATCTGCTAACTTCCATGTGCTAGGAATACTTTGCTGAACTAGCCCACTAAAAACTGCTTCTAGGGTTGTAGATTTAACATGTTGCATGCTGGGATTTTCTCTGGAACAGCTGATTTCTCTCTTTTAATGCAATGATTTGTGACTTTCGTTTCTCGTCTTTCCTGTCTGTCTGACTCTGATGTTTGTGCTTTCCACTTCACAGGCATGCAGTATGGTGGATATGTTAATAATCAAGCTAGCTCTGCACCAGCTCCCTTGTCATCAAGTTCAGATGATGAGGAAGAGGATGAGGAGGATGAGGAAGCAGGTTGGCTTTAGCTTTACACCAGTATCTTGTTCTCTTCCTACTCAAGGTTTTCTCCATATTTCCATCTCCTGAAACTTTTTCTTCATTTAAGACAAAGCATCACTCTGACTCTTCAGCTTGAAATTTCCCAGCTGTTACTAGTATAGTAAACGAAAAGGACTTCAGTAGTGACCAACAGACAGGTCCTTTTTTGTCATGTTAATATCAGATGTTTTATGAACCTAACAAAGGAATATTCACAACTTGCAAGACTCCCATAGTTTTAGTATTTTGATTTTCTGAAGATAACTAGCAATAGAACTTAGACTGATAATTGTTCAGGTTAAGCAACCAGATGCCATTTGTATCATTACATTAAACAGTGTTTGCCTCATTTCTCATTTTTTGCATAAAGAATTCGTACAATTAAGGTAGTAAACATTGAGAGATTGTAAGTGTGCTTTGTAGGACAGTAGATTAATCTGTGCTGGTTTTTTTCTCCTTCTAAAGGTGTATGTCTCAATGGTCAGGCACATAGGTTCAGTTTTAATCTGCTTGCTTTGTAGAAAACTTTAAAAGTTTGTTGGTTTTGGGTTTTTTTTTTTTAAGAAGTGATTCATCCTGATTGACTGAAGTGTTACCTATTTGGTTGCAAGGATTCTGCCTCTGTTTTGTCAGAATGACCTGGTTTTGTGAGTTTAATGTTTCTCACCAGTTTAGTTTCTTCAGTTTTGGTAACCTTTTCCTCTGAAACTTAGAGAAGTCTTTACTGGCTGCATGAGTATAAAAACTGTATAAAAAACTTCTTGAGATAAACATTAGACTACTGCCCTTCTTCATAGATGTAAGTAACAGTGCATACCTTGTACTGCTGGCTTTTAGTACTGATTGGGAGTAGGAAACTATTGTAGCTTTTTCTTTAATTTTATAATTCATGTCAGAAAAAGAAAACAGTGCCAGGTCTATTAAAATAATTAAATCATCACCTAGAATACTGTGAAAATAGTATAGTGTACTGATAATAGTTCTGTGAAGAATGGAACAAACCAGTGATGACATCCAGGTCATAATTAAGAAGAGTGTGTTGGGTTTGCATGCCAAGGTTTCTGTGAAATGATGTCTGTTGGGTTTTTTATCAATTATAACCTTTCTGTCCTTACTTTGTTTCCTGAACAAAGTTTCATACTCCCTACCATCATTCTCTCTCAAGTTCTGTACTTCACTAAAACCTGTAGCCTCTGAGGTATCATTGCATTTAAACTTCTCTCATGGAAAAGAGTGAAAGGGCACCCAGGTTCAATATGGAGGCCTTCTGATTAATAAGCAGCATCCTGTGTTATGCCCTGTCACCAGGAGCTAATGCAAATCATAAACAGATTTCAGTAGACAAATTCCTGGCTCAGAATGTCGCAGTGGTTTTATGAAGAATAGGTGTTGGAAACCTGGTTGCTTCTGTTTGTGTAACTTCTCAATTGTTTTGTTGACCTAACAAAAGTGTATTTTGACTTTGCTGTAGCAAGACTTAGCAAAACTTTAAAAGTACTAATCCTGGTCAGAGTAAAAAAAGTCATGAATCTTGTTTCCTTCGGCTTCTAGTGTAGAAAATAAAAGCTTGCAGTTAAGTTCTTTTGTAACCTCCAGGATTGAAAAAAAGAAAATTTTCAGTGAAAATCTGAAAGTTAAGGTTTTATGAATGTCACAGGATTAAATTATCCTTTAAATAATATATTACCGTTAGTCTAATGGATGCTTTTGAAAGCTTTTCTATTTCCGAGTTGAATGCTTTAAAGGCAAAATATGCAAGAATTATCTGTACTATCAGGATGATGCCATGCTATTTCTGTGTCCCAAATGTCAGTGATGTTAAGTTTTCATATGCAGGAGTATCTTTACTTGGAAGTCTCAAGTGTTCCACCATTGAAGTTCTCCCTTGAAATACTTCCAGCTTTGCACTGGGATGTGTGGTCATGGTTGATCCTTCTGAGTAGAACAGTATCAGTGAATCTTTTCAGTCTTTTCTACCACATAAATTATATATACAGTTTTCATTTTTTTCTCAATTCTTAAAGAGATGCTTTCTTTTCTATCACACTTCATGGCCTGGTGTGTTCTAAAGAGAAGATACATTTCATCTCCTTGGCCCTTTTTCCTTTGGAAATAAATGTGTGAAATCACACTGGAAGAGATGGTTTAAAATAATTCTTTGTTTGCCAGATGTTCTACAATAAGATATTTAAGATCTGTGCATAGGTTGAACTAAAAGTTAAGCAATCGAGTTTCTTCAGTCCTAACAGCTATGTATGTGCTCACTGCACTTGTTTATATCTGCCTAGTTAATTTTTGGTACTTGTTTTTATATAGTTACTTTTTACTTAGCTACTTTAGGCTGAGCCAAGAGTAATTGTTTATACTGGCTGAAGTTCAGACCTTTTGTCAATGACAGTGGAAAATATAATCTTGAGACTGAAGGGAAATCGAGCTGTGAATTAGAATGGTACAGAAAGGAGGGATGTATTAAATACTTGTCAGTTTGGCTTGAAGGTGGGGATGGTGGATAATTACTGTGAAGATGATGGGAATCTTCTGTTGCTTGCAGTTGTGAAGAAAGTCATGAATGGACTCTTTTTAAAGTGTGCATGGCCTCAGTGGATATAGTCTAGAAAGAACTTTTGGTTTAAGAAAAAAAAAATTATTTCAAGAAACATTTTTTTTTGTCATTTTCCCATTGATCTCTCTTGCTGTTTGTTGGGCATGTGCTTGTTTGTTTTTAGTATCATGTTGATTATACTTGCTCCCTCTCCTCTTTACAGTGGTAATAGTTTTCAAGTCTTAGGGCTGAAGTGGTGGGTTTTTTTCCCCAGGATCTTTCTTGACAGTTTCTTATCAAATGTTTTAGAAAAAAAAATCTTAGTCTCTTATTTATCAAAAGCTTGCTATTTCTGATGTCCCTAAAGTTAAACTATTTTCCTCTCCCAGCACTTGATAGTTCCTCTACTACAAGCAGTGCCTCTCCTGTTCTGAACAATTATGATGCCCTGGAAGGAGGTGGCTATCCAGGTAATCAGTTTGTTTTGAATTATTTATTTAGGTACATAAATGTGTTTTTTAAATTGTTTCTGGTGCTGCTTATTGTTAGTAACAAGTAGATGAAAGGCAGTGCCTATGAAAGAAACAGGGGGAATCATCAGAGGAAACACACATGCCTTTTAAAATAATTTCTCACAGTTTTAACAGTGAAGTTCATATAACCATTTAATAAAACTTCCCTGAATCATAAGTCATACTTTCCATTGTAGTCTTGAGGGTAGTGCTGAAAATATGCTGTGTGAAAATATGCAGCATCTTTTTTCTAGATTATACTATATGCCTGATTGTGTTGTTGACATTAGGAGCTGATAATAGTTGCTGACACATCACAGAAGTTCTGGGAGACCAACAATATAATCTTGCAGAGGTGCTTGGATCAGGTTATTTTCTTTCATTTTTCTTCATTTAAAGAAAATGGCTGCTGTTTTGCTTACTCTTAGCTCTAAAATTATCAGGACTGCCAGCTTGGTTCTAAACGAACCTACTGGCCAACTGCCTTGGTCTTGAAATCTGTAGAGCTGCCATATTGAGAGCAAGTGGAAAAGATGCTATTCAAAGTATTTTAGCCGGTATTTTGAATTAATAACTGGATTAATTTGGAGGGCCTACCCCTCCTGCCTTTTTCTGGCCCCTGGGAGTTTCACAGTAGTTTGCCATAGTTTGATGGGTTTCAGATTAAAGTAAGATCTTTCTCAGTTAGAAAGCTCGTATTGTTATCCACATAGAGTCTACAAATTCTAACCTCTGGCCTAATAACTAACCATTTTGGTTCTGCTGAAGGCATATGCTAAAAAGTAACTTGTTCTTTTTTTTTTTTAATAATAAGATAAACAGAGTCAACATTAGGTATCTTAAATCTGTTGCAGGTTTTTTTATTGTTTCATTGGGGTTTTTTCCCTCATGGAGTGTTCATGCCAAACATAGTTTCTTGGCAGTCTGTTTCTTAAGTGCTTTTTTCCTTTGCTTGCACTTTTCCCAGTTGACTTCACCAAGCTTAAATTCTTCTGAAACTTAGCTCACATTTTTAGACATTTCTAAAGACTAGTTTCATCTCCCTACAGCTGTTAAGTTCACATGCATGGATTTAGGTCTATGTCTTACTTTCAGTTTGACCTTTAAAAACAGCAGAACTAAACTGTGCTGCAGACATATATAAGAGAAACTTGTATCAGGTTGAAACTTCAAAAGAGACCATGCTTAGTTTCTCCTGTAGCATTTATGAACACTGTCAAAACATCAGGCTAAACCAACAGAGCTATTCTCTAACTCTTGGCACGGCTTTTCATGAAGTAATCATAGAATCACTGAATGATTCTAGTCATGTTATGACAGTTTTCAGAAGTGATAGAGAGGAGACTAAGCAGGAATAGTCTCATTTGTGGTTTATATCAAATGTGTATATTGGAATAAAATGTGGTTCTATTTTTATTCAATTCAAATGATTTTTTTTAAGTTGCCTCTTTTTGTAAAGTAACATTTTGTTTGTAGTGACACAAGTCTCTGGTCATCTTTCCAGACACTCTGTCAATATTCTTGAAGTGATCTTCCTTTCTGATTTCTTTTTTCAGTGCAGAAAAATAACTTGATGGCTAATGAAAAAACTCATGAATGGCAATGTTGTTTTGAAGCACTTAGGAGTTTACATTTAAATTACAAAGGAAATAATAAGTATATTCAATACCTGTGGCATTTCGTTTGTCTTTCCAGAGACACGTTCTGGGACCAACAGCCCAGTTCCCTCTCCTTCAGTCCTCCAAACATCAAAAGCTCCTAAGCCCTTCGGTTATGGGTATCCAGCACTGCAGCCAGGCTACCAAAATGCAACACCACCTACTCCTGTGCAGCCCAGTAATCCAGGACACCATCCTGGTTTTCAGCATTATCCACAAGTTTGTATTTTTAATTTAAAAATTACTTCATGAAATAAATTCTTGGAAAACCTGTTTCTGTGTGATACATTTCCCCTTTATTTTCATATTTCGTGTATTTATAATTTCTGAGACAATAGATGTTAGATACAATATTGATGTCGTAGGTCTGGTTCTAAACTTATTGGAAGGCTTTTGAATGAAAGTTTTAAGTGTGCCTCCAAGTAGTTGGGCTTAACAAGGTTGTTTCACCAGTTATTAGCAACCTCCACAGTGTTAAGGTTTGATATTTGAGGGAGCTGAACTTTATTGATAGGAAACCATGAAGAAGCATAAGGAAGTATTTGATCAGGATATATCAGAGCATTGCTATAGGTTGTGATCTCAAGCATTAAGTGGCCTTATGAGCATGGTATGGCATAGGGTCCAGATAAAAGAGTTCTGTAGAGCTTGTGCTGGCTGTGTGTAGTGGAGGAGGCTGCCTGTATCGGCTCTGTTTGCCTCATAAAGATAGCTCCAAACACCCAAGAAATTATGTACGATCACCTGATTCCTCTTGTACATGTGAATCCCCCAGGAACAGTGGCAGAAGGAGAGCCAGATACTGAGGCAAGGCACAAATGCTGAAGAAGTGCAGAGAAATGTGTGTGTGAAGGGGTCTAGAAAAAGAAATGTACTGATACACAAATCCTGCTCTCTGAAGTGAGGGTCAACTGGCAAAGGTAGTGGAACTGCTGTGGTAGGTGATCCTTGCTGCATATAACATCCAGTCACAGGCATAAATGTAAAATGTGACTTGGAAGAAATGTTTAATTTAACTTTTTTTTTGTTAATTGAAAGGGTTGGCTTCATCTTTACTATACCGTGAGATGAAGTTAGGCTCTTTTCAGGAGCACACAGTAAAAGAACAGCAGTTCCTTCAAGTGACATCTGCTTGGACATATAAAGAGAAAATTCTTCAGGATGGGAGTGGGGAAGCACTAGAATGATGCTGTGAGGTTGTCAATTCTTGCATATTTTCAAAACTTAGCTGGATGAATCTATATGATCAACCTAAACTAACCTTTAACTTAGCCTTGCTTGAGCAATGGGTTAGACTACCAAACCTCAAAGGTGCCTTCCAACATAACCTTTTCTCCTCTTCTATGGTGTTTTGATTTAATTTACAAAAAATTACTTAAAGGCAGTGTCTATAATTTGGAAGAGCTGATTGTAACAAAAGTTAAATTGCAGACAAGAGTGGGAGAGAAATTGTGTCAGCCTTTTTAGTAACTTGTTTTCTTATGCCTGGAGAGATTGAAGGATTCTATGTGTCTTGAGTGTTGATTTCTTTAATGAATTTGAATTTTGTCCTATGATACACATTTGGAAGGTGTTCACATTTGTTGTAGCATTTTTAAATTTCTACAATACAAGACACTTTTGTTTGTTTGGGTTTGTTATTAATTGCTGCTGTATCTTTTTTTATACATGTCTGGAAGGGAGGGCACTGCAAGAACATTGAAGGTTGTTATTTAAACATCTTTGTGTGTTTACCTGTTTGTCATGCTCTTTCCTATTTCAGCAATATCCGGGTGTGAACCAGCTGTCCTCTTCCTTAGGAGGATTAAGTCTACAGCATTCTCAGCAGCCAGAAAGCTTGAGACCAGTAAACCTTACACATGATAGAAATATTTTACCGGTGTCTTCAGTTCCAGCACCTGTGCCTAACTTGAATTCTGATCTTAGGAAATTAAACTGCAGTCCAGAGTAAGTTTACTGCGTCTGGGACAGTGTCTTATATTTTTTAGTGGGCAATAATTATGTAAAATGTCAAGAAGTGTCTAAACTGACTCGTAACTTTAAATCTTAGTGGTGAGCTCATAAAACCCCTTTTAACTGAAAATAAGTTTATCCTCTGAATCATGACACAAATATTGTAACTCTTGCCATCAGAATACATTATATGCAGTGAGTGTAGCTAGTTTCTTAGTATTTTAATAATTGTTCTATATCTTCACCTTGTTTTGTCCATATAAAAAACGGTATTTTAATAAACACCCTAATGGTACACCATATATTTCATAGAATGTTTTGTAATATTGCACAGGATTTTTTTTTTCCACAAAAGCGTTACAATTATGCCTGAATACACTTAACAATTTATAGGTATATTTTACTATGGTAATTCTGCAATCACATATCCTATTACCTCTAATAACATTAAGTAGTATTATCAACTATCCCAAGTCAAGTACAGCTAAGTACAATGGAAAGTGCTATTCCCCAAAGATTTTATTTATAACTCCAAAGTAAATATTCTTTGTGGCCCCAAAGTGACTCAGCATCGTTATTGCTGTAGTGACAGTGCATGGTCCCACCAGAAAACAGAAATCAGAAAACTGAAGGCCTGGAAATCTTTCTTAGATATGGAACACTTTGGACAGCACTATTTGTGCTTTGGGCTTTTTTAGTGTCCCTTCATGTTACACAAAACAGATGGGTTTGACTCTCTCAGTATTTGGGATCCTTTTCTACTGTTTCTTATATAAATACGACATTCTGAGAACTAGTTAAATACTCTATTGGTTCACTGGAAAAATCTTTATAATGAACAGAAAAATACATTGTTTTCATTGAATGTTGTATCTAAAGCAGTTCTGTCTCTTAATTGCAAGTTAGTTTTGTTATTCTTGCATTGCTGAACTAAACTGTGGAGCAAGAGAGTATTTTTTGTTTGTTTCTTTTCGAAGCCTTTTTTAAAATCTTTTTGCCTTTTTTTAATTAAATCATCTTTGTAAAACATAGAATTTCTTAAATATTTAAGTTCTTTAAAATCAGGTGTTAACAGAATGTTTTCAACATCTTTTAGAATTCCATTTTTAACATAATGTTTCTATTTCCTTTGAGCTCATTTCGATGTACATTGACAAATATTCCACAGACACAGGCTTTGTTAAACAAAGCAAAGCTTCCTTTGGGTTTGTTGCTGCATCCCTTCAGGGACCTGACGGTAAAGTACCTTACATTTTTATGTGTGTGTTTGTTTTATATATGCATTTGTTCTATTTGCATTCAAACAATAAAATATAATGAACTCTTAAGTCCCAAGTTTAACAAAAGGACCAAAAAATTGTCTTTGACTTAAGAGAGGAGGAGAGCAAAAAAGGCTTGAAATTGCGACTTCATTGAAATGCATAAGGGAGAAGCCCTTCAAGTTTCTTTTTTTGCTGTTGAAAATATTTGCTTGCCTGTGGTTCTCTGAAGAATTGCCAGTCTATGTGTTGGGCTCACAACTGTCAGATAAATCTTGGAAAGGTGTTTACAGAGCTCCCGGCAGAGAGGTGCTCACTTTGAATGTGTGACTGGCTTGATACTTGCTGTCAGTAGAACGTAAGCACAGTATAAGATTGAAGCTATATTCATAATTGTTAAGCAACTCCTCTGAATCAAATTTATTAGCATTTATGTAAAAATGTGAATAACTGTCTGGTATAACTTCTTTTTATTAAATGTGTGTTCTTTGTATAAGGTTTTTTATAATGTGAAATATTTCACATTTTCACTCCAAAGTTGTCCTTTCATAATTCCTTTTGCCATAGTAGCTGTAATTTAAAGTAATTTCATTTAAGATCTTACTACATCTTTGATTTTGAGATTATATTAAGACAATAATTAAATGGGTTTTTTGATATTAAGGAGGAGATTGTTTTTAATAGACTTCATAATTACTCTATGAAATTGAACTAAACAGCTAAAAGGAAAGATGATACAAAATGTAGTCTTACAAAGCTTTTATGAACTGTACTGCATAGAGATGTTTTCCATAAAATATATAACGTTCGTTTGTGACAGCTTTCCATTGTTTCCTTTTTAGCAATTACCAGTAATAACATCAAGCACAATAGTGAGATGCAGATCCTGCAGGACTTACATCAACCCTTTTGTTTCTTTCATTGATCAAAGGCGGTGGAAATGCAACCTGTGCTATAGAGTTAATGATGGTGAGTGACTGTAGCAGGAGATGCTTGCATTTATAGAATCTCTTGCAAGTATTTGCATTGTATCAGTCCGTGGGATATTTTAGATTAGTTTAATCTAGACTAATCTAAGGTTAAATTACAGTGATTAAATTACAATGTCCTTATGATCTAGAGTTTTTGGAAAACATCTTAAGTCACATGTGTTGTGCTTATTCTTGAAGTAAAAGATTGTTTTGCAGTCTTGGGGGAGATGAAGAAAATGTATTCATGATGTGCTGATTACTTGTCTAATGAAATCAGCTAATCCCACTGACTGCAGTTGCAATATGCAAATGGAAACATGATGACAGCTACAATCCAGGCCAGAGGTTATGAGAAATGGTACAGATTGCTGCTTGTTGTGAAACGCTCTACTTGCATCGCTCTTTTATAGCTGGGGATCTGTTGTTTAAAATAAACCTTTCCAATAACTGGATTTTGATGTTAAAGATATGCCTGAGATATTTGAAATGTTCCCCTTTTTATGTATCTTTAATATGAATTTTTTGCTGTTGCAATAATTAAAGTGTGCCCGCATTACTTTGCATTTGTCTGTAATAATGGGTTTTATTTTCTGACAAAAATATAATCTGTATTTGGGGGGGATTTTTTTTTTAATAGTTCCTGAAGAATTTATGTACAATCCTCTGACACGGTCTTATGGAGAGCCTCACAAACGGCCAGAGGTGCAAAATTCTACAGTGGAATTCATTGCTTCTTCAGACTATATGGTAAAAAAAAGTTTTCATAGTAACTATAATAGCAATTGTATATTAATATAATAATACTTGAAATTAATGTCACACATTGATCCAGTGGTGTGTATTAATGTTCGTGTGAAGCTCCTCTTTAACACCAAGGAATAGGGAAATTCTTATTTTGACTTTTGGCTCATGTAAACAGTCAGGAGTTTTTGAGTTAAAAGTAATTCAGTGTGTGTAGTCATCCAGTGTAGTTTAGTGTGGCACAGTCAGATTTGAATCTGATGCAATGTGATTTCTGGCTTTCTCCCTCATTTTGAGGAGGTTTGAAAGACCAGTAATAGGATAATGAGCAAATTAATTCAGCTTCAAATTTCTAGTTAGTAATTTTGAAGAAATGGTTCTTATTAGGAATCAGTTTACAATTGCTGGGGTGATGGTCTTGTCTGCCTGGGAAAAGGCCTAGTTCATAATGACATATTTTAGCAGCAGCAAAAATAAAGTGTTCTCTTGTGTGAATTGAAACACTATGGCAGACATTTAACAGTAAATAAACAGAGCTTGTTATATAGTTGCAGAAAGGATGTAGGTGGAATGTTTTAACCCTGTTTAATGGATCACATTGTCCATGTGCTGAAAGAACAATGGAATTTAAAAGATGGAAGTCTGTATCTTTCATCATGTTTGAATTGACTGTTGGAAGGAGGGACTAAAATAACGTTCTTTTTTTTACTCAAGTATAACATTTTATGTTTATTACAAATGACAGTTATTAACCACTGGAGATTGTGGTTAAGTCTATCTGCATATTGCTTAGTAGATTACCTGTATTGCATAATGTATATCTTGCATTTTTCTAAGTATTCCCTTTTCCTACTTCCCTTTCTAATAACTAATCACTTTTAACATTTCTTCGAATATGATTTTTGAGGTTTTTTTTTTTTTTACTTTGTAGCTTCGTCCTCCTCAGCCTGCGGTGTATTTATTTGTTTTAGATGTGTCTCATAATGCAGTGGAGGCTGGATATTTGACAATACTCTGCCAGTCATTGCTGGAAAACCTAGACAAGTAAGAGTATAAATAACCTTTTCAAATCAGCTAACATGTTGTTATGAACAAAATGTAACTGAAAATTTTGAAGGAAATTTCAAAGTGTCTAAACATTCTGTCCCTAAAGGGCAGAAGTTCCACTGCCTGGAATTTCTTCCTTGCATGTGTATCTGCATATAATTTAATTACTTATCTGCAAGGAGTATTAAACTGTAGCTTCTAATGACATGGTGATTGTACAAAGATTTTTAAATTACATTCTTTCCTCCTGCCAAGACCAATACAAACAATAAATTACAGAGGTTAAATTTTCTGGTTCTTGTGCTGAAAGGTCTGAGGTGCTGCAAACAGGAACACTGTGAGCACGAGTGTAAGACTGCCTAGGTGTATTGTGTTGTCAGTTTGGGGTTTTTTTAGGTCACAGTTACTGTGTGCCAATTTCTGTGGTTTTATTTTTGCACTGGGACGGCACGTATGGGATTGTTCCTGGTGCATTTTGAGTGAAAGTTCATGAGCTTCACTGTGTTCATGCCTTTTGACAACTAATCCTGTGGAGGCCTTGCCTTGAAAATTCCTTTCTGCAAGTTTTTCTTGGCAAACTTGGTTTTCTCATAAAGAAGCCAACATACACATTAAAAAATCTTTGCTTCCATCTTCTAGTTCAGTCTATCTTTGTTCAGTTTTTTACAGCTATTTTGTCAACAGAATCTCGGAAACGTGCTTAATTATTTTAGGAAAATTCATAAAATCCCATGCAAAGTCCAAAGAAAAATCAATGCATTCACCCCATTTATATACCTAGATGGTAACAACAATATTTGCCTCTGGCTCTTAGTCAGTGTCATGGTTTTCAGCACTTCATAATGATTTCTATATTTTACATGAGAAATCCCATGTGTTTTGCTATACACTGAAATATAGTCCACATGAGAAATAACTACGTTGCATTGTAGAGACATTGGATTTTGGTTTAGAGCTGTAAGTACTCTGTAACTATGTTAGTAAATGGGGGTTCTCTATTAGAAAAGAGCAGAACACACAGTTTTCTACTAAAGAACTGAGAAAGCTGCCTTCTTTCCCGTGTCAGTGTAATGTTTAAATGAACTTACTTCTCTTGTGGAACAAAGCATCAATATATTAGTGAGTGCTTATCTGTAACACTTGGTCTTATAGACCGTATCATTACTCCAGCTTTTCAGAAAATGTTGAGGAAATATTGATTATACATTCATGTTTCAGATCTCCCTTCTTATGTTATCCCTTCACTTCTTTACACATGAGTTTCTGCTAACATCAGCAGAAGCCCTGAGTATCTGTATGTCTTGAGAGAGAGATTTAGGCTTTAATAGTTTATTCTTTAATGTTTCAGGCTGCCTGGAGATTCAAGAACAAGAATAGGGTTCATAACGTTTGACAGCACTGTTCAGTTCTACAACTTGCAAGAAGGTTTATCACAGCCTCAGATGCTGATTGTCTCAGATATTGATGGTAAGTAAAAAGAAAATGGAAGCTGATTTTTTGAGAACCTATTATTTTTTTTTTCTCAGAACAAAGGTTAGAATCTCTCAACTGTTTAGTATTAGGTCAGTGTTACTGAATGAGAATACTTTTTTGAAAAATTGTCTTGCACTAACTACAGAGTGGGTGATGTTTAAAATTTGAAATTCAGTAGTTAATTTTGCTTTGAATCAGACAAGCTTTATATAGACTGTATTACTTTCTCTAGTGCTTGTGTATCTGCATATAATTTACTTTCTTATCTCCAAGGAATATTTAGCTGTAACACTCATGGTGTTTGTAGCAGTGGGCAATGAAATGTTGTATTCTATTTTGTGTTACTTTTTCTTTAATAATTTTTGATTTTTCTATTCTCTTCACAGATATTTTCCTACCTACACCAGATAGTTTACTTGTAAATCTCCATGAGAGCAAAGAGGTATGATTGCTCAAAATATATAATTAAATATAAGCCGTTAAATATTCAAAACAGATAGCCTTGTTAAACTTTGAATTCAAACAAGCTTCATAATATGTAGTTCCTGTGCTAATTTTTCATTATGGAAGTATTGCATGTTATTTGGTTGATACATCATAGCTTCTAAAATTACGACTTTATTTTCCTTAGTGTGTTAAAACTGAACTGAAATACTTGGTAGCGATTCTGCCACTTCAGTCACGGCAGTACAGCTTTTTAGAAACAGCAGAGAATCTCATAAAACACGTTTCAATCTGTTCTGCAGCTGATAAAAGATCTACTGAATGCATTACCAAATATGTTCACCAATACAAGAGAAACGCACAGTGCATTGGGCCCTGCTCTTCAGGCTGCATTTAAACTGATGTCTCCAACGGGTGGTCGGATCTCTGTGTTTCAAACTCAGTTACCATCTTTGGGAGCAGGGCTTTTGCATTCCAGAGAGGATCCCAATCAAAGGTCAAGCACAAAGGTAAAAAACTTCCCTTACTACTCATTTCAAAAGACTAAACTGGCTATGTCTTTCTGACTTGCATAGTTCTGCAGATCAATCGCTTGGTCTTCATTTTTAGCAATTAACTAAATTTTAATTATGTCTACATTTATGCATTTAAGAGGACTACTTTATACATGTGTGTGTGGTATTACTTGTTTTGAAGTGCATGAGCTGTCTTTGGCCTTTGGTCCATAATTTTTCTTGGCAAGCAAAAGAAGCTGCAAATACTTGTGACTCAGTTACTCAGATGCTGCTGAATATGTCTTTTGTTCTATGAAGTCTAAAAGGCGTGATTGTTGTCATAACTCCTCCCTGTATGATTTACTTACTAAAGGTGGTCCAGCATCTTGGTCCAGCAACAGACTTTTATAAGAAATTGGCACTGGACTGCTCCGGCCAGCAGACTGCTGTGGATTTATTTCTCTTAAGTTCACAATATTCAGATCTAGCTTCTCTTGGTAAGGAGTACCTGGTTCCCACTTTCTACTCTGTTGTCTCTCTTCAGAAGTACAGGCTACCTCAGGAATTCTTAAGTCATGTAAATATTTTAGCACTGATGTAATTGCAGCTCATGTTGCAAAGGAATTGACCTTGAAGTTGATGGAAGTAAAGAACAGAAGTATTACATTGCTGGTATTAGACAATTAATTCTAAGATTTCAACATTTTAAATGAGAAATATTCTCCTGCTCAAGAACAGAAAACAGAAACATGGCAAGGAATTAATGAAATTTAATTGTCAGGGTAGAACAGAGTTTTCATCTTTTGATAATTATCCAAGACTTGTGTCTGTACACACACTTAATTTTGCCTCTACACCGTTAGGTATTTCTGGAAGTACTTCAATCTTAGCTGCCAAATGTAGGATGTTTATTGAATTTGGTGTATAATTAGGTCATTATATGTTGGGGTGATTCATTTCTATCTTCACTGGCCTGGGTCAGTTCTCAGTGTCTTACTGATGTGGTGATACTGAAAAGATGAACATAGATGTGACTTGTGGAAGTCTGGGCACGATTTTTATGTCCTGATTTCATGTTACAGTTTTACTTCTTAACTGTATCTTTCCTTCCTTCATAGCTTGCATGTCCAAGTATTCTGCTGGATGCATCTATTACTATCCGTCTTTCCATCGTAGCCATAATCCTGCTCAGGCTGAAAAGCTGCAAAAAGACCTGAAAAGATACCTTACAAGAAAGATTGGATTTGAAGCAGTTATGCGCATTAGATGTACAAAAGGTGTGTCTTCAATGCTGATCTGAATGGAATGGTTGGTGTAAATGTCTTAGCAATCATTTTGAATATACTTAGTCCTTAACAACATTAAATTGAATGTTATTTTTCTTTCTTTGAAGAGTAAAAGAATAACCTTTAAGTTAAGTTAGCTTTTGGTGTTTGGTGTTTTGTTTTGTAATTGATGATACCATCTCAGTATAAGTTAACATGTTTAGTGTAAGGGCATCATTCACTTTGGATTGCTCAGAATTGAACATGAACTCTACAGGATCATGCTGAAATGTCTAATGATTCATGTAATTGGTTCTACATGATAGAATTTTTATTGTTTTCTTCAGCCTTAGCTTGAGGGCTGGGGTTTTAGTTGTTAGTGAGAGTTTTCCATACTGTTTTAACCTCACTCTGAATTATTTAATCTGCTTCTAGGTCTTTCCATACACACTTTCCATGGGAATTTTTTTGTACGATCTACTGATTTACTGTCCCTTGCCAATGTCAATCCTGATGCTGGATTTGCAGTACAAATGTCCATAGAGGAAAGTCTGACTGACACATCTTTGGTTTGTTTTCAAACAGCTCTTTTGTATACTTCCAGTAAAGGTAAATAAATTAATAGATCAGCTTTTTGTTTCTTTCTATGATGTAATGTTTACAAAGGTAGTTCCATAGCCTTTTGTTGAGCTCTATACCCTAAAAGAATCTTGTCGGATCTAGTAAGCTAGTAAGCCTACTTTGCAGTTAATGACATAGTGGAAATACTTGTAAACACTGTTCTGATGTGAAAATTTCATCTGTATCTGACATAGTGCTGATTCAGCAAGACTGTTTTACTAAAAAGTCTGGCCATTGTTACAAGCAGTAACATATTTGGCAGGCACTTAGTCCAAACACACAGAACTGTGATGTATTGGAACAAGCTGCAATTACTACTCTGGGTGAGCATAAAGAATAGCAGCTAATTTCTATGGTAGAAGATGCCAAAAAATTTTAGGATGGATATCAATGTACTTCATTTATAGGATCAAAGACACTGATTGTGGATGTTGCTAGTTTGTGTTATCAGTTTGGGCTGCTTTAGAGTAGAATTTGAACAGGTTGAGACAGGAATGGGAGTCAGTGTTTCAGCAATTTCTTGACTGGTATGTTTTCTAGAATGGGTGCATCTTAGATGGGAGGAGATGCTGTAATGGCTGAATTTGTTTACTTCTACCAGGAGAGAATGCATAATGATTTCCACTAATTTCTCTTAGGTGAGCGTCGAATTCGAGTGCACACACTTTGCTTGCCTGTAGTGAGTTCCCTGTCTGATGTGTATGCAGGAGCAGATGTACAAGCAGTTGTGTGCCTCTTAGCAAACATGGGTGAGTACAGACCAGGAAGATTCATGTGGTTTTTGCATGTTCTTAATTTTGCCAGCTGTTTAAATGAAGTAGTGAACAAAGCCTGGATATTATTAAAAAAGGTTGGAGTGCAACACACTGAAGCCTGTGAGTGCAAAAGATGACAAAATCAAATTTGTACTGAAACTGTGAACTGAAATACTCCTTGTTCTGAATACTTCACAGACTTTAGCCTTTTAAAAGGAGCCTTATTACTTTGTTTGTTAGTAAAGGACAAAGAATCATAACACACATGGACCAAAAACTCATTTTTGTGTCATCATTATCACTATTGTTCACTCAAACTTTAACATTCTAGGATTACTTAAGAAGCAGTGTTTCAGTTTAGTGAGCTGCTGGAGACTAAAAGGGAATTTCTAACAACAGTGTGTCTGAGATACTGGTTTTCTGTCCTCTGTTGTTGCAGGGTTAAGGATTCTTACTTACCCCTTAATTGTGGGTCATAAGTAGCTGTTTCATAGACTGATCTCTCCTGTTAAATGTGTGCTCTCTCTGTGCAGCATTTTAGCATGTGCTATATTGTATATTAATATTGAAATGAGTTAGAAGAAGTAAATTATAATTCTGTATCTATTGGGATTGTAACTAGATGATCTTTATGGTCCTAAACCGTTCTGTGATCTCCTCTTAAATGCACATTCAGTCCAGCAGGTGGCTTCCTCCAACAAAAGGATTTGCAGCCCTTGCGCAGCAGAGAAAGATGAAACTGCTTTTACACTAATCACAGTTATGCCACTGAAGTAATGGAAGAAATTTCTTGTGTGAGGGGGGAAAAAAATCAAAATTAATTGCTGCAAATCTTACCTTGGAGGTTGGGCAACAGCATTTCAACAATAGCTAAGTTGAAATAAGGTTTATTAAATTTATATAAGGTTTATTAAATTTATATTTAGACTTCACTATGTATGATTGCTTTAAAAAATTATTTTAATTCTCTAAGACTACAAACCAGGGAGCCAAAATTAGCTACACTATATTTTTAAGCATTGTAAATGTGAGTTTCTGTAGGGACAGTCATCTAATCTACTCCTAAAACAATTTAGGACTGCAGATGTGGTTTGGGGGATTTTTTTAGTCTTGAAACATAACCTGAAAGTGCAACTAAAATTTTCAAAATTCATATTCATTCAAGGGACTGAGTGAGGCCATGTCCAGTAACTTGTTCCCTCCTTGTAACCCCCCAGCTGTGGATCGCTCCGTTTCATCCAGCCTTGCAGATGCAAGAGATGCCTTAGTCAATGCTGTGGTGGACTCCTTGGCAGCGTACATGTCAACTGCCTCAAATCTGCAGCAATCCATGCTGATAGCACCAAATTCCCTCAAGCTCTTCCCACTCTATATTTTGGCTCTTCTCAAACAGGTATGTAGTGGATTACTGTTTGATGTTTAGTTCATTGTTCCGTTTGTGGAATTCTTCGGTTCTAGGCCAAACAATGTCTGCACTTTTCTAAAATTATGGGAATTGAATTACCATCCTTATGCTGACTGGACTTTTTTGTAGAAGATGACTATAGTAGCTTATTTTAAATTGTTAATGTCTGAACCATTTATTAGTTTACTTGATTTTGAATTTATGTTCTGTATTGTATGGCTTTACAATGAAAATAAATATATAATTTACAATTAGTATTTCTCACATTTTGGCAGCTTATTAGTGTAGCCCATAAAGGTTGTTGAAAACTGCTTATAATTACATCTTTATTTTTATTTTATGAAGGAAAAACCAAGTATTTTCCAATAGATATTTTTTGTACTTCAAAGCTACAAGAAGAAAAATTAGTTTCCATGGAGATACAGTGAAATTTATTATAGAAATAATGGAGTGATATACTTTAAAGTTCATATAGAAGTAGTTACTACTTTTTAAAATTATTTTTAATAATATCTTTGGATTACTGAACATCATACTTAAACAGGAAAGCTTCCTGCCATGTTTTATTCTGAATAAATCTCATTGCTTAAAGGTTTTTGTGCCTAACAGTTCTTGGTTCAGTTATAATGAATGAACCTTTATAAAGGTCTTGTAAGAGATCTAAGCATAATAATTTATTTTCTTTGACTCAGTGATTATTTCAGTCTCTTAATATACTGATTATGGTTTTTTGATGCTTGCATAATAAATGCAGTTAATGATGGGGAAAAAGCAGGCCATTTATTATCAAGATTTGTGTAAAAGACAGAGTGTCACATAAGAGTGGCTGGGAAGAGTTGTTTAGGTTTATTATCTTTATTAACAATTATAATATTATCTTTATTAACAATAATAAAACCTGGGATATAGAGAAAACAAAATCAAAATGCTTGTGGCAGCCAAGATGAGTGATGTCCTTAGCTTTGTTGTAGAAGTGAATGTGAACTTTGATTGTAAGAATTTTCTCCAGTGAGCTAGAATATGATATTTACTTCATTGTGTTGCTTCTCACAGCAATTATATACCAGTTGCTTCTACAGAAGATCTGAAAAATTCAGTAGGAGAGAGTTAAAAAACAATTTTTTTCCTATGAGAGTCTAGTTTCGCCTGTAAAACATGAAAGTATGTTTCCCTTCCAAAGCTTTTCCTTAACATTGAATTCTTACCACTATAAATTCAGAGTTAATCGTCTGCACGTATGTACCTTGCCTGAACTCTGCTTGTCTCGTATCTTTCCTGTGATAGCTTGCATTGGTGAGTTTCACAGGCCAGTGTCACTTGTCAGGAATAAAAATGAGAAATGCTGGCCCAGTTGCATGCAAATTTTAAACAAACTGGGGGAGAAACTTATTCTCCTTCATCTGTAAGAAGCAACTGGATCATGTTTTAAACATTTTGCTTAAGCTCTATGATTAAGATTCTACCAATAATACACATTTCTTTACAAAAGCTTTCCCACCTTTGCTTGACACTTTGAAAAGTCTGCAATGCATTCCTACATGTGACATAAAGTGCAGGATTTGTTTGAGTAGTAATGTTCTTTTGCAGAAAGCCTTCAGAACAGGCACAAGTACACGCCTGGATGATCGTGTCTATGCAATGTGCCAGATGAAGAGCCAGCCTCTTGTTCATTTGATGAAAATGATACATCCCAACTTGTACAGAATAGACAAGTTGACTGATGAGGTAATGTATGAAGCCTGGTTATGGCATTTTCTAGTTTTAATGTCCCATTAAATTTGGTGTTGTGCTGCAGTAATTTTATGTTGTTATTGTAATACAAATAGAGCATTTCCCTAAGTTATAAAAAAAACAAGAAAAACATTATTTTCAAGTTTTGAGTTGCAAGTACGTAAGTGTGGTATGAGCAGAACTGTGGTTTTACTTCATCTTGTTTCAATGACCACAGTAATTCCATAAATTTTTATTGGAAGCATCTTCAGTGTGGTTTTATTATTTAGAACTGTCTGTGGTAAATGGGTGTAGTAGATCTGATGGAGGATTCAGGGTTTTATATACAAAAATACAGTTGCCTGCAACAATAACCTTCCAGTGGTTTCTCAGACAGAGGTGGATAAAACTGAATTGTACTTCTGGATGGTTGTGACCAGACTGAGAAAGTACAAAACCAGGTTTTATTATTTCATCTACAGATGTAGCCTAGGAAATGGATGCATTTTTTTTTAATATTAAGAAGCAAGACAGGATTTTATTTAAGGTCAAAGTTAGTTATAATGGCAAAAATAAAGGGTTTTATAAGTAAGATTTTAGAGGTTTTTTAGTCCCTAGTTTTGGAAAAGTATATGTAGGAGTTTGTTTCTAAGTAACACAAGATTATATGGTAAACTGAATAGTTTCTCTGGTAGCATATTATATTGTTCAGCACAACTTCTGAGCTATTTGTAGTCTTAAAGTTTCTTTTAAAGTATTTAATAAACTCAAATAGATGAGTCTAAAGTGTTCTTCAGTGGAGTAACTCTTTTTATCCTCTACCCCTACCAGTCTTTGAGGCCAACTGGCCTTGTGAAGTTCTTTTTATGGCACTTTAATTGAAACCTTGTGTTGTCCAGTGTGCTTGTGGTTTAAAAAATCAGCACTCTTTAGGAGATCCAGTTTTATTAGCAAAGGCTTTCAGATCAGTTATTTTGAGTACAACAGTACAAAAATAGGGCTTATTTTACCTACTGAAATTAATTGACAAACCTGATTTTAAATCATAACAGAATGCTAATCTGTCATTTAGTACTACTTCCGTTTAAAGTATTTGTGACAAAGGCTGCTCTTCAATGTCTTGTTTCTTTAAAAAATTCTGTGATATGTTACGGAATTCCTTATAAATGTTTTTACTAGTTTTCTTTTCTCTTAACACTTGATTGATGAGAGTACTGAGTAAAGCCTAGAACTTCCCCAAGTGGAATTCAGTGGCTTGATTTTCGTAACTATGTCTAAATCCCAAAAAACTGCTAATCTATGGCATTATCGTATGAAATTTTTAAATAGTGATTTTTTAAAATAATATTTTACTACATGGGCATGTAGTCAGTAGACTATTTTCCCCTTATTATTAGTCAGTAGACTATTTTTCCCTATATTATTTGCAGAATGCTTCAGACATTCTTGAGATATCTGGCCTGCTTTTGTATTGGAGGAGGAAGCAACTTCAATCTGAAAATACTGGGGGGTTGCGTTCATGGGTTTTTTTATTATTGTTTTTGTTTGTTTTATTGTTGGGGAGGAAGGCAGAGTATTTTTTTAATAATGTTAGTGCAAACAGCCAGATTCTTTAATCAGATCAGCCGTGGGGCTCTGTGGACAAACCCAAGGATCACTTCAGGCAGGATGTTAAATCAGGGAACTTCTGTTAATTGAATGTGATAATGTACTGAACCCTTCCTTCTAGGGAGTAGAATTTGATGGTTTTCTGCTCGTGCAACATTTCTAGTGAAACTGAATGCAATGGAAAAGAAACAGAGGTTGCTTGTAGAAAACTTAAATGTCAACTGTAGTAATTCTTTTGAAATTTTGACATCTGTAGCATCAAAAATGTTACATAAGCAGCTTAAATTAACTTCCATTATTTTGTTTTAGGTATTAAAGTAGCCTTTAGAATAAGTAACATTCTAGAACCGTTTGATGTATGTAATCATTTTAGGCTTAACATAGTATTTCGTTATATGGGAATCCTCACAATTTTACTAGAGATTAGCAGTGTTTTTCCAGTTTTGTTTTTCCTTTAAAGGTAAAATGCTAGTGTTAACTGAGTATCGCGTTTTTGTTACAGAGTACAATACATGTAAATGACAGAGTTGTTCCTCAGCCACCTCTTCAGAAGTTGTCTGCAGAGAAGTTAACAAGAGAAGGAGCTTTTCTTATGGACTGTGGCTCAGTAAGTTAAAATTTTACACATTCTTTTTTTTTTTTTTTTTAATTTCTTAAGGGGAAGAAAAAACCCAAAAGTAGTGCCTGCTATGTTATTAAAACCAGTCAGCTCTCAGCAATAACAGTGTTGTGAATCAGCCTTCCAGGTAACCTGACGGTAATGTGTGTTCCAGTCAAAAACTTCCATATTTTGATCGGAGAAGTCTTTGAGGCTATAAAGATTGATTTTTTTTTTTTTATGCAAGACTGGTCAAAATATACCAAGAGTTCACATCAAGATGTTATTTATGGAATTAATGTATTTTTATTTTCCAGGATTTCTTTTAATGTCTGCTAAATTGCATATACTAGAGGATTTAACAAAACACTTGATGCAGGAACATTCTCAGTTATGCACAGAGTGGGTTTATGATTTGTGGCCTGTGTTAGGTAAGAGTTGCAAGTGAGAGGGAATTGGAGAGTGAACAAAATCTGTAGATACAGTTGAAAGTGTTTGTAGAAGTTGCACTAAAACACGCAATTGGATAAAGCATTATTCTACTCCAGTGGCAGTCTAGAAGGCGCTTTTAACGTTGAATCACTTCAGGGCTGAGTGTGAGTGTAAAACTAGCTTTTGTCTCCAGACCTCTGAAATAATTACTACAATGAGCTCTGATAATCGGTGTTTTACTACAGCTTGTTTCAATTGGGAAGCCAGTGTACGGTAACCAAGAGTGGTGTGACTTCAGATAATTTGAGGGGTTTCATTTAAGGAAGTAACATGGGATGTAACTGCATTAACTTTTCCATTATAAATGTGTCCTTCAACCAATGTACTGATTATTTACACACTTGAATATAAAATATATATGAATATAGACATGTATGTAGGAATTGCAACTGGAACACTCAAGTGATTGATTTGAATGGAAGTTACTATTCTGATATTATTCCTGTTGCATCACCACTTGCCTGTTTCTCTAAAATGTAGGCTGGGCATTTTCTAAAACTGATTTTGCCATCTTACAGATTTTTTACCTTTGGATTGGAAAAAACTGTGATAACAACTTCATAAAAGACGTCCTTGGATACCCGAACTATGCATCAGTGCCACAGAAAATGGTAGGCATTTTAATGAGCTGAGCTGTATACTGCTTACACTTGGAATGTGCAATTACTCTATTTATTTCTGCATTTTCAGTTCTTAATTATATAACTACGAATTAGGTTGGATTTTTTTTCCTAGTTAGGTACCTTCTAACCTCTTGATAGCTTCATAGGAGCCAGATAGAAGTTGTCAGATGTTTTCAAGGAAAGAATGTAAACATGTAAATTTCATCATTTGTGAAATGCCAAACAGTTGCTCCATAACATAACTGCTTTTATTATTTTAATGGAAGTAATTCTTACATTCACAGGAATAGGAGGTAATTTCACAGGACGAATTCAAAAATTATCTGTTCAGATGTGTTAACGATTAAGATTAGAGTTAGTTCTTTGATGACAGTTTTCAGAAGCCTTGTGTTCTCTGAACCTGGTGTAAGATACCAAATCTGTGGTATGACTTGATAGGTCTGTAAGTAACATTAGAAGAGTTTTGCTCAGCTTCCAAGCCTTGACTCAATGTTAAAAAGAAAAGCTTTTGGCTATTAGAGCATCAGAGACCCTTGGATGTGTGTTTTGGTGGAGAGGTTTTTATGTTATAACCTGTACCTATAGTCTAGTGAGTGAAACAGAGCAGCAATTAAAGAGAAGTCTCCTCTTCAGTGAATAGTGATCCCATAATATCAACAATTGGCAGGTGAGGATGGACCCTTTTAAGACACTCTAGAAAGTTCAGAATCAAATGGTTATATCCAAATAGTATCAAAAAATGTTAGCATAAAAACACATAGATAGGTATTTTCTACTTACGATTGCATAGTATCAAGGAGGAAAGGAACAAGAACAGGTTAAGGGTGGTAAGCTATAAGACTACTCTAAAACAGGACTGCTTGTTCAGAGTTTTGTATTTTGCATGTATTAGCAATTTAGAACTGTCCCCTATGACCGGCTGATGGTATTAGTTACTAGAGTTTCCAGGAAGAACTTAGATAAAGGAAGGATGATAATTTTTTTCTAATGATTATATAGGATCTATTATAATGAAAAAGAAACAAAAACTTACATAAAGTTATCTTTGCTTGTAAATTATGCCTCATTCTACAAATGTAGCAGTGGAACTACTTTAACTGAAATAAATTCCTTTATGTCATATTGTCTTAAAGCATCATATTGGTTGAAGAGGTGATATATTTAGCTCAGTGAATTGCTCAACTCTGTTTAAGTCTATTTTTTCAGCTTATTCCTTAACCAAGTAGTCCAGTACCATCTGGACTATGATGTTGATGTTTACATAAAATCGAGATTCTACTTCTTGTTTCTTCACTGATAAAAAGTTCAGCATGTAGAAACTTGATTTACAGAAGATACAGGCAAGAAGACTGCAAAAGCAGCATTTTTAAAAGATGACCTTGCTGTCTAAAATCTTTGCACTTAAAACACAGTTTAAGTTATGTACTCCTTCCTAGAGAGCAGTGCACCACAGAATATTATGAAGTATTGTCCTTTAAGCTGAAGAAAAACATCTGTGTGTGTAAATCCATGGTTGGTAATTTCTTAACAGAAATTGTGGCTTGAGTTATGTTACGACTTTCAGGATGTGTGTTTTTTTAAAATAGTTTCAATAATAAAAGGTGATGGTTTCTTTCAATTACCTTCAACCAGACCCAGCTTCCTGAGGTGGATGCACCATCTTCAGAAAGGACACGATCTTTTATATCTTGGCTTAGAGATAGTAGACCTTTAAGTCCAGTTCTTCAAGTAATAAAGTAAGTATTTCTGTTATGTACTGAGTTGTTACTAGCAACTTGTATTTACAATTTCTAATTAAGACTGATGAAAAGTAAGTATATCTGTCTTGGAAGAAACTGTATAACATCACCTTCCCAGCTGATATATTGCTATTTATAAAACTGTCTAGTGACAAAGGTTATCTTTGAATCTAGTGCGAATTCAGTTGCTCATAGTTTTATTGGTAGGAATTAGTTGCATATTTTAATATTAGGAGTATACTAAACCACGGTGGATGTCCTTATGATCAATGGTGTTAACCAGGTTAGTTTCTGGTATAGCTTTTGTAATTTCCTTATATGTATATAAAAAAGATTCAAGTAAAGTTAGTAATCTGTAGATGGTTTAATAATTGTATATATTTGTTACTGAGATTTACAGGACAGCAGCTGGTCCATGATAGGTGAGCCAACTTCAAGTTGGTTGAAGCCTTGAAGTCTTTTCAACTTATGACTTGCTTAAGGAGGTTTATATTCTGTAAATTACTATACTTGAGGTTACATTTTACTTGTAGAGTACTTCTTTTACTGAGCTGGATGAGACATCACTTTTTAAGAGAGTATGATGACTTTCTCAGAGAAATGATACTGAAATACAGGATTTGAGCTGTTGGCATTGTGGCTGCTGCTTGAGTTGAAAGAATTTCTGAGAGACCATAATAAGTAGGAGAGCTTTGCTGCATGCTGCACAACACTGAAACAGAGGACTGTGTCCCAGCAAATTTTTATGAGGGCGATAATTTCGGATGCTACGTCTTTGACATGTTTACCTTTTCTATTCTTTTGCCAAGTAAGAGAGTCTGGGGAGGGGATTGAGGTTGAGATTACATGTAAGCAGAGATGTAATTTTCGTGTTTTTTTCATTGCCAGCAACATATTTGTTAGCTTCAAAAATAAAAGAATTTTTACATTTCCTTTTTTGTATTTCTACGAGGTGTTTCAAGTGCGGTATTTCACCTGCTTCTCTACCATTTTATATACCTTAAAAGATGCTGTTGTTTGATAGTGTATTGCAAACTTCAAGTTTTTTTCTAGACTTTAGAGTATTTGCAATTGTAATATCTTTGAACTAAACTTATGTTCCAAATGAACAAGCACGCAGTTTATTAGAACTTACCCCTCTGTTTGAATTTGCAGTGGATTTTTGGGGCAAAGTTTGATTTTGCTCAATACCTTCCTTCTTGTTTCAGAGATGAGAACCCTGCCAAAACAGATTTTTTTCAGCATTTAATTGAGGATCGGACAGAAGCAGCTTTCTCGTATTATGAATTCCTACTTAATATTCAACAGCAGATTTGTAAGTGACCAAGGAATAGGTAGAGGAAAAAGTCTGACTTCTGACAGAAGCATGGGCCAAGAGAAGAATTTGGGAAGTTACAGAAGTGGATGCTTGTTCTTCACAATATACAGTGACCAGCACTGTTTTGGAAGCTTTACAGCTAAAGGAGTATACATTTCCAAAAGAATTTTGCAGATTTCCTTCAGTCTAAAAGTGCTACAAGTGATGAAGCTGTTTCACTAGTAAACTTAAAAATTGGTTTGTACACGTTTCCAGTTGTGCAGCGGTATGGTGCTCTGTTTATTGCAAGCTGGTGAATTTATGTAGCTATGTGGGATGATATTTCTTAACAAAATGTATAATTAGGTAAAGCCTTTTTTCTTACATTTGTTATAGTAGCCCTTCCAGATCCAAATCCTTAACAGAGATGTCAAAGGGCATGTATGTTGGTTGTTTATATGAATTTCTTTTTAAAAGGAATGGTTCATATTTGCTAAAGACTTCAGCAAATTCCCTGTGAAAGTTGTAGAGTTTCAGTAAAGTAAATCAATTGTAGAAATAAAATATATAATGTACATAGGTATTACATTTGTAAAGAAAATGTAAAAAATGTAACTAAAAAAAAGACCTAGCTCATTGTGCAGAATTGTTGAGTGCTTGATGATGATGAATTGTTTTGTCCCAAGCTAGACAATGAAGTTGATTATTAAAACATGATAAAAAACTATCAATGTAGAAGGAATACAGCTGCTGCTTCTGTTAATTTTAGGTGACTTTATTTATGATTGGCTTACTAATTAAAATATTTTGCTTTATTATGTGGTTTTATATTTATGCAACTACAATATTTTTCCACCTAAACTCTTACCGAACTGAATATTGAAGAAAACATGTTTACCACCTTATTTCACAGACCTATGGAAGGGAGGAGAAAACACATAATCTGAAATGGGTTCTGATACAGAGTTCCTAAACCCCTTCTTATATATTATCCTAAAGAAGGCATATCTGTTAACCTTGTTTTGCATTTTGTAACTACTGTAGTCTTGGTCCAGGTCTCTGTAACTTGTATTGTCTGCTATTTAGAGTAAGCATGGGTGATCATGCACACTCACATGAGATTTGAATTCTGTTGTGATCTAAAGAAAAACAAAAGAGATGTAAAAGTCAATTACATCAGTGAAAGTAAAGGCTCTAAAATGACAAAATTCAAAATGTAATCACACTTGCATATTTCAGAAACTTTGTTCTTACTAATGTTTTGGTAACTCAAGGGTTTGGGCTTTTTCGATAGATTTATGACAGATTTTTTTCAGTTTGGTTAAGTTGGGATGGTTTTCTTTGGCCTTTTTTCTTAGAGACACATTAGAATTAATTCATAAAACACAATCAGTTATACTTAGTTTCCTGAACTTTGTTTGTCTGTTTGGTTTAATGAAATATGACTACAATGGAGTAATTAGGTACAAAGAAGTAAATTATGATTAGTATGATTACATTTTAATTTAATGTAGCCTTGAAAATGCTAACATTGTATTTTAACTGCTATAGCCCCTAAACCAAATAGTCCAGGAGAAAATGTACTAGCTATGGTTTGCAAATGCTTTAAAAGCTACAACATTTAAATTGCTCAAGTAGTATTACTCTGCATGTTAGCACAAACTCATTGTTTGGAGAAGACACCTTATATTTGTGTGTTGTCCTTAACTAAATGTGTTTAAGTTACCCAAAGAATTACATAAGAGAAACTTTCCATTTAGCAAATTAATTTATCATGTAATAAACATCTGAGGCAATGCTGAATGTTGTCCCAAAATAAGACCTTCAGGATTTCAGTGCTTGTTTGTAAAGTATTGTGCGTTGGGTGAAAGCTAAGTGCTGCTGAAGAGAGGAGCATCTTAAAAATCATTTGTATTTGCGAAGATGAGAAGAGCATGCTAACATATCAGATGCTCCATGAAGATGCTTCTGATTTGTGAATTTGGTATTGATATCTGGGAACACATTATGCCATGATTAATTGCAACATATTCTGTAAAATTATTTCTTAAAGATTTATTCTTCTAGTATAGTTTTTGTATATAAAAAATGATGAAAAGTACATCTTTAGAGCTGTTTGTTCAGTAAAATTATTACACAGCACAGAGAATATACTTATTTTTTTATTAATTATAGAGCACATCTCCATTCTGATTGATCTTTGGTTTAAATTTTCAAAAGACAGTCTCATGGAAATATCTTGCATATGAAACATCTCAGGATTTAGGGTACTGACTTTAGATCAACAGAGTATCTGTAGGCATGGCAAGAGTATCTCTCTGAGAAGGACCTGGAGGTCCTGGTGGAGAACAAACATGAGCCAGCAGTGCCCTTGTGGCCAAGAAGGCCATTGGCATCCTGGGATGCATTAGAAAAGCATTGCCAGCTGGTCAAGGGATGTGATCCTGCCCCTCTGCTCAGCCCTGGTGAGGCACATCTGGAGTGCTGTGTCCAGCTGTGGGCTCCTCAGCACAGGAGGAACATGAAATGGGTCCAGCAGAGGCCACAAAGGTGGTGAGGGGACTGGATCATCTCTTACAACGAAAGGCTGAGGGAGCTGGGTCTGTTCAGCCTTTGAGAAGAGATAAGAGAGAGGAGACCTCAGTGTTTATAAGCATCTGAAGAGAGGGTGTCAAGGGGATGGAGCCAGGCTCTGCTCAGTGATGCCAAGCAATAGGACCAAAGGCAATGGGCAGAAACCAATGCACAGGAAGTTCCACCTGAGCATGAGGAAGAACTTTTTTACTGTGCAGCTGACTGAACACTGGAACAGATTGCCCAGAGAGGCTGTACAGTCTCCCTTACTGGAGATAACTCAAAAGCCATCTGGATGCAATCCTGTGCAATGTGCCTTGGGATGAGCCTGCTTGAGCAGGGGTGTCAGACCGGATAAGCCCTGGTCCCTTCCATCTCTAAGCACTGTGTGATCTAAAAGACAGTTTCTCTTACAATGGCTTGAATCGTGCTACTGTAGCAGAAGCTACAGATTAAAGATTAATCCCACCAAGAGAAGTACTGTGAAGCTCAAGAAGCTTATTGCCTGCTTCAGTAAGGTTTGGGAGAATGGAAAAAACATACTTTTATATCTGCTTAAATAAAGTGCTGAATTGTCCAAAGTAGCTCTCCAGCCATTCTAGGGATTGAACGTTTCCTTAAGTGTCTTCCACACTGCTTAATATAAATCATGTCTGTTTCATTAGAAATTTAAGATTTCCCAGTGAAGATGTTTACCAGCCCCAGCTAAGTAAATGTTTGGGTGATCAGTTCAAATGTTCAGTTTTTTAAGTACTGGCAGTGAGGATCCCTTTCATGTCTTTGTTCTACATGCAACATCTTGTACCCCTTTTACAAAGGAAGTAGTATGGAAGTTCTTGTGCTAGCAATTAGAGCCCCTGAAGCTCTTACAATGGTAGGACGTGTGCTGCAGCTCCCTGAGAAGTGTTATTGAACTCAATTCTTTATTTTGTTCTTAAGCTTATTAGGAATAAACGTATTTATTAATCTTGGTGTAGAACTTGTCATGGCAGTGAGGGAAAGATGAGTGGGGTAGGTAATTTTGTTTTGCCTTGGTTTTCTGTAAATTTTGTCAGATACTGAAAATATAGTTTTGTCATGGCTGATAGTTGTAAAACGCCAAAATCAGTTGTTAGTAATCCTGAGAGTCAAGAGCTCTTCAACAATTTTAAATGTTGAGTCAAGTTTTTTCACACCAAGTAGATTCTAAGAATTTTATGATAAAGTTTTAAGGTATGGGACACAAGTGGATAAATGAGGAAGTAATTACAACCTCAGTCACTGACTTCTGCAGTTAAAAGTTTTGGACTGTATTTGTCTCTGTGGGCAGGATGTAACCCTGCAGAAATTCAGTAGCCAGTGTGGGGAGCAGGGAGGTCTGAGGCTTAGCTGGCAATGACTTTATGCAATACCCCAAATATGTGTCTGTTACTATGTAAAAATAACCTAAATGATATTTTGTTTAAAAGCAGTTTTTCATATTTTAATACATCTTAAATTTGTATATGGTATTTTCTGGTAGTTCAGTTCTAAAAAATGGTGAGAGGGTTTTACATACCCTATTGCATCTCAGATCTTCATAAAGGAGGTAGAATAAAATTAGGATCACAGATACTTCTGATTTTTAGCATACCAGGATCTTTGGTGGACTTGTGTTGGGAATTTTAAAGGGAATGGGCAAACTGTAATGATTTATTGATGCAATTTTTTTCACCTCTCAGCGTCTAGAATTAAAAAAAAAAAAAAAAAAACATTTCTAGCAGTCTTGCATGTCTTTACTTAAACTGATGTTACATTATATTCAAATTAAGGAATCTGGAAAAGTCTGGTTACAACTTTTGCAAATAACTGGGATTGAAGTCGGAGAACATTTTCTTTTTCCTCACAAGATACTGATGATTCCTGTCTATGGAAAAATCTTGATACACTCCACTTTTTGGAGTGTATCAAGAGAATTCTCACATCATTAGCATAATGTAAAAGATTATTACAACAACAATGACAATTCAAATAACTACATAATAGCTCTTCATTTTATGCTTTAATCCACTTGCAAGGCCTTTGATGTCTTTTCCTTTACAGTTTTGGTAAAGAGGAAAAAATAAATATTACACAGTTTCTTCTTGCTTTCCTTTGGCAGACCTTAGCAAAGGGAGCTGCCTAATTAGGAGTACCAGTCATGCACAGGATTTTAGTCTGTGCACACTTCTACAGAAGATAAATAGGGAGGGTGGCAGAACTGAAAGTATTTCACAGCTTTTTTTCTTTCTTTCCTTTTTTTTTTTTTTTTTTAAGGAGAAAGGATTAAAATCTCATTTCCTTGCACCTGATTACCTTTATGATTTTCTGGTTTGTATTTATTTAAAGCTGTGTTTGAGGCTTTTGATTTTTTTCAGATGTTAACAGAACCCTACCCTAGAGGCATCATCAAATACAGATCTCCAATTACACCCTTAATCATGATACCCTTAAAAGAAAAGTGTCAAAGGTCAAGAGTGTTGGAAGGAAGTACTGTTTGGTTAGCAAGCAGTATAATGCTTCTTTTATCCATGCGAGTAGAAAGTCTCCACTTGCAAGACGTTGAGGCCTTGGGATTCTTGAGTTAAGTTTATTGGCACAAGAATCCTCAGGTATGAGAAAGAGTTGGTGATAATTAGCCATCTTGGTAATCTGCTAACCATAGGAAATATTCTCATATTGTTTAAAAATATGTTTTAAAAATTAACAAATTATTTAATGTTAGCTCATCGTTTGAGTGGGGAAAGTAATATTTAGGAAAATACTCTCTTCTGTTAATAACTCCTGTAGATAAAATGCTTTCAAAAAGTTATGCAGGCTTTAAGCTTCTATGAATGCAAAATACTACTAAAAATTATCTGATGATAAAGGGGGGGAAGCCTCTAGCTAAGGAATTCTTTCTTCTCTTTTGCTTTTGGCAGCAGAATATGATGCTTTCATTATCTGAAGTAAAGCTTAGGAGAGGCCAGAAGTCAAACTGGGATCACTGGTGTATGTGCTGATGTCCCCATCCAGCTTACTGAGCACGTGCAGAGCTTCTGAAAGATTGGTGCTTTCCTGTCCAGATGATTGCGTTTAGGCATTTCTTACAATCTGGCTGTATTTCACAGTGCCTTATATGTTCATTCACAATAAAAAGCCATTTGAGTTTGCAAATTTTCCCTTTTCCCTCATCCAAGCTATTATTTGGAGTTACCAAAACCATGTACCAAGGTGTAATTTATTCTTGGAGAGCAACCACGAAATCTTTCAGCCTTCCAAATATGTTTTGAAACTTTTTAAATTCCTGGAAGAAGCGTGGAAACTGCCCGTGCATCGCGGACTCTGGCATCTCCAGCAGTGCGGCTGGATTGGTTCTGCAGGAGGAATGCAGCCTTGGGAAAAGCAGCGTGTGAGGGATCTGTCAGCTGCCCCAGCACTGTCAGGCTGCAGCTGGATCATCGAGCAGCGCTGCCCATCCACCTGCTCCAGCATCCTGTCTCCTTTAAGAGTGACTGGTATCCGATGGTCGGGGTGAAACATGAGTATTTTCTCATGTGTAAATTGTCCTACCCTGAGGTGCATCTCTACCTTAGGTATTTAGAGATCAGCGGTAAAACCCTGTCGGCATTTTTGCTTATCGGAGTAACTGAGTGTCATTGACCTTAGACTGAGTAATTTCTTCTAATGGATGGTTTTGCAATATAATTACCTGTGGAGAAAAGTATAATTTTCCCTTCTTTCTGAAAGATTCCAAATATTCTGTAGCTTCCTGAACTGGGGACAACAGGATTTGTTGCCTTTGGGAGTCACTGTCTGCTAACAGTGCAACTGCTTTCTACTCTTTCCTGGGATCACATTCATTTTAATAGATCACAGTGACCCTGAAATGTGAGTGAACGTCTACGTGACCTAAAGTCTAAGCTGCTGGAGGTTTCCATTCCAGAGCTCAGAAGATGTATTGAATACAAGTGCGGTCTTAAATAAGGGCTTGAGCCATCAAGTGTATAGTTGCGGAGGTTTTCCATTATGGTGACAACTTTTAGCTCTACAACAGCCCATTTTCTAAGATTCTTTTCTCATCATCAGGGAAGGTTTTGTTTTGTGCAGTATTGCTTCGGAGGAATATCATCAAGGGCAGAGAAAGCAGAGGAATACAACAAAGCTTCCCGATATGTTTCCTGATGGAGTGCCGAGGGTCTGATGTGCTTCTGTAGTTTGAACTGAACATGAAAACCTGTGTTTGTGGGCATGGAAGTGATACCCAACGAATGACTCAATAGTAAAATGTTAAGCTTTGCTAATTGCTCTACTACTGTAAACAAAACTTTCACGTAAACTAACTACAAGAGCACTTCCGTTGCTTTGCTGTTCATTTATTTCTGTGGTACCTGAATGTGTTTATTTCACTGAAACCCAGGAGCAGCGATAGTTCCGTTCCTCGAAAAAATGGCGATACTCAGCGACAGAGGAGCCAGGTGTTCTGGTAAGACGGACATTAATGGCTATTTTAATATTTTTATATAAAAAACCTGTTTCAATTACAAGAAGGAGGAGGAGGCGGAGGAGAGGTGTCAGCACCTGTAACCAAAGGGCGGTGCGTTGGGCACGGCGGGGCGAGAGTAGCTCCCGGCCGGGCAGAGGCGCATCGCCGCCGCCGGGGATCGCCCGAGCCGCGGGACGGAGGCAGCGGCACAGCCCGGCCCAGCCCCTCCGGCGGCGGGCGGGAAGGGGCCGAGGGAAGGCGCGCACACCGCCCCGGCCGCCGGCGGAGCCGCCCTCCCTACTCTCGGGCGCGCCCACGCCCAGCGCGGCGGCGGCGCTGCCCGGCCCGAGGTTCCCGGACCCCGCCGGGGCAGGAGGAGACGGAGGTGCAGGACCATGCTGGCCGGGCTGGGGCGGGCGCTGCGCAGCGGCAGGCGGCAGCTCCCGGTGCTGCTGGGCAGGCGGGATGGCTGCCCGCCGCCCTCGGCGCCTCAGGTAAGACCGGGAGCGGGCGAGGATCCCCGCGGGACAGCGGCGGGAAGAGGCGGAGTCGCCCCTCGCGGCTGCCGGCGCCTCGCCCCACTCTGCCCCGGGGTGCGGCGGGGGCGCGGGGGGACAGAGCCTGGGGCCAGTGTCACCCGGGCCGAGCTGGGGCCCCGCAGGCTGCGGGGTTCCGCCGCTGCCCTCGCTCGCCCCGGGCCGTGCCCCGGGGCGCGGTGACTCACGGGCGGGGGAGCGGCAGCGGCGGCCGGGTCGGGGGCTGTGCCCGGGTCACTCACGGGCTGCTCTGGAAACAGCCAGGAGTAAAAACGCCAGTGCAAAAAAAAAAAAAGTTTCGCTTGCGGGTTGTCCTGCTGCTGCCCTGTACGTGAAGTGCCTCTGAGCTTCTCCAGGCTTTCAGAAGTCCCAGAGATTCTGTGATTAGGAACAATAAAGGCAAACACGAACGCACAATGAATTTAAAGATCTGCTGGCGCCTAGGACAGCGTGATATTAAGAGTCCTGAGGGACTCCTAATTGCTAGGAGAGGAGGTAGCTTAATCCTTTTTTAAATGTTCTTAGTAATGGAGATATGCCATTGCTATGCTTGGAAATATTGCTGTGATGGAACACGACGAAATCCCGTCCCTGTGTCCGGGCCTCTCATATAGCAAGGAAGTTGCTGGGGTGTGTGGTGACATCCCAGAAGGAAGTAAAGTCCAGGGCGATCTGGCACTTGTTACTGAGCAGCTTCCACAACCCATGTCTCGAAACCAGCAGTGGGTGGAGTTGAGTTGTACGAAATGAACTTCCTACTTTTTCCCAATTTTTTTTTCTCAAACGGTTCAAAAAGCCTATTACAAAATTCCATTGCATTAATTTGCCCCACATCCCTTAATGCAAATAGCCCTTCTTTGCTCTCTATGCCTGTATATGAGGACATCTAAGTAGGAAATTTAAGATAAATATTGACTTAGCCTCCTTAATCTTCTGAGGTTTTAGTGGGGTGTGCTGAAAACACCTTGCATCTCAGTGAGAGGGTTCACACTGTCATTCAGCACACAATGACACCACCAATTCAGTTTGCCACCTCTAACTTCTCCAGGGTATACTGCTTTGCAGACAAGCTTCGTGCTTTTCTAGGGCTCTAAATCGAGACTGAAAGCTGATAAAACTAAGAAGAGACACCAAAAATGAGAGGAGAAGGAGGAGGTGGAGGAGGAAAAGCTCTTACTTTGGCAGCACTGTCATAATAAGAAAGAGCAAAAAAATGATCGTGTCTGTTACATTGTGGGATGGAACGACAGTCACATGCATTGGGTATTAAATTCTTGCACCAAACAGGTGAAACAGAGAGATGTTGTAATGTTGAGGAAAAATCTAATTAGGAAAACTGTTTAATACAAGATTTGGTTTATTTAATAAGTGGAAATTTTTAGAATAAATGAATATACAATACTTTTTATGAGCTCTGCAGTTTGTTTCCTGCTGTGTTTGGTGATGGGAATCAGTCTGCCCGTGTGCCTTTCGGGGCCTTGACTCGAGTTTCCGCTCATAAAGCTGGAGGTGGTACTTCAGTGGCCACCCAAAGGTTGTAGGATGTGCACTTGGTCATCACATACTGCGAGTTACTCAGCTGTTGATGGCCATGGTGTGTATATGTGCTGTGGTTTTGACTAGTAAATATACAGCTGTGGGGATAAATGAGCCATTATTGCTAATTTGCTGTAATTTTTTTTCAGGATTACAGCAGGGATTGGTGTCCAAAAGAGCTATATCCTTAATCATTAGCTTCTCAGCTCAACTTTTAAACAAGAACTACAACTCTTCCTATAGCTGTCATTAGCTGCTTTGCCTTTCAGAGTAATGCTTACACAAATTCTGCATTTTGTAAAATTCAGGTTTGTGTTAGGTGGGTCTTTCTGTATTTTAATTGGTTAATTCTTAGACAGACTGTAGCTGCCTGGGATGTCCTGGGATTGCTGCTTTGACAAGAATGTGTTAGAAATCCAGACAGCAGGCTATGTGCAAAAGAGAAAAGAGGTGAGCAGCACAGGCAGGTTTTCAAACCAATTGAAGCATATTATATTGTATTCTTTGGACAGGCATTCTTATTACATGTAATTTCATTCCCCAAAGGCTGCCGTTCATTTTGCTACAGTCTCAGATTTGTAATTCTGAGCTTATTTTCTATGTGGTAAGACCTAAAGGTTGCCAGCTCTTTTGCTTCCTCTTGACTCGCATGTTTTAACTCCTGCAGGTCATGCTGAAAGAAATGCTTGCACTGCTCTCCACGAGGAACGTCTCCCCTCACCATCTCTCAGTGGAGAATGCATTGGTTAACACAGAATCAAAGCTTTAAATTGCTGGAGGTTTTGGTTTTTTTAATTCATAAACCTCCTAAATCAGGAAACATTGAAGGGACTGGATTTTATTTTTTTCAGATGGTCCTAGTTATTTTCTCTATAGTGCTGGATCCTACTGGTCTAAAATTGTGTTTCTTTTTACAGCCATTCATGTAAGTGAGATTTCTAGTTTAGTCTGTGCTATGTAGATCTCTACCAGCATGCCTGCATCACTTAGGATGGGTGGCAATGAAATGGAAAATGAAAAAGTCTGGGTTACATGGTTTTTCTTAGCTTAAAATCATGTTTCTTTGCAGTCACACAGCCTTGTGTCTTACTAAAACTGTATCTGTCCTGCGTGAAGGTGCTGGAATAGTGACAATAGTGACAAGCTCTGCAAAAGGCAGGGCTTGCCTTGAACAAGTATTAGTGAGGGGAGTAAAATAGGAAAACTTGAGTTCTTTTCAAAATGTAAGTTTATTTAGCATCATTAATTCAGAATGCATTCCATTTCTACGTGCAAAATTCTCTTAAAACTGCGTTTCTGGAATGTATTGGCAAGAGGAAAGATTGTGTGTAAGCTGGCAAGAGCAAATTGCAAAGGGTTCTGTGAAAAACATTATGGATTTGTTTTCTTCCTTGATTGGGATATTTTATATGCTTGTTGCTGAGGAGAATTTTCTTCCTAGCTGCAAACTGCAGCCAGTAGAAGAGTCACTGGGTTTATCTGCAGAAAGCAGAGTAGTGAGGGTTTTATTTTGGGGCTTTTTTTTTTTTGGTCAGTTCCCAATGTCATCCATATCTGTCAAAAATATTTCTTTCATTGCTTTCAGCTGGTAAGTTTTTGACTACCCAGTTCCTCAGACTGGTTTGAAATTTTCTCCTGTCCTTCATGTTAGTTTTTATAATAATTCTTAACTCTCAAATTGCCACAATTCTCCTAGCATTACACCTATCCAATTTGTCCTTTAGATTTATACAGTCTTATAAGCAAGGATAATTCCATGGAGGTTTGTAATTTTGCCTCTTTCTCTTCTGCATATGATCTGCTGCCGGGATTTCTAAGATATTCTGACAAACAGCAACCCCAGAACATCCCAGGCAACTGCAGAGAAGCAGATTGCCATTGAGTGTCTTCTGCAGCCAAATACTTCACATAAATGTGGTTTAAGTCCCTGCTTTTTATTTTCAGCCCGCTCAAGTCCTTTGGAAATTGATGTCTAATTGGAGCCAAGAACTGAGTGTAATTTATGGCTGCTGGGCGTGTTTTCCCTTGTCTTTCCTTCCCTTTGAAACTTTGCGCAACAAAAGTTAGCTTGTGGATCCAAATCTTTTGTAAACAGAAACCTCCTGCTTATACTGGCATATATCAACAAAAACACACAAACTGCTGAACTGTTTGTGGAAGTACTGTTCACTCTTTCAGATACTAATTTCTAAATGCCTTATAAAAACCTATTTAGAAGATCTCTGGTACTTCTGCTGCAAAAATTTTTCCTGTCTCGGCAAGTTCATTTTGTTGACTTTGCCACTGTGTCTGTGCCAGCATAATAGGGTGGCATTGGGAATGGCTTCTAGTCATTTGCTGTTGTCTCTTCTCATCTAGCAGCTGGGACATGGCTCTATTTTCCCTGATAAATACATTTCTGGGGAGAGACGTTATATATGGCACAGAAATTAATCTCTCATTGTATTTCTGCAGATACTCCCATGAATTATTTTTCTGTGTTTTCTCTCTCCAGGACAGATACTGTAGCAACTTAGTCTTGTACGTGTACATACAATCAACATGCAAGACACTCATTGCCTTAGAGGTTTGGGAAATTTCTAAAAACCAGCCTCACTCAGGGTGTGAAACTTGCATCAACAGTGAGACTTCAAATTCTTGGTGTTGTTTTCCAGTGGGGCAATTGACAGAAAAGCAGCTAATTGAGATGTGTAGATCAAATCAGCTTTTCTTGCATGGTGTGTTGCTTTTTGCCTACTCTGAGTGTCAGCAGATGCGTGTCTTCGGTGGTTGTGTGAATATGGCAATTCCTAAGGAAAGGAAATGAAAACCAGCTCCTGCAAGGCTGGAAAGAGTGTGGTCATTCTCTTCAGCATCACAAGACAAAGGAAATTAGTTTTTGTGTGCTAAGTCAAGGCTGTGTGGTACTGCAGGAAATGTAAAGAAAACTGAAATGCTGGTCTAACGTTATCGTCCATAGCAAAATCTGCGTAATTTTTAAACATATTTCTTGAAGAGCTTTCTCATATGTGATACAGGAGTAATAGACTATGCTTCCCAAAATTTGGAAAGTACATTACTCCAGATATATTCAACAGGTTTATTGTAAAGGAAAAAAAAAATTATATAACTTCTTGTTCATAATGACTTTTTAATATATTTAATTTAGAATGGAGATAGAAATAGTTATAAGGGGCTACCTGTATTGGGTGCTCCATGATTAATAAAGTAGATGACAGAAAACAATGCTATGATTTCATTTGCAGTCGATATTGTGATCGTACAAACAATACTGTAATGTTTGTTTCTCATGAGATGAAGCTAAGTCTGGCACTGTTCCTTTTAGCACTCTTAGCAAGTGTGCTAAAAGATTTCACTCACAGTCTTCATACCTGCAAGAAAAATAATACTAAACCTCTAGAGGATGTCTGAGAGAATTGCTTTGCAAGTGTCTGAGATGCGCTGAAGATTTACCACAAATCACTGGAGTGCTGAGCACTTAAGGCTGTTGACAAATCTTGTTTTAAGAATATGAGTATTTTTTTGTATCTGTTTTTTTTTTCTTTTTATAATTTGGTGTTTGAAAGCTTATAGGGCAAAAATGTGCACCTTATCCTAGAGTTTATAACATCTTAATTTCTGAAGGGATAGGAGAAAAGGGAAAGAGAAATGGAGATGTTTGTTTGTTTGTGTTTTGGTTTTTGGTTTGGTTTTTTTCTTGTACTGAGGGTTCCCCTCCTGAAGTCCTTACACAGTGAGATTTTTGGCATCAGAGAGGAATCAAACAGCACACCTGTTCTCAACATCTAGTTAAACAGGAAAATTTTCATTTCCCCCTTCCCACTGAGGCAGAATGATCTGATTGAAAGTGAATGGAGTAGCTCTGCTTGAGTTGGGCTTGCTTTCTTTAGGATCATCTTCACCCTGAAGACATTCATAGAAAACAGCATCAAAGGTGAATTTCTCATTGGGTGGCTCATGGTGGGAAGTTCCTATATCCTTAAGAGAAAGCAGTAAACTCTTCTGAGCCTAGAGGTGTTTCATGGTCACTTCTGTGCCTTTTTATAATATTATGTTAACTAAGTGTCTGATAAGGGCATGTATCAGTAGCTCTTGCTTTGGGTTGGTTTTTTATCTATTTTGCTCTTTTCCAGAAAGATGGAAGGGAGAGGCAGGTTCTCTGTGTTTCTGTCTCTTTCTCTGTCTGCTGTCAAGATACTGAGTAATAACCTGGTGATTACGTTTGCATAGGAAAGAGGTGGCTTTTTATAAGGTCGCTTCTGCCATTCATATGACTACTCACTTTGTTGTTTCTGTATCCCAAAGGAGATCTGAGGAGCTCAGCAAAAAAAATAAAGTTAACTGTTTGTTCTGTGAACTTGCACAGAGACTGGCATGAGGACAGTTTTCAGGCCTGCAACTTATTTGTTGTGACATTTTCCATTCTCAGCTCATGCACGAGTCCTAGGTCACTAGAAATACCTGCCATCCAGATGTTGGCAAAGCAAGCATCTCTGCTCTGAAGATCAGGTCCATTGCTAGGGAAATAAGTCCCTCATGTTAGAATGACGCTGTGACAGGGCAGCTGAAGAAGAGAAGTTAAAATGAGCATTGTTTGGCTGCCTGCCTGCTAGGGATGGTAGCTTTTGTCCATGAACTAATTCTCCTTTGTTCAAGTGAGGCTGGGTGTAAGCAGGCAGCACTGTCAGCTGTCAGCAGTCAGGGCATGGATAAACACAAGGCTTTGTGCTTGTGTGATGAGGACTGGCAAGCACAACTTCCCCTTAGTGATCAGGAAATACTCAGTACCCCTTCAAATGGAAATGGAAGAAAGATGTTTACTGCATAAAGATGACATTTATACCTTTGAAAAAGTTGAATTTATCATCATGAGCACAGGCAGCGCATCTTCAAAGGGACAGAAAAACTGAGCACATTATACACAGACAAGATATAATTTACTTTTTTCATTCAGTTTTAGAACAACTTTGAAAACAATTTTGAAGCAGTTGTTTTCACATTTACTGTCTGGCCATTTTTGATCAAAATTACTTCAACCCTCACATTCCTGTCAGATGGAGAGAAATCAACTGTCTTCTTTTAAGAAGTGTTTTGTTTATCTGCAAAGTAGGCAGCAACTTAAGCTTCCCAGCGTTTTCCCCTTGTTACCTAAACCTGAAGTAAAGAGACTACAAATTGATTTAGAGATCACAAAAGCGTTCTTAAATGTATTGTATGTTTGCCAGAGTGGAGGAAAAATTACATTACTTTTCTTCCTGGCAGATCAAACTCCATATATCAGGAGGATATGATAAACACTTTGGCCAGAGTGCTGTGGTGAGGAACAGATCACAGAATCACAGAATGCTAAAGGCTGGAAGGTACCACAGTGGGTCATCTGGTCCAACCTCCCTGCTCAAGAAGGGACATCCTTGAGCACATGGCACAGAATTGCATCCAAATAGTTCTTGCATATCTCCAGTGAGGAGACTCCACAGCCTCTGTGGGCAACCTATTGCAGTCTTCTTCTCCAAGATGAGTGTTGTCTGTACAGCATAGTCTCTGGTTGTACTTGGAGTGCTTATGCCATACTGTTCACAGAACAACAACATTCCCGTGGGTTTATTCGAGGTTTCTTTTTTCTGGGGCCTGATCTGACCCTCTCTGCACCTTCTCATGTAAACTGTTCATTATTTATACTCTGTACTTGCTGTTTGAACCAGCTCCTCTCTGCCTGTGACAGCACATTTGTGTGCATTTTCCATTGTGCTATCTATGGCAGGAAGTCTTTTGTAAAACACCTGTATGTGTCCGCTATAAATAGAAGCATAAAGGTGCCAGGCCCCTCAGGCACAGCAGCATTCACACTTCTGGAGGCCCTGGTGGCCTCAGCTGCTCCTCAGCCAGCCCCTCTAGGCTGGAGTCCCTCAAGGGACACATGGTCACGACAGGGTTACTGATCAGGGGCCAAACTTAGCCCAGTTGTGGGTTTGTAGCTGCAGCCCCTGCGAAGGATGCACTGGCAGGGATGGAAGGAGGGTGGGTGCAGCAGTGGGATAATCTCCAGGCTGACCTAGGTAGAGCCTGGGAACTGAGGTGATGATTCATCTGGGACTGGGGCACAGGTTTTGGCTAGCCTGAGGTACGTGGTTTTAACAGGTTGATTGCAGTAAAGATGGGCTAAACTCTCTGAAAGTGTTTTGAGAAGGTGGCAAACCCTGTGCATAACCCCAAAGTAGCTCAGTTTCGTTTTCTACAGATACTCTCTGCCCTTCCCTAAACGAGGAAATGAGCTTAAAGAACTATTTGCAATACAAAAATATAAGCCAAATAGAAGGCATATATCTGTAACAAAAGAAATGCTGTGTGAGAAGTTGAAGTTAGTGGTCTTGCTGACCTGATTGCTGGTCCCAAGGCTGGTGATACTGAGTCAGCTAAATGTTGGAAATCAAGGATCTTGATCAGTGGCTCAGGTAAATACTTGACATTTTTAACATAGATAAAACAGTTGGAACTTAAAGGCAGTTGTTTTTCACTGCTGCATTGGAAGAGCTGTGGATCTGATCTGCATAGCTGATGTGTTTTAGGTAGAAGGGATATTTGTGAAATGGCAAGATGGGGAGTTTATCTTTCCTTCTCAGTGCATAAATTTCAATTTACTGGCCCCTCTCCTCCCTCTCACTCCAGCTTTTCAGAATTTTAAAAATCCAGATAAAACTACCAGGAAGTTGCCAGTTCCTTATAAGACAGAATCAGTTTTTAAAGTTTATGGTGAGAGCATAAACTGACTGTAAATACTTTTCCAGACCAATACACATGCTAGTATTTTTAACTAAAGGCAGGAAGTCTCTTAAATTTGGAAAGGGAGGGATTGCAGACACAGCAAATAGTGATCTTGAACAATCACTTTTATTCTGCAGCCAGAGGGTGAGTATGTCTTTCCTGCCTTCCCGTTTTCATTTGTCTGCTGGATGGCCACAGCTGTGCTGAAAGAGGAAAACTGAATCAAGTCCTTGGAGCTCTTTTGTGAGCAGCTTTTGTGCTCAGTAACCAAATATAGTGTAGGGTTGAATCATGGCATCTCTGTTAGATGGGACTTTGCTTTTAGTTTAGGCATTCTCTTTTAATCTTGCATGCTGCTGGCAATATCCTGCATTCCTACTAGTGCTTTCCCAAAAACTGCTTTCAAATGGGTCCTGAACTATTAAGGCATCAGGTTACCTGTGTTTCTGGCACACCTTTTGGCAGTTTGCCTGTTGGTTTTGAAACGATTTTTAAAGCCATAATGTGTTTACTGTAATATTGCAGGGCCTAAGCCTTGCTAAAGGTGCCCCACAAAGAGGCAGTGAGGGTTGAAAATGGGGAGGTTCCTGAGGGTTTTGCACTTGGTCGACTTGGGAAATGACCTGCTGTAGGATGATTTGAAAGTCATTTAAAGGAAGAAAATCATAATAAAAATCTTGAGACAAGATTCCTGCCAGAAAGTGTTCCCAGGCATTGGTACCACAGCAGTACCTTGTGCAGTCAGTTCTGGCTGGTGCACTTTCTCAGGTAGCTCCAGTGGATTTCAGTCAAAAGGGGTTTTTTTTTGTGAGGCAAGTAACACTGTTATTTTTTGCAGAGCTGGGGCTAGTCCAAATTTAATGTGCAGAGACAAATTTTCTGTACTGAATTGTCTGCCATTTTTTTTCCCATTTCAATCTAGGTGTGAAATCATTCTTCAGTATTCTTTATTATGGCGATTTTCAATAACATTATTTATCTGATTCCATAGAGTTTGATAGGCTAAAGGATATGAAAATATAATTCATATTTACATCTGTGTGCTTCGATCAGAAGCCAAAGGTGTGTGCTCAGTGTTGGTAGCCTGTCTGGTAAAATAAAATCAGGCATACTTAGAAGATTGCAGTTTGAAGGCTGACATTTCAGCCTTGGTCTTGCAGTGCCCTGTGGCTTTAAGCACACTGGATATATGACTGAGCTGGAGTAATTTTAAAGAGATGTCAAATAACCCAGGCTCTAAAACTGAGTTATACCTATTAAACCATGCATACTCCTTGGAGTACTGACCCCAAGCTATTCTTCATGGCAGTGGAAGTGTAAAATGAATATATTTTGCTGTAGATCAGACCCTGATACGACTTTAATCTGTGCAAATCCTCACAGTGGTGCCATTCTTCAGCATTTCATAATGCTGCACAATCTGTAGTTTGTTTCCTTGTGAGTTCCTGGGTACTTCTCCCTCTGGAATAGCCATGTTAACTTTTCTCATGAACAAGGATGCACCTATTTTTGGGGATTCCAGTGAGGCAGCAGGTGAAAACTGTGATCTCACTGGCATTCTAACACAAACACAGCTTTGGGTTGTTGAAAAGTAAGACCTTTAACTGAGCACACTACTGCTAACAATTACAGCTCATCTTGTCTCACTTGGCATTAAGTACCAGTAGTTAATGCTTTTCTTGACATGTGATAAAAAAGATTTTGTGGAACTTAAGAATACTTATAACTAATAAAAGAAGTAACTACATAAAGGTACATAATATGGTAGAAGCTATCCAAAGCTATTAGCAGGTTTTAAAAAATGCCAATGTAGAGTATTCATATGCTGCTAAAAACTTTGAATGTCATATATAAGTATAACATTTAGAATTCAAACCTCTAGGTATTGCTTTTGACCTTTGTGGTGCCTCTGATTCTAGATTCTAGATCAAGTAACTCTGCAGCTCAAGGACTTCAAAATTACACAACACCTTGTGGCAGCAGTCAGACCAGCAAGACCCACTAGAAGGAACCAGGAGCTGTGTGCTGTGTGGTTCATAGGTCAGTGCATGCTGCTGTGGCACAAGTTAATCTTATCTGCAGGTGTGCAAGAGAATAATAAGGTATTTCCATGGCATGAATTTGAAACACTCTATATGCACAAGCAATGCAAATTTCTGGGAGTGGCCATCATAAAAAACAGTCAGCCAGTAGCTATTCCTAGGCCCGGACCCCAGAGGAGATCCACCTTATCTGCTGCTTTTGTATTTTATCTGCAGCCAGACTCACAACTGGGATTGCAGGTCACACATTCTATTTAAATCAGTGGGCTGCTGGTGTCATAGGGCCTCCCTTGCTGCTCCAGAAGTTAGAGTGTGTCATTTAAAATTAAAAAAAACCTAGGCCAGTTTATCCCACTTAGTGCTGCTGACCACAGGAACAGCCCAGCCCAATGCAGCTGGCCCTCAGTGTGCCTCCAGCTCCTGCTCCAGACACCTTCACTGCTCTTTGGTGCCAGAGCAGCTCAAAGCCCTGCTGAGGGGTGAGGGTCACAGCCTGCAGTGCTGCTTTCTCAGCCTGTGCTGGGGTCACGATGTGGTTCTTGGTGTTCTCGAGGGACCCACTTCAGGGGGAAGATGCAGCTGGAGGGACTCTTGTTTTATTCCCTGCTTTCCTGCTCTCTCCCTGTCTGCCCTCGACTGATGGAAGCAGAAACATCCAGTGTGTCTCACTTCAGGGAAAAATATTTGAAGCCCAACAGCACATATTCAGAGAGAGAGAGAAATGTGGAACAACACTTTTTCCAAGGCAGTGGTGAAAGCACAGAATAATGGACTCTTGTGTTTAGCCCAGAATATCAATATTTACTGAGCAGTTCACCTACATTTCTGCTGGTTGGTTGAAGCATGCTCTGTCTACTGTGACATGCACTCTGTTGTATTTATAACCCCTGGTCAGTGCAGAACTAGCTATTCAGACTATCCCTTCTTGTTTAAGTTGTTGTTTGATAGTGTTACTTACTACCTTTGTTTAAATTTCAGTAGTGTTTGTGTGTTGCCTCAGAGCCTGCAGCTTGCAACAGGTAAACATAACAGTAGGATTTAAACTGAGTTTCACTCATGCAGTGTGTGAAAGAAAATAAACATAAAGGAAAGGAAATAAACATAATAAACAACCTACAGAGACTCATCAGTCTCAAGTGAGGAAAGAGGTTTTTTATGATGTTTATTTATCCATATCAAATCCTCACTCTTGCAGCTGGAACGCAATCATGTCCCAGTGAAATCTTGTGGTATCAAAGAGACTGTGACTGTATCTTACCTTGTACTTTCTTCCAGGATGACATGTTGGAAAGATGCTTATGAGTCTCTATTCCTTACTTTTTGTTGATCAGATTTTTTTCTAATTTTGTAGACTTTCAATAAGCATTCCAGACACTATTTTGCACACTGGGAAAATGCTCATATTTAAGGCCTTTAGGACTCAATATGTTGCTGTAGCTTCTGCAGACTGCATTCTTCTCAAGAAGTTTTATAATGTGAGAAAGATTTACAAGAATCCTTTTACTGTGTCACTATGGGGAACTCAGGTCAGCTCCCACTGTCTTTCTTTCTGACAACAGAGCAACAAGACAGTCTGAGAGCCTGGCCAATCCCATTTTCTCCATTTCACTAAGAAGGAGGTGAGATGGAATAGTCCTGGCTCTCTGCTTTCATATTGCAGATGGTCTGGGATATGCAGATTGGGCTCGGTGGGCACGATTATGCTTTTCACTGTGTCTTGTTCTGAGTGGGCTGCTGTATCCAGAAAAAGCTGTCCATATGGAGAGGCTAGCTGGGAACCTGGAAGCAGTGTACAGCCACTCAGTGTGATGGTGCACCTGGCCCAGGAACCCTCCTGTATTGTGTGGGGGGCATGTAGTGTGCACCTTCTCACCAGCTGGGCAAGGGAGCAGGGAGCCAGAGCTTGTTCCAGGCTCTTGTCTCAGGATGCAGCTTTTTGTCCAAGTGTCAAACTCACAAGGTAACAGAAACAAAAAAGAATTTCTGAAGCAAAGGAGGTTATATGGTGCAGAAACCTTTGTCCTCTCTGTATTTCTACCAATGAATGTCATCCATGTCTGCTTCAGTCACTTGATGGCAAGCAGCTCCTTGAATATATTTTGTGTGTGTATTTTTCTTTAATGTCATAACTTCTCAGAAATATTAGGCACTTATCTACTAAACAAAATACTATAGTTCTTTGTACTTGCCTTCCACTGAGCCTTTGAGATGGATTTGAATAGTGGTGTTTTTTCCAAGCTCTTTCACAATCAAGAGAATAATACATTCTTTTATAAAAACTGAGGTTCTTATCCTGTAGACAAGCAATGACAGAAGGTGTGACATAAATAGCAGAAGGATTTAGAGTGTGTGTGTGTGTATGAGCGAATTCCTGATGGATATATTTTGTTCTCTGGGATTGGATGTTTTTAATTTGATTTTTTTAACTTGGTCAGCAGTAGTGACTTAAGTTAAAGATTGACTTGACTGATGTGAATGGTGTTCTTTCAGCAGGGAATGGGTGTCAGCATCAAATAGATTTTATGACAAAGTAAGTTTGGTTACTGCTTTGGTATTTTTTCAGGTATTTTCTGTCAAAGTATTTTTGGTCTCATTAAAATATTAAAAATACTTTTAATTTTAGTGTTCAGCCTCTTCTACATAACAGAAGTCAATAAATTGTGCTAGCGTGATTTAATATAAATAAAAGAATGTGAAATTTATACCTTTTGAAATGTGTAACTATATGATAAATCTTTTCCGTGGCCACTTTGACAAGCAGGGAACATTTATTTGTTTACTTTGAAAGTTCTAAGCTTAAAATACTTAGAATAGCATATTAGCATCATAGAATTATAGAATGGTTTGGTTTGGAAGGCATCTCAAGGATCATCTAGTTCCCCTGCCATGGGCAGGGATACCCTCCACTTAACCAGGTTACTAAAAGCCCCATCCAGTCTGGCCTTCAACACTTCCAGGGGTGGGGCACCCACAACTTCTCTGGGAAACCTATTCCATGCCTATCCATTGATCATTTTCTGTATTGCAGCTGATGACTTTAATTAATGGGGAGGAAAAGTTGAGTGGATTTTTTTTTTTTTAATTAGATGCTTCTGAGCCAGCACTAATAGCTAAGGCACGTAGAAATATACCCACTGTCTTTGCAGGGATGTTTCCTGATGATAGCTATATCAGTAAGTGTTTCTTAATGCTTACGGTGCCTTAGCAGAGCGAATGTGAAAACATTTTAAAAATATATAACTGCATCTCGAAGTTCTTAATTACAGAGGCAAGACTAAACGCATTGTTGAGCCAGCTGGACACTGAGTCAGCGATGCTGTGAATCAAGCTTGTCAAGAATAGCAAAGCAGGTTTGCTTTTGGCAAGCCAAATTGTCTTTTTCTTTTCTAAGGCAGAGGTTAAGAATTCTGATGGGTACTTGGTGGAAGCCAGAGGTGCTGTCTCTCAAAGAAGAAAGATGCTCCCAGCCAGTTAATTGGCAATGTCTTGCCTCTGCGTGCGGCAGTGGCTCTGGGTTTGTGTTCAGTGCAGAGCTCTGTGTGATCAGGAGCTGGGAGCTGATGAGCACTCTGGATTCACTGGGATGCTGGCCCTGTGCCAGCCTGCCAGCACGGCCCTCAGCACTAGCCATAGCACTGCTTATTGCACCAGCACCATGGGATGCTGATTGTCTACTTTGTAGAAAGAACAGAGGTCAAACTGGAAGCTATTTTTCCTTGCCCGCTGCCACATGCAACATAATCATCTGTTTTGTTGTTACTAATGCTAAAGCAAATAAATTTAACTCAGGCTCATAAAATGCCTGCTGTGGGAGTCCTGTATTTTTAGTGGAATACAGAAGTAAAACAGCTGGTGTAATAACGAGACCTGCTGCTTGCCATGGATCTGAAGGTGTATTTGGGAATGCAGTCCTGGCATGACTCTTATAATGGTGCTGGAATAACAGAAATAAATGATATTTGAAATCCTCATTTAGAAAAACTAAAACAATCAACTTTCCTCTGCTGAAAACAGTCTAACTAGAGTGTTTTGCTGAAAATCAGAGCTGTAGAAGAAACCTGCTTTGTCCTATCTTTGCAGTGGCACATAAAAGGCATAAAAAGAAATTGCAGTGTTGCTTAGACCCACAGATGTGTCGAGAAGTGTACTTCATGTTGGCCCTTTGGATCTGATGCCCTTGTAGCATTCTAATCCTTTTGAATGTAGTTGATTTTCATAGCAAATAGATCTACATATTAGGAACCTGTGACTCCAGCTTTAGGGTTTTTAGTGTGTGTTCTTCTCTGTGAGCTGCTCCAGTGATCTCCTTGCAGTTTTGAATGCTGGCCTGAGGACCAGAGCTTTAGAGGATTCAACTGACTCTTTTTCCTAAGGACATCTGGATACTCTGGATACGCTAAGTGTAATTTTAACAGGCTGAAGAGATAAAAAAGTGGAAGAGAAGAGGGAGAAGTGATAGTTGGAATGACAGCCACTCTTATTCAAACTCCTTAGAGGAGAAGGTGCCTTGTTCCTGTAGTTCTTGCTGTGTGGAGGAGCTATGGGCACTGGAACAGAGTGGCCAGGACTGGTCTTGCATCCTCAGAATGGTGCAAAAATTGGGGCTGCTCTACACTTGATTCTGGCCTTTCCTCTAGCTGCTGGGGCCTGGAATTACCTGATGACTGTTTCCACATCTGCCCTTCATCACCCTGGTCTATGCCCAGCTGAATAACACTCGATCCATAACTGTGAAATTCCACCCCTCTGTCTCCTTCAAACAATTTCAGAGGCTAAGTGTTGTTCTCTCCCTCTGTTAATAGTTGAGAAGAGTTTTTATAATCTGTGAAGCTGAAGCTCATAAAGCAACAAGTGTAGAACAGGCATTCAGATGATTCTTTATCTGAAGAGATAAGAGTGACTGAAGTTCATTTCAGAGTAAATGCTATCATAATGTACCAGTAGGATCCATTCACATCCCAGAGGAGAAATGTTCTTATGTTGCTGAATATGATACACTCTCAGCTTGAGGCCATAAGGCATGAGGAAAGCGTGATTGTGAAGTAAAGTTAAGGAGAATCAAGCTGAGAAGTCTGTTGGTATAATTCTGGTAGTTCAATATTTACCAGAAGCAGACAGCTCTTAGAGTCTCATTTTTCTTCAGCCATCAGTATAATGAGGCAATAAACCATGCACAGATCATAGGTTTCCAGGGAAGTGGCTGCAAAGGGTCCTGCTTCTTGAGCAAGGACAGTTAATATCCAGTTCCTTTAAGGAATAAACCAGAATACATTGAGTATATATTGAGAATCACCAGAAAACAAGTTTCTGCTTGAGCTCTAGAGTTGGTGTAGCACAGCTGGTTTCGTGTGGCGTAGAGTTAATTTTCTTCACAGTAGCTGGTATAGGGCTGAGTTTTGGGTTTGTGCTGATCACTCAAGGCCTCTCTCTGTATCGTAGATGATGTTTGCAGGTATGATCATGAGTTTGCTGGCCTGATTTGATGTTGTCCTCCTCCCCAGCCCTTCTTATGGTCACTCTGGCTTCTTTCTCTGGGCTGCAATCCTTCATGTGCCTGCAGAGGTTCAGAATGTCTGTGACATGAAGGGGAAGAGCAGCAGCAGTAGAGCAGCACCTGCTGTGCCTTAACACAGCTGCCAACATCACCCTGCAGCTGCTGCTGCTGCTGAACAGAGAGACTGTGCTTATGTGTACCTTATGTTTTGCATAGGCAGAATACAAGATAAATTTCTGAAATGGCTGATGGTTTTGGTTTTTTCCCAGCCCGTGCTGTCTCACTGGTGCTGAAAACAGCCATTTCATAAAAGAGATTAATAACTGTAAGTTCCTTTTGTGTCCCAGTGAAATCAAATGGCCTAGATGTTGAGAGAGAATCTGAGAGGCACCTGAAGAGAAATGTGAGATGCTTTACTGAGATTAACATATGGCTTATTTTGGAATTTTTGTTGTAATAAATTAAACTTGAAGTCACTTGATATTCCATTTCACTTGGCACTATCTCAGTGCTAGACAAAAAATTGCTGGTCAAAAGAAAAAGAGGAATGTAATACCTTTGTCATGCTCTTCCCCATCTTCCCATGAGGAAACCCACTGAATTTTGGCACTCCTGAATAAAGGTTTTAAATGAGGAATCCCTGTGAATATACTAGAGTGGTAGGAAATGTCATTGCAGTTGTGTTGCATGTGTAGGAGGGGTTGTTTCAGGGGACAAGAGAAGAAGATTGCTGGTACAATAGTAGTAGAAATATTATGTTAGTGTTCATGCTATAAAGACAGTGGTCAGAACTCTGAAGCAATAAATGGGTAGAATCTGTATAGATTAATTTATGAGGAAAAATGTAAGAATTAAATATGTATAACTTGCCTGTTATAGCAGTGACTGCTGGGGCTCATAAATCTAACAAGTGTGAGAGGTGTAAGCACACACACAAAAAAAGAACTCTGCATATCGTTGGGGCTGCGTCTGAAATGGAAACTTCGGGTATCCTGTGCGTGACTTCCTAGATGGATATCTAGCAAATATGTAGCAATTAATATCTTGTCTTTTTTAGGGTGATTAGAGGTATCTGTTGAGCCTGGCTTCATCCCAGGACATTAGTCATATGAGCTGTTGGCATTACGTGAATCTAGTGTTCATCTAGAATTAACTGTGCCATCTGAGGTTCTACAGACAAATGCTGATACATAAACCTGATGAACTCCTCACTCCCTTCTCATCCTTGAACACCAGTCTGGGGAAAGGAGTGTCATTATCCTTTTCAATCTCTAAAATTTACAGGACAATATACTCTATAAACTAAACTTTATTTAATGAGCTTATTGTGAAGGAAAGCAAACAGGTATGTCAAATGAACTCAATCCCCTTTGTACAGGCTAGTCTAACATGATTTCACTAATTTGTCATTTCATTAATGAGTGATTATCTTTTAAAGCCCTTCCAGCTAATTTGATTATAAGTCTCTTCCTCACAGTATAATTGAGCATCTCTGTCTGTGATCCTCAGACACCTGCTGTAGGCAGGGAAGAATAATTACTTCTTTATGTGCTTTGAAAAACCAAGGCAGTTTAAACAATCTAAGTTATTTAAAGGTAACATAGGTAACATTCCCAAGTTCTCTGATTTGGAACTTGTGCACCAGTGAGCAAAGCAGTGACCTCACTGGCAGTGCTGATCCTTCCTTCTCCCACACGATGTGGGCATCCTGGTGTCTCACTGAGACGAACAAAAGCCTCAGCAGTCTGGCTGTTGCTGCATCTGCTTCAAAAGCTTTTTGGGTCACCTGAGGGAGTTGAGTCTATAGCATTTCCCTAGGAGTCTGAAAAAACTGCCAGGCAATCCTAATGCAAAGGTGGTGGCTGCAGGAGACAGCAAGCTGCAGCTGAGAACAGCTTCTCCTCCTTTGCCAGGGACTCTTTCTAAGACTTTTGCTGCTCTTCCTTGGTGTTCTCCTTTGAGGATGTGCCAGTTGCATTTTCTGCTGTTTATGGTCCCTGAAGCATGCAGGAATGACAGGAGTCTACCTGAAGCAGGGCAGAGTGTGGAGCAGAGCTGGCTGCAGTGTGTGCAGTGTGTGTTGTTTCTGTTTGTTGCAGCTGTTTTCTATGTTTGGCAAAATAGCTGAAGCCTATGAAATTAGATCTCCTAAACACAAGTTGCTGAGCGTCTTTAATACATGTGATCTTTGGAATGATAGTTGTGACAGAAAGCAGAATCAGGGTGTGGCAGGGATGTCAAGCTGCTGCATTTTGTGAAAGCCACTTTAAAGGTATTAGTATTTTGCTCTTTCAGATTGGAAACATGTAAAGTGGGCTGTGAAAGGGAATCTTTCCTTGTTCTCATTCCTCCTTGGGTACCCCTAAGGGATTTTGGGAGGTTGTTGAGCTAGCTGAATTGTTGTTGGACCATGAAGTCCACTTGGAGGGTTTAAGAGCAGTTCTTGGTTTTCATGTGGTTCTTGCTTCTTCACAGATGATCTGCTATGTACTCAAAATACAGGCAGCAGATATTTTGACAACACTCCAAAAAAACCCAAGGCCTCTTGATAAAAAATATTAAGTCAACAACAATATGCACTTACAAAAGAAATAGATTTAGACATAAAAGATGTAAAATTCAAAAGTTGCATGTGAATAGTTTAAAAGGTAATGTTTATCTTGGTAGGGTTTTCTTCTGCTGAGTCTTAGGACAGGGAAGCACACAGCACTCTTTCACATGTGGTGCAGAGGTGATTCTCAGACCAGGTTTGTTGTTTCCTCTGCCATAAGTTTTCTGTGTTACCTTTAAGTAACTTAAATGATTTAAATTGTGTTGGTTTTTCAAAGTTGATAAAGAAGTTAATTGTTCTTCCCTGCCTGCAGCAATTGTCTGAGATTCAGAGACAGTCAATTATACTGTGAAGAGACTTACAATCAAATTAGCTGGAAGAGCTCTAAAAGATAAGAATATGTTTCCTGCCTCCAACCTTTCCCTGTTTTACAAAGCAGTTTTTTCTAGAAGATCTTTTGGCAGGCTCACTGCTCTGTTGTTGAGCTGCAGACACTGGCAGCTGTTCTGTTCTGTGCAGAGGTGCTCTTTGCTGTCTGTGCCTGAACACCCAGCAGTTGCAGATAAAGCCCTGGGAAGCACTGGGATGCCAGGTGCTCCTTCTGTCTCGTATTGCAGATGCCAGCAGTGATTGCCACCTTGGGTCAGGCTGTTGGAGTAGAGGCATCTTCCACAGAATGTGGAGTGAGGAGCTGCAGAGAGCTGTCCTAGGGCACTCCTTTATCCTTCCTTGGCAGGTGTCACTGAGCTGCTGTCTGTCACAGGCTGAAGTGCAGGACCTACCAGAGCAGCTGCTCCTCAGGCGTCGGCTGTACTGAGACACGAGCGTGACTTTTTCCATGACAGGAACTAAATAGCAACATGAACTAAAGCTAATGATTTGCTGTAAAGAAACAGCACTCCATGGAAACAGGAAACCTGCAGCCCTGTAAGAATTTTTACTCTTGTTCGAATTTAATTTTCAGAAAGCTCTTCCTTCCTCTTTTCTGCATTTGAGCTGTTTCCTTTTTGTTTAAATGCAGCTCATGAAGTACATTGTTAATTTAGTCAGGTAGTTTACAGTTACTTTATAAAATCCGAATGAATTGCACAGTGTAAAGTAAATACAGGTTTCCAGCACTTTGACTCATACAGGTTTGCAATTAGCTATTGGACCATGGCTGATTCTTCGTGCTCCAAGCTGATGGATGTTGTTGGCAGTTGTTTCAGTTCAATCATCCATGAAATATTCACAGATTTATAGTCAACATAGAATTGAAACTGTCAAAACAACTTGCCTGATTATGACAAAGAAATAGCTATCAGAGAAGTGGCAGGCAGCTTCTGGGCTGAAGTGTTTCACTTCAGAAATTTCAGTACCATTTGCATTTTGTATCATTTCTGAGAAATGCATAATATGCAAAATGCATTTGTGATTTTTTAAGAATTTTGGTATGTCCACATCTGTCATCTGGCTATTGCTTTTCATGGTATTTTTCTTTAGGAAAAAAACCCCAGATTAATTATTTTTTACATGTATTATAAAAAATACATGGTGATGGGTGAATTTCTACAACTTAACTGCCTGACCCCATGGTCTTCAGGCAAGTGGTTGAATGTCATTTTTTAAAGTTTTCAAAAGAGACTGTCATGTTAATGATAAAATTGGGTAAGTAACAACAACTAGAAACTCAGCACTTGAGGTCAGCTGTTTCCTATCTGATTTCTTAAACACAGATCTACTTTTCAGATGAAGAAAATGAAGGCAAACGGTGCTATTGTACTTACCTGCTTGGCTCCATGTGGAAGGTCTTCCTTTCATGATTCTGATAATAGGAACAGGAGGTGGAAATGGTCTCATCTGGGATAAAAGTATTATGAGACAGTGTGGAGAGATGGAAATATGTTTGTGAGCGCCACCAGGTGAGCTAAGAGAGTTGCAGGACTACTGAGGACTGACAGCGGTGCTCCCATCAGCTTCCTTGAAGCCTTTCTTTTCCTACCCCAGGCATCTGTCCTTCCTGCCCTGCAGAGCTCCAGCGGAAGGGTTGCTTACCTGTGTTATGGAGGGTCTGGCCACCCTGGATTGCACTTAAGAGTCAAATGTTAAGTCTAGAAACAAAGAAACTAACCCCATAATTTGCAGGTTATTTTTGTTGACATCCCAGGCACTGTAAGAGTAAATTCAGGCTGTACAGAATAAAATCTAGGCAAAATTTAGGCGATAATAGCAAAATATAGGTGGGATGTCTGGGTTATTGAAATGCAAATTGAGAGGGAGGTGTTGGTACATGAATGGTGGCAGTGGTGTGGAGGCAAGGCTGAGGTGCACAGGGAGCTGTGGAGAGAAAAGCAGCAAGTCTGTGGTGCTGTAGGTTGGTGTTGTGATGCTGGTCACAATTGCCCTGCTGAACTCCCTGTGATAGGCTTAAACAGTACAGAAAATCCAAACATTATTGCTGGAACAATGCACTTCAGTTTTGTGCCTTTAGACCTGTAACATGTTGTGAAGGCTTGAGCCTTTTTATAGGTGCAGCAACTCCCTTCCCTTCTCTGTCTACCACGCTCTTGCTGAAGTATCGCTTTGGTTTGGGCTGAATTGCTCTGGAACACCAGAAAATGTAAGTCTTGCCTTGTGGGAACTCTCTGTTCTGTGTAAATTTGAGGTATGTGCAAAACTGATGCAGAGCTAAAAGATCCCTTTCCAGCCTTTTCAGATGTTTCTGTTCAGGTAGCCTGTGCAGCCTGTAATGATGTGATTATAGGTTGAACAGGACAAGCCATTGAAGTTGGAAGGCTCACAGACCTGACAAGGCTGTTTTTCTGCAGGTATGTGACAAATATTCCCCTAGTTATCCTTGCCCTTGCCCACTGGACATGCCATGTTGAGCTGAGGGTGGGAAGCGTCAGTGGGTCCCCAGTTGGTCATGCAAGGACTGTCTGTGTGCCTGCTGTCTCTCAAGACTGAGTGGAAATTTGTTAGCAGGTTCAGGAGCTTCAAGGGTAATTCTGTGTCGAGATTCTTTTCTTCCTTTTGTCAATCGAGTATTTTGCTGACCTTGGTCGGGTGGATTTGGGTGAGTGCTGGGATATGTGATGAATCTCTCCTGATATGCCATTGTTCAGCACCCTGGTAAGTGTGCAAGAGACCTCCTTTAAAGAAAAAAGTAATCTTTAGGCTACTGAAGCCCTTTGGGAGCTGCATGAATGTGGATGCAATGTCTGTGTTTGAATTCCTGATTGGTAAGAATAAATATTGTGCTGTTTTTGGAAAACTGGATGCCACATTTCCAGGAAATACGGATTCCAGATAGTGAGGATGCAATGCAAATGTTAATGTTCTGAAAATAACAAGCATGGTTTAGCAGCAGAACAGAAATAGATCAAGTTGAATCAGGCCAAAATAATATTTTTGTTCCTTACCAGAAGAGAATTCTGAAGTGAACTGGGGAGTCCACTGACCAAAATCCACCTGGTTTTCAGGCTTTTCTAATTTAAGCTAAGGACAGGAAGGCTATATGTAGGGAGGGGGGGGAGAGGGAGAGAGGTATCTATCTCTATATATATAGATATGAAATGTTGATGAAATGAAATATATATATATATATATAGAGAGAGAGAGAGAGGTATGTTGAAGTGCCTCTGATATCATTTTCCCATAGCTCAGGGTTTGGATTGGCTTATCTTGGCTCTAGGCAGAACAGGAGTATGAGTCTCTGCAGTGTGGCCTGTCGTTCACCTTTAACCATGAAGCTCTGGATAATAATTATAAAGAATAATAAAGAATAAATACTCTTTGATTTGTTGCTTTATTCTTCTAAAGGTAACACTGAGCTTTAGACTTTGCCAGCCTTACCTTGGAAAAATAGTTGAGTCATTTAGCTCTTTGAAGAGAGTCAGTGGTTTACTTCTGATTCTTTCATGTACAGGTGATTGCACTGCTTTTACTTGGAAGACATTAATTATGAAACACAAGTGCGATTTTTATTTTTTTAAATTATGGTGCTAGAGACATTTTACAGATTAGCTTGGAAATTGCCTGTGGCTGGCAGCTTGGTGTTTCAAAACAGAAGAAAATTCAGCTATTCACCATTTGACAAAAGCTGGGCTCTGACTGCTGTGCAATTTCGTAAGGAAATGGGTAATCACACATACTGTAACAGAGGTATGAGATGGCAGGTTAGCTTGACCATAAGAAAGAAGTGGTGATTTTTTTCTTTCTGATTGCAAGGGATTCTTGAGCAAGCATTATGCTTGCATGATGTGAAACCTTTTGCTGTTGTGTCTATTGCATTTTATCTTTAATTTATGTCCTTGAAGCCAATTGTCCTTGTAAAATTGACTTGAAAGCTGTCTTCCTCCTTTTTGTGAAGGAATATCTCTGACACTGTGAAAGGTGCAGTAATCCACTTAAATTCTAAAATTTGACAGCTGGAGGTGTGAACAAGTGAGGCCTAAGTGGATGCCCAGCATACCAATTACTAACACCTCCTAAAATATATGTCTTGAATTTGTAAACAGGATGGCACAAAATAAACTGGGAATGCAGTGATGCCACAGGTTTGGTGTGGCTGTGGAAGAGCTCTTACCTGCTGATGTTCATGGTTTAGCATCCTTAGTGCCTAGAGCAAAATACAATTACTGGTAAGATATAGAGATTACCCAAACAATATGTTTTACCAGTGGCTTTGCTGATTAGTGGGGAGGTCAGTGGTAGGAAACTCTGTGTCCTTGCTGGAACTGACTCCTTTGCATCCCTTATAATACGTGGAGGCGAGCAGAAGTTAGGTTAAGTGTCATTATTTCCATCTTAGAGGTGCAATAACATGTCCAAGGTTTCCCAGTAAGCTACCAAACCCAGTAGTGTTGTTTCAATACAGTTTGTAAAATAGTAAAAGAAAATTATAGGATGTGAAAAATAAAGCCTATCATCTGGAAACAGAACGTAAATGATAGGTGTGCCCTGTAAAGTGGCCATTGTGAAAGAGGATATCCAATGAGGATAGCTGTGTTTGAACCCCAGATTTTGGGACAGTTGAGTATGGGGAGGGTTCTGAATGCTGGAAAACTGGAATGTTTTGAATTTTCTTTAAAGAGACTACAGAAATTGTTTCCTGAGGGGAAAAAAATAATTACAACAAAATCCTGAATATTTCCGATCTAAGTATTTTCTTGTAGTCTACAGGTACCCACAAACAAGAGACATTCCTGAGGCTAGAGAGTTGATAATCTAAGCAGGTTAAACTCTACAGATCAGCTGGCTCAGCTCATTGAAGAAAAATATAGCACCTGGGCTTTTTAGGTTATGCTAGTTTATTATTCTCATCTCTGATTTATGGAGAAACAACAACATCCCTTTATTAAAACCTTTTAAATCAAGGCAAAGATGCTTTCTTGGAGAAAAAAAAAATGGAATTCCAGCTTAGGCTGAGCTTTGTGAAGAAGTTGCCATGCTGTACATGTGCAGCACATCAGATAGGCTCAGCCTCACTTGTCCATTCTGGCCTTAATGTCTTGGGATGTGTTTGTCAATCTGTGCTGCTGTTTCGATTGCAGAACTACATTTAGTAGCTGACCAGGATTGCAAAATGTCCCCAAACCAAACAAAAAAGGTTCTTCCTTTTCAGCTAGTATGTTTTTGTGGAAATAAGTGTACTTGCTTTTCTGTGCTTGCTTTGGTTGCTTGTGAGAACCCTAAGCTGAAATGGTGTAAATGCAGTTTAAATAAAGTTTTGTCCTAGGTAGTCTTGGGTGCAGTTGTGTACTGGAAATGTAGAAATTATATTAATGTATTGTGACACTTCTTCACAATTTCTTTTTCTAGTAAAAATGTGGGAAGATAGAAACTGACAACAACCAGAGTTCTTTGCTGTTCTTATGTGTTGTTTAGCTGATCAAATAAGATATTTGATTACATTCAGTTTTTATTACTGCAAAGACATTGTTTGGGGGGTTTTTGGGCGCTACTGGAACAAAATAATTTTTGTACCTGTTGGCTGTTGAGGTTTCAGCCTTAACTAAAAAAGTAAGTTTTATTCATGGTATTTTAAATGTGGGGCAAAAAAAAGAGAGAAAGAATGAATTCAGATATTGCTAGTGATGTTGTGGCACTCTCAGTCATACTGAGGAGTACCACTACATCTGTGTGCCATTTGTCCTCTGCTCTCTGGTATATCCTCTGAAGTCACCAACATTTTGTTTGTGATAGGCATTTATGGTTAGACCTTTCATTGTTTTGCATCCTGCAGTTCCCGTCACCTGTGTGTGAAGTACTCTATATGTACATCTCACTGATATGAAGACATGATGCACCAATGTACACTTTCAGTCAAATCTCCTTATTCCATGAATGCTGCCTGCCCCAAGGAAACAGAAACGTTGTGGGTGATGAATGTTGTACAAATTTCTGTAAGAGTCTATATGGAAATCTCTGATTCTGTTTGCTATAACCTGCTCTGTACTAAGCCAAAACCCATGAGACAGACCTGATTAAATCTCATCCTCACAGAATCACAGAATCGTTCAGGTTGGAAAAGACCTCCTAAGATCATCATGTCCAACGATTCAGTGATGTGTGTTACGGATTATGGCAAGTTGTGGCTGGCTACATGGTCTGCTGAAGGTCTTACAGCTGTATTTCAGTGTGAAGCTGAAGTTTAGAAACTGATAACCCCAACATCTTAGGATGTGCACGCAGCTTTGGGGTGCTCAGTTGGAAGGCATGTGAGACTGAGGTTGAAGTAACTTTAGGGTGCTTGGTGCCAGGTGTTTAAACACCTCAAGTATGAAACACCTTGATCAAGGGTACTGCTCTACTTTAAAACTTGGCTGTGAATGCCTTTGCCAAGTCAAGACAGTGAGACAAAACCAGAATTACCACTTGGTCTGACTTCCAGCTCACCTGCTTGCATTGCCAGCAGGAGGAAAATTGCTGCACTGTAAAACGGCAGAGAATACGTCAGCAAGGTTCTTTCACTTTTTTGGATGTTAAAATCAGTGCCTTTGCTGAGGTATGAAAGATGTACTCGTATAATAGACTCCTGGAACAGTCTGTGCTATCTGTGTCCAAGGGCAGATTAGACTGGGCAGAGCTTGCAAAAGAAATTCTGGGGAAAAAAAGCCTGAAAAGTGCAGCAAAGATGAAGAACGTATTAGGCAGTTTATTATGCCATTTTCCTACAGAAGAGCAGTTTCTCTATGTAGGTTGCACATCTTTTCCATGCTTCTGACAACACCTTTGTTATAACTTGGTTATTCCAAGAAGGGCGTGTGTTTGAATATGGTGCCCACAGTGCTCTTACCCTGCCAGCACTCAGGCTTTGTGAGACACCACAGGCTCTGCACTGTGATACCTGCAGGGCTCCAGTGCCCATTCTGCAGGCCACCCTGCTGCTGACCTTTGTGGAAGATGACAGTCTTTCCTCACTGATAGGGACATACAGGTGGAAAGTGGTTTTTGTTTGATTGGGAGTACTTTTGTCCGCATGCACAGAAAAACATGTTAAAACTATTTTACATACAAATTAATTGTTGTTAGAAGGTACTGGGTAAACACACCAAGGTGGGACAGCTCAGCCTTGTTCATGAGGAGCATTGCTCCTTCCTCTTGTTTTGGTGATGCAGAGTGACAAGTGTCCTGTCAGGAGTGAGCAGATATTAAATGTCGGTTTTGAGTAACCTCTCTAATCATATTTAATTTAAAATTAACATCCCTAATGCGCTAAAGTATTGTGTGTCCCAGTAGAGGCAATGCAGGCTGTTTTGGATCTTTGAGCACTTGTTAACTGTTTCTGACTAAGTGGCTGGTAAGCTGCATAATTAAATGGTCTTAAATTTTACTGGAAACTGACTTTGGTAGACAGACATGTGTGTGATTGTGTTTCTCTTTCCTCTAGGAAACCACACTACCAGAAAAACCTAAAAAAGCCAAACCAGGTCATTCATAACCCTGCATAAATAGACCTACCTTCAGGTGGGACGTTAATTATAGGGGATTTTCCCTATTCTTCTGTTGGCAGAGTTAGTAAGGCTTTGAGTTGCCCTTGATGAACTGAGAAACTTCACCTGGAAAATACTAGGTCATCTGGAAATGCAGAAGTGCCAGTTAATGAGATAGATAACACAGAGCTGCCTTGGTAATGGGTTTAAAGAGCTGCTAGTGCTCTGAAGACACCTTAGATTTCTTCAGAACAAGGAGTTCTTGCAGCTGCTGATACAAACCTGTACTCTACATCTTCCTTCAGATCTAAGCTGATACAAGGGAGAAACAGGATCCATAGTTTTTAAGGACTAAGTGTAATCTTGAATTCTGTTTTATATACTTTCATCCAATTTACAATTAATAGCTTTCCAGTTAATGGTTTGGTTGATGTATCAAGAATTCAGGTTGTCCCTCTGTGTTAGTGTTTTAGGGATGAATTTCTCTGCTGTTTCATGAGAAATTTGATGCAACATGTTAGAACACCTGTTGGCTTCCCCCAACCATTTCTTTTTCCTTCATAAACTGGATATATATAATGCTTTACAAAATAAGACAAGCTTGATATTCTTTGATACTTAATGTCAAAATATAGTGGCAGAATATTTTCCTGGTAGGAAATCTGTTTGCATATACACATTTCTGTAACAGAGGGAAGGAGTAACTTGCATTTTCCAGTGATCCTGTGTTAAAGTTCCAAGATTAAGAACTGAGCAGTTTTCAGGTCCTTGGAATGCAAGTATGTAGTGCTTCTTGCTCTGAGTAGTAAGCATTAATGATGCGTATGTCAAACCCCATAATTCTAAATTATTTGAAATTGGACTTTACATGGAATTCCTGTGTGAGTTTGGGTGCATTTTGGGAGTGAGGTGAAGATAGAGTGACCACAGACCATTCAGTTTCTAGGACAGTGTGGCTTGTTGTGAGTACAGGCTATGAACATTTCAACCTGATGTACAGTATTCTGTGGGATTTATTTATCTTATATTAGAGTTTTCCTCTAGTAGTACTTTCCCTGATGCTTCCACTCAATTAGGAGCAAGTCTAGGGACAAAACTGGTTTTAATTTTATTTACTAATGACCTGAGAGGATTTATTGGAAGTAGCTTGGAGTAAGCTTGCCACCATGACTTCTGTCAGTGCTGCAGGCTAGAGATTCTTCTCTCTGCAGGATTCATAGATGGCACCTGCATTTAAATGTATCCCAAAGATGGAGCTGGGTAAGAGGTTCTGCCTTACAATCACTGTTACAGCAATATGCTTGTGTTGGAAGACAAGATGACTACATCCAATATTGGTGTTACTGTAGGCTAGAGGAGAAAAAGAGCAACAGCTTTGGGCTGCTGCCTGCTTGCTCAGTGTGGCATTGAATTCCTGTTTGCTGAAGAAATAAAATCTTAAAAACACATGGTAAACCTTGCATTCGGAAGATCCAGATTCTTGCCCTGTCTGTTGCATCAGTTTTTCAGATACATGTCCTGAATGAATTAATGGAGGAAGAGGAAATAGAACAGCTCTTAACTGGCTGGAGTTCAAAGGCTCTGGGGTGACAAGTGAGCAGCTGGCATGCAGTTTTGCTCACCTCCCCGCCGGGAGGCACAGCGGGCACATTGGGTCACAAGTTCCGGTCCATCCGGGGCACACAGAGCCTTTCATCCTCTTGTACTGGTTGGGATTGTTTTTCATGTGATAATAAGCTTTAAAAAAAACCGCTAGAAACCTCTACAGGAAAACTTCATTGTTTATTTGCTTTTCATGCTCTGTAGAAAAGCATAAATGTGCAAGCATGTTGTACAGAGTGAAACTGAAGATCAGAACAATAGCTCAGTGTATCGCAACCAGTATAGGTTATTGATTTCAAAATTTCATTGCTGTGTGTATGCTTTGTGCTTTTAATCCTGCAGGAAGAGGGTAAAAATCTGTCTGTGATGGATTTGGTGTTGCAGATGTGTTCGCTCAGTCGCTGGTTCAGCTAAATTATGTTTTTAAAGCACCGATGCCAACAGCTGAAACACGGAAGTGGATGGTATCACCAAAGCCACAGCCATTTGACTGTTTTAGATTAAAATAGCTTCTTGAATAGCAGTGGGAGAACACAGATTTCCAAAAGAAAATTAAAATATAAAGGAAAAACGTTTCCTTTTTGACATCTGACAACACTTTGGTGTGTCTCTTTGGGAATGGCAATGTCGAGACCTCTGTCCACAAATATTTGGGAGTGATGGGTACTTAGACACAAGTCGTGGAGTGCCAGGAACATACATGCTCATTGAGACCTTTGCTGAACTACTGGGCTAGTGAAGCCTCTGCACTCTTGGGAGCACATTTGTGTATCATGCCAGAGTGGCTGGATTTTCTAGGTGCCTCTGCTGTGGCTACTTCTCTGTCAGGAATGCTCTTGAAGCTACTTCTGCCAGCAGAGCTCTCCTTCAAGAAAACAAATAGATGGTTTTAAACTTGCCTGATAGATGAGTTTCATGATTTTAAAACTATTAATGTAGATCTCTGATCAGGACTTTGAATGAAGTTGTCTTCTGTAAAATGTTGGTCTTGGTGAACCCAGTTTGTTGTAACTGCTCTGCCAAGTGTGCATGAAGGCTGAAGCTCTTGAAACTGGTGTGTTTGTAGTTGCCTCTTTGATCTTTTCCTTAGAAGTGTTTACTTCCTTTGGTTTTGTCTGATTTTTTAATTTGTTATGATTCTGCTGTCAGGTTCTGTGAAATGGCAGCTCTGGGGTTTCTGACACCACCTGTTGAAGTTTCTATGAAGTTGTGGTTTGAAGTTTGCAGTTGGTTGCTCACCTTGGATGTTCTCATAGTATTTACCCTAGACATTTTTAAAAAACATCATTCACCAGAAACTATCAAAAGGGAAAGCATTAGGGTTCTCTGTTTATTTCAGTTCTTGCACCTTTGTTTTCTTGGGTTACTTTCTAACAAAGGTGAAAAGCGTTCTGCACTCCCTGCAAGTAATTTGAGCATCCACAGGAGTGTAGCGGCATATAAAGCTGGAATGTAAACTGAGATCCAGTTTGGAATTGCTTTATAACTATCGGTTATAAAGCTGTTTATAAATCTACTATGTCACTATAGATACATCATAATGCCAGCTGCTAATAGAGAAAGGCATTTGACTGGATCTATACTGTTTTGGTTTTTTGTTGTTCTGCTCCTGCCTTGTTTTTTTGTTTTGTTTTGTTTTCTTGGGGGTTTTTTTGGGTTTTTTTTTTGTTTGTTTTTTTTCTTTTTGATAAGCAAACAAAAGAAATATGTGTTTTCCCTTTGGAAAGGTACCTGTTTACAGCTGCCTGCAAAAAACATGGGTTCTTAAGTGTCTAATTAAGTGGCTATTCTAATTCCAGAATTTTAAAGAAAAAAAAAGGAAATACGATGATGTTTCTAAAACCATCAACATATGATGTGCTATTTTAGAATAATGATATAGACAATGCATTTTTGGAATTGTTCTGGCAGGAGAAAAAGGAGAAACCTCTCTAACAGTGCAAGAACAGATAATCCCAGTATAATTTAGAGCAAATCTAGGTGTGACTGGGACTAGTCCAGACATGGAGTGTTACTGTCCTCTGTTGTCTTAGATTTGATCCCTAACATTTTTCCTGCCCGTCCAAATAATTAACAGTCTGTATTGCCAAGAAAAGTTCTGCCTGTGGAGTGATGGTGTTTGATTTTGCAGAGCACTGTGGTTTCTCATGGCTTGTGGTCAGACCCTGGGGGTGGGGACCAGATGGGAAACATCCCCAGCAGGAGAGAGATAGAAACCCTTTGCTGGAGAGGGGCTGGGTGAAGAGAAGAATGGACATGGTGAAGAGCCAGCTTTCCTTGCCTGAGGCATTTCAGCAGCTGCTCAGCTGGTTCCCTTTCCAAGATCTATTTGATGTGGCAAATCTGAAGTGTGTTACCTGCTGAAAAGCTGAGTGAGAGCTGTCACTGAGAATTTCTCCACTGCTGGTAATTCTGACTGACTTTTTCACACACATCTATCAGATACTAATTCTAAGCCTTGAGTCAGTCAAATTTTCCAAGCAGTCTCTTCTTGATAAGGCTGTAAATGCCTTAAGGATTTTGAAATCTGCAATTGAGTAAAGAAAAACCTGGGAAAAATGCCCCTAAAAAAGAAGTACATCCTTGTAGGTGTATGAAAATCTAAATCTGTTGAGTTGTGGGGAGGAGGGACAGGGTTATTTATGTTGTAAATGGAAATGACCATTAGAAATTAAAATGTTGACAAGCAGTTCAGTTTTCTGAGTTATATCATCTTTTCCTGTGTGCTACAACCTGCTCAATGCTTTCTATATGTAAAGTTTTGTGGGAGAAAAAGAAGACTTGGCTGTAACTTTGATAAATGTAAGTGTATTCATCTGACTTTGCATCCTTGTGTCTCTTGTTATCTCATTTCAGCTGAAATTTAAACAAGCTTTTTCTTGTCTGACAATTTGAACAAACAATGTTATTCCTAGAGAAGAGTTTGAGCAATTTTTTTTTTTTTTTAAGAAACATGAAAGGAGCTGTGTTCATTAAGATACAGTCTTTCTAAGACCTTTGTAGGAAAATGTGCAGCAAGCCCATTTTCTTATCTAATAAAATATAAGTGTATTTTTGAAAACAAAGTCACTCTTGTTACTCTTAAAATTTTGCAGCACTTCCCTGATCAGCATGCCTTCCCAAAAGGCACAGCACAAGAGCAAGGATCTGTTCTGTGGCACAAATTAAAAATCCTGTCTGTGCTGACAGATTAGTCTTTTAACCTAGACTATTTTGGGGAACAGATGATACAGCTCTTGGATGTAGGCTTACTTTTGCTTTTGATAAAGCACTAATGCATTTTCATGCTATAATCAATCCCTCCCTCTCAAATTCTTGTTCCTGTCTGATTTGCAAACTACCCTTTAGGTGTTGCATCCTATCTTTCCCTCTGAAAATAATGTAGATTGGGAAGAACAGCAGCTTTCAGACAAACAGACTTCATTGAAACCAGATGAAGATGCAATATTTCCAATAATGTAAAACTTTAGACTCGGAAGAGATTTAAGATCTGCTTTTCTTTGTAGGAAGAGAAGAAAAAAGTTTGATAAAATAGTAAGACACAATGGTGTTGCTCCTAAAAATGCACTTGGCCTGCACAGCTGTCTTGGTTTTATGCCTGTTTTTACACTGGATTGACTTGTTTGGAAAAGGGGGAATATCTGCACGTTCAGAGTAGCCCCCAGAAGACCCTGCAGGCAGATGCTGTCAGCTGATGTTCATCCTTCTCATCTTCTCAGCACTTCTGGTGTTGCTTATCTGCAGTGAGGAGCCACTGCAGGGAGGAGGTACTGAATTCATACTTTTGGTTAGAGGAGGGCAAGGCTTAATTTCAGCCTGCTTTAAATGTCAGTGTTTTCAGGATCTGTTTTTATGGCTCGTAATACCTATGAGGGTGCAAATCCTAGTGCTTCCCTAGAGTTCTGCATCCACAGGTGCCTGGTGTGGAGTCAGATGACCCCAGTGAGATCCATCTCAAGAAGAGGGACCTCTGCCCCTGTTGCACAATGGATTCTCTCCCCTGTGTGCATGCACCCGCTGGAGTGGGGTGTGCACGTGGCAGGGAGTGGGTGAGAGAGCACAAAGGGGTGGTGATGGAGCAGAAAGCAGCTGGAGGATGCACACCTGCCCAGCAGGAGATTAGGTGGGAGGTCTCCCTGGCAAAACCCCTCTGCAGTTGTGGGTCTAACCTGCTGGACCTTCATAAAAGAGGTTCTTGGCGGCCAGTTGCCTCAGTGTACTCATCATAGCTGTCATTTCGATAATTGGTGATGTTTGGCTGATGAAATCTGGTGGCAGGTGTTCTTGGAATCTGAGCAGAGGCAGGAAATGAAAGATCAGAAGGGATGATAAAGGCACAAAAAATAACAGGCACATGAAACCAAAATTTTGATTGCTTGGGCAATCAAAATTGGGCAATCACACTTTTATTAGTTTTTAACAGTGCTGCAAAGCAAGCTAGTTTTGAGGTAAAGCCATATGAATCCTGTATTGCTCTTGCTTCTTCAAGATCACAGGAACATACATACTTGTGTTGATACTGCTTTGGTGGAAGAGATCTGCTGGTTACTTCTTCTAAAGATGATTTGTACTGAGGAAGGGGTTAAAAATATTGCAGATTTTGAATTAGCTGCACTGAAATGATTGAAATATAAATGGATAGAAATATAAATGTTGCCTTGTGGAACAGCTGGGAGAAAGTATTCACTGCATGGCCCATTTGAGACAGGAAAGCTGTCTCTCAGAGAACTGAAAAAAAAATCTGTCCTCTTTTTGGTTTTTTGTCCTAGGAAAGAGTAATGTATCTTGAATCCTCCCAGGTGTCAGAAGTCTCTTCCCTCGCTGAAACTGGTGTATTGGTGTAGGGGCATTATGACAGAATGAGTGAGGTGTCTGTTGCAGGGATTTTGTTTGTTTAATTTAAGTTGAGCTTCCAGAAATCTGAGTGGTGGCAACATCTGAGTGATGTGCTCTGAAGCTGCTGTTTGCATTGAGGCTGTTGTTGCATGGTCATCTAAATCAGTTCTGGGACCAGTGAAGAAACAATGACAAACCTTTAAGTTTAAGAAAGACAAATCAAAAGTTAATAAGAGAGAAATCATCTGTATCTCAAATTGGCACTTGCAAGATGATTGTAGGTGGTTGTTAGGACTCCATGTGTCTTATTTTCCTGATCATGTAGGATTGCTTACAAAATCAGCACAGCAATTTAACAGCAGATATCTCCAAAATGGCCTTAGTGACTCATTTTGAAAAGGGAAATACCTTATGTGTAGTTCTTGTAAACTTGATCGGAACAATGATTCATTTTTGATTAGCTTGGTTGTGCATGATCTGCAAATTTAGTAGCCTGTGGCAGCACTTGGCTCTTTTCCTCCTGTCCCTTGGTTTTAAACCATTCTGAAATGTCTGTAGATTACTCTGAAACTGCAGATTATTAGTCCATAATTAATTAATCTTGGTTGGTTTCCCTGGGAGCATCAGACAGGAGCTGATATCATTCATCTGCAGAGAACTTCTAAGTGTGTCTATCAGAAAAACGGGTAAGTCAATGTGGAAAATACACATTTATAGCTATTTATAGCACATGCCCTCACTGAACAGTGGCTAACACGTACCTGCCCTCATTTTTCTCCTGCCCTTTCAAGCAGGCAGCATCCAGGGAGGTGACTTGGTCTGCACTCTGCTCCTCAAACCGGGTGGGATGAAGATGTGAGGAGGACAGTGGGTAGTGGAGATGTTGGCTTGTCTGGTGACACTTGGGAAAAAAGGCCCCAAAATTCATTCTTAGGCATTGCAACTATCAGTTTCCCCCATGGATTGTCTCCCCCTGCTCCTTTCCTGCAGTCCTCTTCGGTGGCTGTGTGGAGGGAGCTGTACCAGCTGTTGGACAAGGACTCCAGGAGATAACAGCTCTCCTCTTCTGCCTGTAACACTACATTACTGTGGAAAAGCACACTGCAAGATATGCTTTAATTACAATGTGTCTTGCTGCAGTGTAATTAAGGGTAAAATGTTTGTGCTTTGTGGAGTAGGGCATTTTATTATTGTGCTTTTCCACATCAGATTCTTATCATTGCCTCAGAGAGAAGGAAATAAGAATGTAGGAGACCTTTTTTATAACAGTCTGCATTATTTTTTGTGAAGACTACTCATGACGTTGACTTGGGGTAGTCTCTAAAGGATCTCACACTGAAGGAATGTAGTATTTTACTTTGTAGTATTGCATGTCCCTTCGGGAAGTGGGCAGACAGAGTTGAGCTGACTCTGGTTTTGGTTGCTTTCTCTAATAAATGCAAATTATTGGGAACTAGAATGTTGAAGGAGCAGTGCAGTGTTTTTGCTGTTGAAATAACAAGCAAAAACTGTCATATTTTCCAAGATGCATATAAGCAAAGACAAAAAATTTAAAAAAATATGATTGCTGGCTAGCTGCATTTTGATTCAGGTTTGTTACAATATTTTGGTGTGGTAAGTCAAAATTAAATAAACAGTAATTCAGAGTGTTCTCAGAAAGTGTCCTATCGACATCTTTTTGTAGAATTCTGTTTTCAAGATAACTTTTCTGTGTGAAAAAATATTTTTATTTCTGTGCTCTCTTCCCACCCACATTACAATTTTCTAGAGGAGTTACGGTTCCTGCTGAGGTTACTGTTTGCATATGTAGTGCTGAGGAATCAGGAGGATCAGAGGATTTTATGTCACCTCATATACTGGTAATGATACCAACTTCTTAGACATAACTGGTCACAAGTGCATTTGAGCTTAAGTTTGTGGGAACAGTCACTCAACATCCTGAGAAGTAGATTATTTGGAACAGCTAGCTCCAGAAACTGCAGTGTAGGTAGGTTCAGTCATTTGCCACTCTCAAAAGTGAAAAATTCAGTATTTCTATTCCAGCCTCTCCCACTCGTCATGTCTGCCTGCCTGGTTTTCCAGCTCAGTTGTGCTCTTGCATTAGTCTATAAAGCTTTGCTGTAAGCCGCCAGATTGTTGAAATTTCCACTCTTGACTTTAACAGTGGCAACTTCTCTGCTGTTAGAGACTGGAGGCGCCCTCAGCAGAGGAAGTACTTCTTTATACTGCATATATATTTTCTGTTTTCTGCCAACTGGTACTTTTAACAGAATATGTTGGATTATTTTTATCACAATTTAAACTCTGTGCCTTAAATTCTCATGAGAATTCACTCCCAGGAGAGTCCATGCCTCGTACTGAGTCAAGAGATGTGGCCAACTGCTGCTCCTGGGTGTTTTGCATTAGGAAGCAGGTATAGCCAAGGGAGAAGGAGTGTTTCACAGCTGAATGCTGTTCACGACCCTTTGGCTCCTGAACATAATTGTGGTTGTGCTAGAGGTGTTTTAGCCAGGTGTCCTGCCACACACGTGTTCAAATTGCAGAAAGATATAGAATAGCCTGCTTAGCCTTTGATTGATTAGAGGAATCAGCCAAGAGGTTCATACGCTGTCATGTAAAAGAGTTGTTAGTAGTATGCTGTGCTCCTTAGAGTATCTCAAAGGTTGTAATGCAGTTAATTCAGGGTATCCATTCCTGTTTCAGCTCTCACTGATGATGTTGTGAGGGCAGTCTCTTTGTTTTGGTCCCGTAGTTCAAGTCTTCCTGGCAGCTGCAATGCTTGCTGACTAACATTTCTTTTCCAGGGGTAGGATAGGGGTCATTCCAAGCCACTCAAAAGCAGCACAATGATTTGGCTGTAGGGCACAAGGTAATGGTTTAATAACTTCACTGAAAGTGAAGATTTATATCTGGAAACAGAGGGAGAAAGTAACCCAGCCCTTCATGCTTCCCAATTCATCAACCTAGAGCTAATAAGGAAAGTTAATTATTTGGATATTAGTTCAACTCCATGGCTCTGTGGCTTTTGCTTTTCTGTTCTTTGCAGGTGATTTTAATGAGTAGTCTGCATTTAGAGACAATATGGAAAAAAAAAAAGAGCTCCATATATAGAGATTCTTTCATGGATCATGAATGGTAATGTCGAAATCTAAAGAATAATAGAATGAACTACTGTAAAGATCTTACTTCAATAAATTTGATTTAAATTATTAAGTATTTTAAATTAATATATTAAATATATTACATATTTTAATTTGTATTGATTGTTGGATGCTTCTTCTATAAGTAAAGTAGATAGTTCATTTCTTTTGTTGGGGATTTGGGTAACCTTCAAATACAGTCAAAGTGCAGTTCATTGCCTGGGGTGTGTTGGATGATCAGTATCTAGATACTGATTGCAAAGTTACACATTAAGTGTCTGTAATAAAATTAGTTCCTTATTATCCCTTGTATATCCCCCCGAAGAAACAGGGGTTGCTGTTGTGCTCAAAGCTATTGGGTTTTCCTGCACACTGTTCCAAAGCAGATCCTGTGTTGAAGGCTGTCTACTGCTCCAGGCAGTGTGCTCCTAAATGTCTTGTGAGTGCAGGTGCCCCTTCTAAATGGGGTGAGAACTGATGAGCTGGGCTGTGTCCTGCCCTGCTCCAGTGAAAATCTCCTGCTCTGCTCAAGAAACAGACAAGTTACCAGGTGCATCCTAGCTCTGGGTGGTTGTCAGCATTCCTGCACTCCCACTGTCTACCTTTTTTGAGCAATACTTTTGTATTTAAGATATTCTGCTATTTGGTCTGGGTTTCTGACTGTCTTTGATACCTGAAGATTACAACACACGAATTTCTCAGCATTGAAAACTCCCAGAATTACTTTCTTTAAATCCTGAGAAGTGCTTGTTCCAGGTAAAAAGTCAGGGCAGCGCCAGCATCTTTGAAACACACAGATTCATTTATATTATCTATTTATTTAACCTAATAGAATATTCCTATCCAGACAGCCAAGGTTGTATTTCTTTAAAAACAAATAAATCATGTGAATGTGGTGAGCAGTGTTTGGCATATTGAATAGCCAGGGCCTTGTGCACTTACAGTTTTGTTTTCCTGCCTTGTCAAAGAATATTATCTTGCAGACTCTGAAATGTTTTGGCCTTCAGAAAGATGAGCTATAAAGTTCACTGGGGGAAAATCGATCCTTATCATCTCTCTCCACATTGTTTTCCACCTTCCCCTGCTATCATATTTCAAATCCCAGGCCTTGGTCCAGCCAATGCATATTTTTTTTGACTGGCTTAGTTAGGGATGTGATTTCCCTCCTTTTACCTGTTACACTTAGTTTATAGCAATAATGTTTGCTATGTGGAACTGCTGCAGTAAAATTGTTCCTCTCCCTGTGCAGGGGGATTACCTGTAGAAGCAAAGGACACTGCACCTTCCACCAGCTGGGTGGACAGCTTTAAGCCATGGTTCTAACCAGAGCAGTTTGTCTCCTGTGTTTTGATGTGACTGTGTTGCAGTGTAGGGATGGTTCTCCCCAGTGGCTGTGGGAAGGAGCAGCTTTGGCATGTAGCCCTGCAGGTTCAAAAACCCGCTGCCATCGCTGTCCCAGGGCACAGAGGACCCTCCCTGCATCTCCTGTGCCTCCTTCACTCTGGTGCCAGAGCACAGCGGTTGCAGCAGCATCTCTCAGCATGCAGTTGAAACAGCCGTTCCTATTTAGAGCATAAAAACTCCTCAAGCTGTATTGTTGTTATTGTCCTTTAGCAGCACAAATCTCAGCAGCCAGGTTTTGGTATACAGTATAGAATTATGAAGCAACAGGTGGTGTCCTCACTCCCATATTATTTTATTTGTGATCGTTGCTCACGATTCAGCAGTGAGCCTTCACTGAAGCCATGCCCTCTGCTGGGAGTTACACTGTGGAATTCTGCCTTTAGGCATCACGAGGCAGAGGTTTTTCAAGCGGCTGTTTTGTGGGGAAAGGAGAGGTTTTACTGCAAGAGTTGCATGAAGCACTTCAGAAACACTGCAAATTTAATACTTTCTTTCCTTCCCCTTCACTTTTTGCCTTGAGTTAATTAGACCACAACAGATGAAATGTTTTCCTATGGGCAATACCATAATACCTTTAGCGAAAATCGTGCTTTCTATAAGGATGGTTTCACCTTTTACATAGAATTGCCAAGGAAGGGATTTTCTTCAGGCAGACACCTCTGATGTCAGATCACACGCAAGCAGATCACCGTGACAGGCTGGGTGCTGTCTTTAACCAGGTACCCCTTGCATCCTGACTGTTCTAAGCCAAGTTCCCTTGTGTACATGCTGCAGGTGGGACTCTGGAGGCACACCGGAGCCTGGAGGGGCCGGGAAGGAGCACCTTACAGCACGCTGGTGCCATCTGATGGTAAGCTTTCACAGCAACTTTTCCCCCTTTCCATCAGTGTCAACAAGCTTTTTATTTATTTTATGAGAGTCTCTGAGATAACATTGGTTGCATGGTTTTAGATATATCTTTCAGAAATAGAAGTACTATATCAGTTTTTAAAAATCTACAAATGTTTTGTGTCATTTTCCTTATTTATTATCCTGTGTTTTACAAACAGCTTTACATTAAACCACAATCTACAATGCAACTTTTTTTTTCGTTTAGTTTTCTTTTTTTACCCTCCAGAAGTAACTATTAATTACAGACATGGTCTTCCTGTGATAACTCTTGTGCTGCCCACAAGAAATGAACGCTGTCAGTTCACTGTCAAGCCAGTCGTGACCACTGTAGGAGCATTCCTGCAGGATGTGCAAAGAGAAGATAAAGGAATTGAGAAAGCTGAAGTCTTTGCAACAGGTATCTTGTTTTTCTGTTATTCCCTGAGATAAATGCATTCCTTTCCAAATGGACTGTACTTCTCTTCTGAAGCAGAAATTCAGTCCTCCATCAGGTTTAGCACTGTTGCTGTTGGAGTAGCTGTTAAATGCTTCTAGGGTTTATTGTTGTTTCAGGGTTAATAACTGAGTCCTCTTGAAAAGGCTGATTAAAAGTGCAGAATTGGATCTATTACTGTAACTCTCCTTTTATCCCAGTAGTGTCCTTGTTTTTTCAATTAGTTTTTCTTTGTAATGCTGTCTTTAAATAAGTATCTCCTGATTTCCTTGATGTCTCTTTCTTTCCTTGTCCTCCATGATCTTTCTTAAAAGACAACCTGGCAGGCTATTGAATGTGATGCCTGCCAGTTCAGTGTTATCAAGAGCTAAAAGAATCCATTTGCCTTACTGCAAACCTGTGTATGAACAACTCAAGAGCTAAACAACCAAATAATGTGTGCAATAGTAAAGGAGAGTGTTTTAAGACATTGAGGAGATTTCATTTATAAGCTGGAGTATAATATTTCAGGGCCCTTGGGTTGAAAGGAAACTGATTGCTAGGGTCAAAGGGTAACTGGTATTTTAGCATTGGTGTGGACTTTCCTCCTTGTAATATACTGTTTATTAAATTGTTCCAAGTCTTCAGATAATTTTCTCAAGCTTTGCTCACTGCTCTATTTTGTCTCTTGGGTTTGCCTGTTGATAAAAACTAACATTGAGTTAACCTTATTCTCCGCTTTATTTCCAAGAAAACTTGGTCTGTATTTTGGCAGTTCTCTTGCAACCCCTGCCCTGGTACTAGAGAAGGATTCAGTCTTAAAACTAGAACTGGGATGTAGGGGGTTTTTTTGTCTGAATCTGGTAGAATAGGTACTTGAATTTGGCTAATTCAAAGTATCTATTTCTCCTCTTCCCCACTCACACCCCTAAAAAAAAAAAAAAGAGCAATAAGGGTACCTAGGTATCTATGGAAAGATTTATTTAACAGCAGGTAACACATATGCAGAAGAAGGATGGTGTCAATGAAAATTGTTCCAGTTTCACAGCTGGATGGATTCATAACGTTCTTTTCTTTCTGGTTGATACTACAGAGGGCTGCAGGGGCTTTTAAGGAAACTGAAGATAGATTGATGTTCCCAGAAGGTCAGAAAGCCACAGACCTAAGAGGAGTTGCTTTACTTTCCTTTGCGGGCACATTTAGTAAAACAGGAAAATACTCCACAGAGCAATTTATTGATATCCTGTGGAGCAGTGGAGATGTGATCTGTGTGGATCCCAGAGTGTACATGAGCTTACAGGAGCTTCATGTACACTGGAGCTTTGGTGCTGGGTTTTTTGGTCTTGTTTTGCTTTGTTTAGACAGTGTCTGCTAGGGAGCAAAAGCAGGAAATTCTCTTGAAGATAATTTCCTAAAAGACTCTTTATCTTCAGAAGCCACAGTAAGCAATGGTCATTGTGAGCAGCTGGCCTTCCCCTGAACACAGAAGTTTTTCCCTACAAAGGATTTGTAGTGGGGTAAGGCAGAACTGGTGCTGACAGCAATTAACCTTTGGGTAACTGTCCGCTCTTGTGCAGACATCCAGGACACTGGGATTCACTGCCAGGTCTCTTTCCTCTCTTCTATGTCAGCAAAAGCTAACTATTCCCACATCAGGGCAAATGTGGATCACTTGTGAAGCATGATGTAATTCCTGTAACAAATCTACAAGTCTGGCATTTTTGGCATGGACAGGCAGCAGATTCCAAAGTGGAGAAAATTTGAGTTGTTTTCACCTCATCTGATCTGTTTAAACACACTCCCATCCCCTCTGATTTGGGAATACTCAGATTAAAACAGTGACTCAGAACAGTTCTCTGCTGTTTTTGTCAAGTGCCAGGCAATTGTAATGTTATAGAACAGCTGAGATGTTTAATTTATTAGGAAACTGATACTGTAAAGAGAAACTGTTGGTCAAGTACTGAGTGTTGAACTTAAACATTAATTATTAAAGAAAAATTATGAAGCCTTGATTCAGTGTAGACACACTTGTGTCATTTAACCATTAAATGAAAGCTAACCTTAACTGAAGTCACCAGTGCTGTGTATGATGACTTGTTTTCATTATCTGTGGATTTGATTTTCGTCCTCCAAACCTTTTGTTCAACCCTTTGTCCACTTTGGAACACTTGTGTTTAGGTACAGGATTGAAAGTAGCCTTTGCTTAAAGCCTGTGAGGAATTTTCTAAAATAAAATACCTTCCTTTCCTCAAAACTTTTCTTTTTTTCAGTTAATAAAAGGTTGCACAGGTTAATAAATCAGTGGTGTATTCAGAACATCCAGAACAAAAATCCTGTCTGGCACTTCTTTTGAAAAGCATTTTTCCCTTCAATGTTATAGAAAGAATTATAAATGTCACCTTAGTAACATACATGCAAATGAGCCTTGATGTTTTATTACACTGGAAAAGAAAAAAGAAATGAGTGGATGGGCGCATTAAAATTTTGAATCAAAAGTGATTGGCTTCTGGGTTTGCTTTGCTACCCACACAGATTGGGCAGGTGAGCCAGCTGGGGCGTTTGCTTGCAGAGTTCAATAATCTGAGCCTCATCAGATGGGGCCTGAGGACAGGGGTCTGGTGAGCAAATAATTGCAGATGTGGGGTTGTCCCTGGAGCCTTTCTGTAGTGGATGTGTGAGGACAGGTGGAGGAGCTGGGACAGTAGCACTGACAAGTATCTACGTACAAAAATCTTGGTATTTTGTAGCCTGTTTGGTTATTCATCCTGGGAGTAAAGCTGCCTAGCCCTTGGCAAGGGCAGGTGCCCCTTTTGTATATAGAAAATGAGAATCATCTCAAACAGCTACTGTGGGGCAGCTGCTCCATGGCTTTTCAAACCCTCATGCCACAGGGATGTGTCCAACAGCAGTGCTGTGTGGCTCTGGGGGCTCTTGGACCATCTGAACCCCAGTGTGCTCCTGGCAGCCACAGAAGGTTCCTGCTAATGAATCCAGACCTCCTTCCTGGTAGGAGCTGCAAAATTGTATGTAAAATTTGTGGGGTACCATTCATGTAAATTTCTGCATTTAGGGGGAAAAAAAAATAGGAAAGGATTCCAGAGCATCAAAGTTCAACTGTGTTCCCTGCACAGGGCAGCCCCAAGAATCACACCATGTGCTCCTCTGGACTGTTTAGCATTAACTACCAGTTCTAAAAGTAGAGTTGCTTCCAAACATTATTATTGAAGAGGCCCAGCACTTTTCTACAGGGTTATCTGCTAATGTTTAAAACTCCTCATGATAAGTGATCTAGAACTGAAATCTTTCTTCTGCAGATGGTACCAAGGTCTCTGATGCAACCTTGATGGAGGTCCTATTGATGAATGACTTTAAGCTTGTTATCAACAACAAAGCATACAATGTGTCACCTCCTGTAAAAGGTAAGAGCAATCCTTAATAACTGATCATCTCTCTTCATTTAGTGAAAGGCATGGGAAGTCTCAGAAAACTGGGAATTGGGAGTAAGATGTTTCTCTTTGGCTTTGTCCTTTTACCATTGGATTGTCCTGCTTTTGGGGTTGGAGGTGGGGAGAGAATGAAGAAGGGTGTGTTCATGAAATGGTTTATATGACAAATACTTTCTTTTCAGATCAGCTGAGTAGTGAGCATGCTACTGAAATGGAAGATATCAAATCCATGGTTCACAGACTGTTTGTGGCTCTACATTTGGAAGATCACCAGATCAGGAAAGAGAGAGAATTGCTACAGAAACTGGACCATCTGAAAGGAGAGCTGCTGCCTCTTGAACAGGTTGGAAAGTGGGGGTACTTTTTTGTTTTTGTTTTTAAACTCAAAAGCATTTCCTTTCATCAGAAGTAAGTCCTGTGACAGAAGAAAGTCAGTATGAATGGCTAGGGTGTGTCTGTTCTGTTTGTTATGTAAATGAGGTCAACTCAAGTAGAATGCAAATTATTTTCAATTCAGTTCTTTTTCTTCCTTTTGTGGACGTTAATGGGGTAGAAACCACAACACCTGGAGAAAGCTGTCATGAACATGGCTGTTACTGAGATTAAAAGGCCATTTGTTGAAATGTCATTGAAAGTCACCTGTTGCTTTATGGGTTCTGAATACCCATGACAGCAAAAACCCACAGTAGTGGGGTTGACATCATCCATGCCTTAGGATAGTGGACAACAGGGCTCCTGCTTTAAGAGGGCCAGCCTCAGTGTCACCCAGAACTGCCTTGAATGGTAAATGGCAATCCAACAGACAGAGATCCCTCGTAGTGCGAAGGGGAGATTAAAAGCAGGAGTTTTTGGTGCACAGCTGCAAGAAGATCTGGTTGCCCTTGAACTTCAGCCTTTATTTTCTCAGCTGGGTCAGTTAGAGGTGTTGGTAAGAGATACTGAGAAAGGATGTAGCCCAGGGAGATAAACACAGTTGAGGAGCTGTTCATCGGAGGAGCACTCATGTTTAGTTGAACAGGTTTCTGCATTTCTTTTCTTTAGATGAAAGCCAGAATCACGGACAGTGCAGATGCCAAAACCTCCAGGCTTTTGTGGGTTGGCCTAGCTCTGATGTCCACTCAGGGGGGAGCGCTGGCGTGGCTGACGTGGTGGGTGTACTCGTGGGACATCATGGAGCCAGTCACCTACTTCATCACCTACGGGAGCGCCATGGCTTTCTACGCCTACTTCGTTCTCACCAGGCAGGTGAGTCCTCGCCTTCTGAATGTCTGGAACATTGTAAAGGAGGAAAACTGAGTCTTTGTGAGTCACAATGTTTGAGCTCTGATGGAAACAGAATTCAGTAAGTGGCCTTGCCATCGGACAGGGACTTGTTTGATCCGTGATGTGGCTGGATACAAACATTACATTATGCAGAATCAAGCAGGTACTGCTGCACGTGAACCAGATACCGAGCACAGCTATTGTCAGTAAGATTTCATAACCTAGGGAATGAAAAGTGAGGAAAGAAGTCTCTCCTTTAAAATGTTTGTAGATCACTGTGCATAGTAAATGGCACCTTGCTCACTACAGTAACAGGAGAGCAACTGGTAGTGCTGTGCCAGTTTGTGAGTGGTGCTTTATAGCACCAAATCATCCAACAGTAGTTTTTATTTGCTGGGGTTTATATATATGTACAGTGCAGGGTACCAAACTGTTTGTAACTCTGGCAGTTGCATTACTGAAATATATTTAGTGCCTGAAAAAATGTTATTGCTCTGCTCTTCATAATCTGGCTGCTTTTCTATGACTTAGAATGAATGGAGGTAAATCTAGGACAGCTGAAATGGAGCAGGAAGCAGACATTGCGTAGAAGCAAAAAGTTTGCTCAGATCTTAATTTAGCTTCACAATACAGACTTGTTCTGAAATTCTGTTAAGACTTCAAGAAGTGTTTCTTTTTCCTGTTTTAGCTCTGTACTTTACTCTCAAAGTGAACATTTTGATGTTGAACTTTCTATGATGAAAACCACTTTTTGTTGTGGAAGTATGTGGAAGAGTAACCAACACTTTCTTCCATTATACCAAGGGATCTATAGACCTTGTGAGACGTTAGGTTCCTTCAGGGAAAAGGGGAAATGTGTCTGTTTTTTTGAAGAGCTGGCTCAGAATGTGAGTTTTACTCCTTCTGACTGCTTTTTAAGAAGGGCTAAAGCCACTCGTACTTTTTGTGAGTAGATAAAGAGATTACTATTTGGCTTTTTTGAACAGCTGCTTATGCCATTGCTTAAGACTTCCAAATAAGTCCTCAGGAAGTAGTTCCTGAACTTTCTCTGACTGCTTGGAAGTAGACTCCATTGACTGAGGTGGCTCCAGTCATGAAGATCATGCTATCTGTTTATTGTAACTGAAAATTCCTTTAAACATGATGAAAATGACTCCTACTGCGTGTTTTAAAAGCCCTTGTGGCCCATGAGAGCATAAGTTCATATGTAGCCTCCTTATAAAAAATACATGGGTTCTGGACAAGGTAAGTTCTCCTGAAAGAGACTGAGTTTCTAATGTGTTGACCTCTCCTCAGTTCCCTTGCTAACCACAAATCCTCCTTCCTTCCCCAGGACTACATTTATCCTCAAGCCAAGGACAGGCAGTTCCTCCACTACTTCTACCGCAAATCCAAAAAGCAGCGTTTTAATGTGGAACGATACAACAAGCTCAAAGATGACCTAGCAGAGGTATTTAAGTGCAGTCCTTCAAAAACACTGCAGCTTCTGGCTTAGGACTTTTTCAGTAAACTCTCAGCTAACAGAAAATTGACCTCAAGGCTTGCTATCAAAACACTGTATTGCTTATCAGCCAGTTTCAGCTGTTCAGATAATCATACAATGTTTGCCTTTGATGTATAAACTACTAATGTAGGTCATCAGAAAGGGACCTTCATGAATTTAATTTAAAACAAATAAGTCAGTTTATCAGCATGACATCTGGTTTTTGCATATTCTAATTAATGTTGCATTTTTGGCTGTTCAATACAATAGCTGCATTTATTTTGGGCACAGTATGTTTGCTGCACTGCTCTGGTAAACAAATCTCCTCCCTTCCTTGGAAGAAGTTTGCCTTGCAGGGTTCAGCATTTGACATCATAACCTTATTCCTTAGGTAAAAGACTTAGATTTACAGAATATGGGTGACTGGATGGAAAAGGTGGTATGTACACCTAGGAGAAATTTGGTGGCCTTCATGAAACTGTTGTAGCCAGTCTCTTACTCCACAATTATTACTCCTCCATCCCATCTTGACAGTCCTATATTCAATATCTTATAAAAAGAAAATGGAAAATACCCCTAATTCTGGCTCAAACCCCATAGTTCAGGGTGTAATTTCATGTGCCATAATTGACACGAGTTCGATCCTTTTTCAGTGGCCTGGGGGTATGAATTTTTAAATTGTCATTTCAGGAAAATACTTTGGGGTGTGGGTGAGTGGATTGATGGGTGGGGTTTGTGCTTCTCTCTGGAGACTGCGCGACTTGAGCAGGTCTGTCAATGTTGAGCATCCTCCATTTGATTGGTTTGCTTCCTTGCCTAAAACCAATGCTTTTCGACAAAAGAAAGACAGTGCATGTGTGAAAGAGGAGAAAACAGAGGCTGCAGAAGGATGAACTCTCTCTCTCTCTCTTTCATTGCAGGCAGAAGAATCCCTGAGGCGTCTGCGCCAACCTCTGCGCCTGAGGCTTCCCATCCAGGAAATCAATGACAAGGACTGACTTTGGTTTTGTGTATATTGGAGATGCCCTTTCAAAGCTGAGATGAACATTTAGTTACTCCATAGCACTCGGGTATTTTTGACCACTAAAATTTTAAAAGTTGCAATAAATAGCTTTAAAAATTATTTGGTCACTTGATGGTTTGGGTTTGTTTTGCTTCGTTTTCTTTTTTTTTTCTTTTTTTTTTTTTCTTTTTTTTTTCTTTTCTTTTTTTCTTTTTTCTTTCTATGAAGAAACTGCTGAAGCAAAGTTATTCAAAATATTTGTCAAATATCATTAGTACAATGGAGGCATTGTTACTGCTGGTAAAACAACAGAACAGACAAGGACGGCCTTTTTAGTACCATTTACTATAACACAACAGCAGCTCATAGGATAATTAACTTCTGCATGGAGTAGTAAGGATTCTTTTCCCACAGTTACTGTTTCCTTTTCCCTGGTCTGTGCATTGACTCTTTGTAACACCACAGGTGAAGTTTAGATTAGCATCAATATTAAGCTTTCTCAGTAAAATGTGCTGGAAAAGTAAGGTATCTCAAACTTGTTATTGTATTTCATTGTTGCACTTTATTGAAAGAATTTATCAAAACATTCAAACAGCCATGATTTATACAAAGTTTAAAAGTGGGTGTAGTAAGATACAACATTTATGACTCAGAACATAGTACATGGAGAGACTTAACTAAAGCAGAGCCAGTAAACACATTTCTTTTTCCCCAGGAAAGTGGATTAAGACGCTTTGCTCAGTTTGAGTTCTCTGTTGTCCCTCAAAGGAACAATTAATAATGTAAAAAACCCACAAAGAAATAACCAAAAAAAACAAAGAAAAGAAATAATGCTTCAAGTCAGCACCACTGCAATTACTGATGCTGCAGCAGTAACAATCCTGTGGTGACCATGCACCATCCCTTTACGTACACAATGACAGAGGTATGGCTGATCTTCTCCAGGGCCAAGAGGAGGCCTGATCCAACTCAAAGGCCTGAAGTATGAAGGTTTGTCTATTTTGTAGAGCTGCCTAGAGATGTCCAGCAGCTTTAGCTTTAGAGACACAGACAAGGCCAGCTCACCCTGAGTAAGTTGCATGTGGTCTCATCTCACTATTGCTATTTTTCTCCTGAGGATGCATAGCACCAGCAAGCTGTCATTGTACCCCAAGCATAAATTATATTCAAGCAAAAGGAAATCCTTTATTAATCAACCCTATTTGATTAATCCTATATGAATGCTACAACTGTATTCAAGGAATTAAGTTCCTTTTTAGTGTTGCAAGAAAAAGAGATGTCTAAAAAGCCCAATAAAGCTACGAAAGCTGTGGATTCTGCTGTCCACAAATTTTAAAAGATATCCTACAAACATATTCTCTGTAAACTGTGCTCTTGGAGCAAGACAAGTTAATCTAATGGAACATTAGAAATGTTTTGGAAATAGTAAGATGTGCCATAGTTAGATGGCAATCAAGCAAGAAGCTTTTAAGAAAAAAGTAGTCTGTAGTCTTTTAAGAAAAAAGTAGTCAATTTCAGTAAAATCTGAGCACCTTCTAATAGTTTGGCACCAGTCAACTTTTCCCAAATTCCCTGAGATGAAGTAATTCTAGCTTTACAACCGCCTTAAGGTTTTAGAAACTACTAGGTATACAAATGTTAATGTTTCATCCCAGTGATTTTGCAGACAATCTTGTAGAATATTAAGTCTCCTCAAATAAGATGGTATTCTTTACTTCTGCAGCAAGTAATAGTAATGGTCATCAGTGCTAAATAATCTACTTAGATTTTGGATGAAAATACAATTTTTTAGTTAACATTGAGGCAAAACAAGGAATCTGTTTTTTCCCTATAGCATTAATGTTTTTGCACACATCCACTCTGCGATACGATACTTTCCTGTTAACAACAGTAAGAAGTTCTGTGAACTCCAGGGAAGGTCCATGCTTCCTAAGGGTCTCACACAAATCTTGGATGTACCAGGAGCCATTTAGAGTGTCACGATGGGAATAGTAGCCTAGAGCAGAAAAAGAACAAAATTACATCCAAATGTAAGCAGTGATACCTCTTGGAAAAATATTTATGACAGTCGCTGTTTGCTAGCTACCGTCTATAAGGAATTAATAATGGCTGTAAATCTTACTTTGCCAATTACATAATTTCACTGCAAATTGTAGGTGGGAAATGGCTTTGAGAGCACTTTTAGTGCTCAGCTGAGGGGGACATGATTCAGGGACTGGCAGCTTACAGGACTGCATCTCCACTTTGTAAGAGCAGAGGGGACTGAGGACAACATACATGGGGAGACCAGAGAGAACAGCCATGTAGTGCAGGGAAATTTATAAGCCACCAGAATCCTGGAAAAGAGATGGATGTTTGCTGTCAGGAGGCAGCTCAGCCGCAAGACTGATGACAGTGCTTTTTTTTGGCAAATTTAATGCACCTTGATAATTTACTTTCACTTTTTCATTAGCACATAACGTTCTTTCCCAGACAAGTAGCTGCTTATCAGGCATGTAAATCAGATGACATGGAAACTGTTTTCATTTTCTGGACTGCAAAATGAAGAACTGTTCAGGCTTGTTACAGTGAAGTATCAGACACTGGTTGTGAAATACAAGAACTTACCTTGTGCCACAGAGTAGCACATGATAAAGTCTGCACCAGCCGGCAGAGTATAGACACCAGCTGCATCCACTTCAGTCTCATTGACAAGGGTTTCACTGCTGCTGTCTGTTGAATCGTGAGCAATGACTGGATCATCATGTTTATCACCTCGACAGGCCTGTTGGTGAGAAGAGTTGTTATGCCTGCACCTCTGCCAAGCTCACTGTTAATATGACAATTCTGACACTAACTTCTGTTCAGCTAGGTGTGCCACATTACCATGACTCTGCCTTCAGAAAGACCCATTTACTTCTGTCACTTAAAATGCTGGGGACAGAGTCCATTGAAAGCTCGAAGATGATCTCAGAATCACTAAGACTGGAAGGGATCTCTTGAGATCACCTCATCCAACCCCAACTCAAGCAGTGTTAGCTACAGCGTGTTGGCCAGGACTATGTCCTGTCAGCTTTTGAGGATCTGCACAAGTGGAGACTCCATCTATCTGTATGGGTGACCTCTTCCAGTGTTTGACCAACCTCATAGTAAAAAAAAAAGCATTTTCTTGTGTTGAGATGAAATTTTGTGTGTTTTAATTTGTTCCAGTTGCCTCTTAACCTGTCACTTGGGTACAACTGAAAAGAGCCTGTCTCCCTCACCTCCTAGCAGGTGTTTAGAACATTGGTAAGATTCCCCTGAGCCATTTCCTCCAGGCTGAACAGTCCAGCTCTCTCAGCCTCTGTTCGTATCAAACGTGCTCCAGAGTCCCTTAATCATCTCTGTGGCATTTTGCAGGACTCACTCCAATAAGTCTGTGTTTTTGTTGGACTGGGGAATCCAGGACTGGATACAATGCTTCAGATGCAACCTGACCAGTGCTGCAGAGTAGAGAGGAAGAACTGCCTTCCTTGCTGGCAGGGCAGTGTTGAATTACTGCTCTGAAGCACAGCCATCACTACACGCTGTTACACTTCTGCACGTAGTGCAGTCTCAAGTGTGTTTGTTAAGGGAGGGTTTTTTGTGAGAAGTCATTAGTGACCCCACTATTGTCAGTGATGCAGAAAGGCAACAAGTGGAGGAGAACAAGGTGAGAACACGCTCAAAAGATACAAAGGAACATAACTTCAGAACTGCCACTAAAAAAAAAATCCACAAAGAATCTTCCTTATCACTTTATCAAGTTTCATCATGATGTTTCTTCTGATTTCCAGAGGTGTGTGCTATGCCAACTGTGCTGGAAAAGAACCCAGCGGATGAACTAAGTTAATTAGCTTTTTAATGAGTTTTCAAGTATTACTTAGAAAATTTGAAAGTATTTTTCCCATCTTTGGCACCAGGTTAAAAAAACAAAGGAAATCTGAACGAGTCCTAATGAAAGGTGAATTAACAATATACTGCTTCTTGCAACAACCTTGTGCCCTAAGCAAGCTTTCATTTGGGAAAAAAAAAAAGAAAAAAAAGAAAAAAAAGTAATACTTAGAATTACTCTGTAAACTACTACAATTACAATCTGCTGAAGGCCAGGTTCATGTATAAGTTTGCTAATTATAATCTGGATAAAGATGGGAGAAAGCCCTGCATGACCTGGTTTGACCCCATGAATCTGCTTTGAACAGGAGGCTGGACCAGAGACCTCCTGAGGTGCCTCCCAACTTTCACTATCCTGTGAACCAAGGACAGAAACAGGAGGTTACATATGGTCTTTATCTGACCACTTAGCACAAACAATATTCCTAAGATAATAAAGCCTTAATTTGATTATTTAGATTCTACAGAGATGCCAAGTATAGGTCATAAACTAAAAAACAACCAGCCAAGGACAACAAAAAATGAAAATCACTAACACCACAAAAACCAACCAACCAGAAAGTCCCACAAAAAAAAAGAAAAAACGAACAGACAAAAAACACAACACAAAACCCAACTTCACTGAGGATCAAGTAAAGGGACTTGCCTGGAAGGAAGCAATGAAGATACAAATGTTTGATAGCTTATCAGCTTAGCCTAAGGCTGTGACCACTAGGAACTGAGCTGAGGCTGCACAGAACTTTCTCAAAATCCCCTGGTACTGCCTTCACTGCTATTAAATACACACTGACAGTCGATCTAACATGGGCTTAATTTGTGTTTCTTTTTGTAAAATTATTTATTAAATACAGCTGTAATAATAATATCAACAGTAGTATACATTAGGGTTTCTAACAGGAAGAGAAGAATCCCTGTCTTAAATGCCTTGTGGAAAGACTGCATCAGGAAAACTGACATTTGTATGGCAGGAAGACACAAGTCAGTGTTAACTACACTGAATTCAGAAACAGACATCTTACCTGAATGATAAATATCTTTGGTTTCCCTACCAAACTCTGGCACTTGTCGCCTCTGAACATGTCTGTGATTGTCTGAATTTTGATTTTGTCATTGTACGCATATATGTGATCATCCTCACCGTGACTCAGGAACACACACACAAAGCAGTCAGCATCACTGTGATCATCCATAGAGGCTGAAATGGTCAAGTGGTGTTTAATGACAAAACAGTCACATTCAAGTCTAAAAAACATTGTACATTTGTATCATATCATTTAATCCCCAGTCAGTCCTTTTTCAAATGGATGCTATTTTCAGGTAGAGCCATACTGTAGGGATTTCAAGGTGGATTAATCCAACCTGGCTGAAGGGCCACTAACCATAAAAAGAAGAATGTAGTTATCTTCTCCCAGCTGCATGTACCATCTTTCAGCTTTTAGTGACTTAATTAGTTCTCTCCACAGAGGCTCCACTTACATTGCAATAAATAATCTTCGATCTAACCTTTAAGTCCTTCTAGTGTTAAATTCCTTGTGCACAAAAATTTATTTTAAGTTAGATGAACAGAGAGATTGAAAGAAAAGGTACCTGGGAATTCTCCTGCAGTAATTTAGACGTAACCAATACATAGTCTCTTACCTTCATAAATTTTCTGCTTCACATCTTCTGCTTTCAGATCATCAAAAAGTCTGACTTCAAACCCAAGGTCTGTCAAACTGTTGTTAGAACAGATCAGTAGTAGTAAAGATCTTGCTCAAATTATATATCAACTGCTACCAACTCAGTTTCTTTCCCTGTGGGGGAATTAATACTCTTATGCATTATTTATGAACAAAACTACTGAAGTTGATTTTGAATTCAAACTGGTGTCAAGTACGGGTCTAACACCTAAAGTTACTTCAAAAAGTTTGTCCAGTGAAATCTCTGGACTCACTGAACTTATAGGACTTGTGCCAGCAGTTTCTGTGACCTAAAAAAAAATGTGCCTTGAAGCTTTTTAATTACAGATTTCTTCATCCAAATTGCATAGGTGCTATGTCTGCAAAATCTTCCAGTAACTACTTAAACACTGGATTTAGCTAACTCCTTAATTTGACCACGATTTCTAAAGTTTAGATTTTTTTAAGGATTAGTAGAGCAACCATGTTTCTTACCTGCGTTTCAGATTGTTTCTATCTGCCATGGTCCCACGTCTGTCTGGCAGCGTTAAACGCCAAAAAAAGTGCTCATGATTGAAGATTAATGCAACTCCTCTTCTTTTATGGTTCATTTTGTATTCCTCTGCAGGATCAAATGATTGTCTGCTGCCACAGATGGAAAATATTCTTGGTAAATGAGGCTGTTTCATTAGTTAAGGCACATAATGGTGCATTTCAGACATGGCTCCAATTCTCCATGTTATGTGTTTAGCTAAATTTTAGCATAATTGGATAGTACACATGTACTTATTGGGGATTGTAGCTGTCTGTGACTTGCTTCAAATTCTTCTAAGCAAATCAAGTGCTGCATTATAATCAATAACTATAAACTGGGGATGAGGTGCTAAGTATAGTGTACCTTGCAAAAGGAGAACAAATGTTTACTATTTACCCTAATGAAATGAAAGCTACGACAATACAACAGTTCATCTAAATTTTTAGCAACTAGCCCACAAGATCCTAAAGTTGAAGAACAGACGTCTTCTTAAGGACAGAATAAATGACCTACCATACCTAGCTTCCAAGCAGAGGACTTCATCATGGCAGAAAACAAAAACACCTGTGTGTTTGGGAGTAGCATTCTGCAATTTTATTGGTTTATAAGCAAAATACAGCATAGGATGTGTGACAGCACAATCTGGACTTGGCTGTGGACCCACAGTCGTGCCAACACCTGGACCCAAAAGGTCCTAAGTGTTGACATGGCTGTAATTAGAAAGACAAAGCAGGCAATCCTTCTGCTTTTGTAGTTATTGGTGCAGAAAACAGAAACTGAAACGCTTCTGACAACAGCGCTGGCAATAGAGGGCCACAGTTCAAGGTGCATGGAATGAGAGTCCAGGTCATGCTGCCCTAGGACTGGCTATGGTCAGAGCAGTCATTTTTTGCCATGTTAATACTTTCTTTCATGCTATGGAACATTCAGGTTTGGTGCAATTACAGGAGAAAATTGCTTAGAATATTTGCCTGCAGATGTTCAAGATCAGTTTCATCAGCAAATGCTTTTGTTTCACTACAAAATTACCATCGTTACCCACAGACTAGCTCTGCTTCTCCACTTTGTTATGAGAATCCTCTTAATGAAACATCATTTTGTAATGTCTACATAAGAACTCAGAGAGAGAACAGGAATTTAGGATGCCTGTTCAAAGTCAGGGAGGTTCTACAATGTTCTACAATGTTGGCTGGATAACCAATAAAAGAAGTTGGGTGCTTTATCACATTCTTCCCATTCTGAGTAGCAAACATGATAAATGCAAAGATTATAAATTTTGGCCTTGTAATTAGAGATTCTAAATTTTATAATTTTAGCCTTGAACAATTTCACCTGTACCAGTACCAGAATTTTTTCAGATTTTGGCAATTTCTCTTCCTTAGGATTTGGCTAGGTGCATGACTAGTAGGGATTTTGGACAGTTTGGTTGCTGGATCCTATGAATGACCATTGAAGGATGGTTCCCTAAACAGTTCTTTCTCTACTCAGCTGTATGAATGAGGCAAAGTTATCAGGCAGGTAGTTTTACTATTTTCAGGGAATCACTGTTCTGTGATCCATTTCCTCTCCTTCCAGAGGAATACATTCCTGTGCTACAATCTACCACTTAGTCTGCCCAGTAGCTCCTTAGATTTGATGGGCTCTGCACATTTCCTAAAATAAAAAGAGAACACTCCTCATAGTCCCTTCCACATGCCTTCACAATAAGGGTGCTTCTGCATCTGGTGTAGCTAAAACTAGAAATACGTTTTGTAAGTGGGCGGAGTTGAATCAAATAATTCTGTTGAATTCTTAACAAAAATCAGAAACCCCTGCACTGACCTCAGTCCCTTGGGACATCTCAGTCACTGCCACCAGAACTTTACCTTATATTGAGTGCGTCTACTTCTGTGATGTTCTCATTTCCATCTGTTAGAGAAATCAAAAAGTTATTTAGCCAGAAAATCATTCATTAAAAACGAACAAAACTAATTTGAACTTATGCATCCAGCCTTAAAGTTTAGCTGTTAATGTGAACCAAAAGCCCATTCACACATCAGGTAAGTAGTCACGCAGGAAAACAGCCTCATTAGTGTTTGTCTGCACCCACAGCTTTTGGAGGCTGGTCTGGAAGTTCTGACTCCAACAATCTGAATTTCAGGTGGTCAAGACATGCACATTTTTCTATCTGTCTGTGTATCTGTACCTCTATAAACATATCCAGAGATTATGATTTTATATAATTAACTAGCTAGATGCATTTTTTTAGAGACTCTAACTCAATAGTTACAATCTTGCATAACTTAAAAATACACTGGTGTTTCTTTTCTTTCAGTAATGCTGCTAATACAAAGTTGAGCATTCTCTTTGAGGTTGGATGCAGCACAAGTCACAACAGACAGTGAAACAGCTATTGACAACTGAGAAAATGCTAGATTTAAACCTTTTTTTCTGCTGAACTATACAGACTTTAAGTACCTCCAGTACAGAATGGACATAAAAGTAACCATGTGGGCACAACAAGGAACACGCACATTTTGGGAGTGTGCAGAACTACAGACTTGCAGATGGTTAGGCCAAAATACTTGCTCCTCTCACTTAAGCATCTCAATGGGCTATTAAACCACTACTACTACTACCGGTAGAGACTAACTACCACATTATGAGAATGTATACAAGACTATACCTGTGGTGGGTAATATAGGTCTGCTATCCAGCTGGACATGGCCTGCAATTATAAGAAGAGTCACATGTACATGTATTTTACAAACTCCTTTGCACATATGATACTAGCTTTTCACATCGATTTTTCAAATGTTATTAATGCCTTTTGCAAAACGAACATAGCTATGTATTGATAGAGGACAGAAGTTCTAGTGATCCACTCCCCCCCAAAACATCATAAAATTTTATAGTCATCACACTTTAGGACAGAAAATGTAGACATAGGACAAATAGAATTCCTGGGCTACAGAGAACCAAGAAAAGATGGTTTTCCTGCTAATTTAATCCTGTTTAGTAACTTCCCAGTCTTTGGCTTTTCATTGTCACTCTCACATCACAGCTTCATTCCGGTAAACACTATTTGAATTATCATGATTTATGAAAAGTTTTCTGTTTGTCTTGCACAGGAACAAGCTTGTTCTAAAATCTGATTGAGACCAACGAGACTACTTCTCTTTAATTTCGCGAAGATGGATTGCTCCAAAGGAATCAGAAATCAGGTAAGCACAAGGTTACACTGGAATCTCACAGCAATCTTTCCCTGGATGCGTTTCCGTCTCAACAGGTCTACCATCGGAACCTGGGCACTTAGAAACAACCGAATGGCACACAAAAGAAGTTCCTTTAAGCCTAGCTGCATCTCCGCGAACCCAGGTTTTGCTGCCCTGTCTTCTCCTGCCCTCCAGTTACACGCCGGGGACCTTCCCCGCTTCCCTGTCCCGCGGCCGTGCCGGGGAGCCGGAGGGATTTTCCCCTGGGGGAGGGCGTGGGATTTTACGTGCAAATCCATTTCCTCGTTGGCCACCGCCGTCCTTCACCTCGCTCCGTCCCCTTCCTCCTTCTGTGGAAGGAAGGAAGGAAGAACAGCAGCAGAGGTCCCGCTTTCCATGGAGCGCCGGCAGCGCCCTCCGGGAAGTGCTCCCACTCTGGGGGAAGCCCGGGCACTGCCCCCGGCCCCTGGCAAACATTCCCCACCTCTCTCCTGCTCCCCGCTGGCTCCGGCAGGATCCCAACAAGAGGCGCGTCCCAGCCCTTCCCCTCCGCGTCCCGGCCCTTCCCCTGCTCACCCTCACCCGCCGGCGGCCGCCGCTCCGAGCCCGACATTGCCGTGGACCGAGGCACCGGCCGCACACCCACACGAACCCCGCCGAGCCCCGCCGAGCCTCCCGCTCTCTTCCTCCCCCGCGCCTTCCGGGGGCGGGCGCTGCTCGCCCTTTGCTCCCGCGGCGGCCGCCTCCTCCAGGAGCGTGGCGAGGCACGGAGCCGGGAAAGAGCAAGGGTGAGGTGTTAAAGCGTGTGGTGTGTGTGCGTGCTCCCCAGGTGGTTCTTCAGCGACCGCGGTCGAGTAACTGCACCGGCTTGTACAAAACCATCCTCCTGAAATGCAATGAGAGACTCCCGTATTCGCCTAGTTTAAATTTTTCAAAACTGTGCTCAAATTCCCATTTCAGGCGCAGTGTTTTCTTTCCAGTAAGGCTCCTGTTCCTCAAAGTGCGTTTTCACTCGGGCACCCACACACGGCCCTTGTTTGAGGTTTGGATGTGTGGATCGTTCTGCAGTTTTGCCCTGTTCTCGCTGCAGTTCTCTTTGATGATTTCGGAACTGCGAGGCGAGTGACAAGGTATTGACAAGAGTGCCCAGATACCTTAATGAGTATTCCCCAACCGGGAATCACGCGGCACTTACGGCATCAATTGCATAACAAAAAAATTTCTAAACCAAAGCCAATGACAAAAACCCGTTCTTCTGTATAAGAGTTTTACAGATTGTACCCTAGAGGGATCTGAATTTTCTATCCAGCCCACTTTTAGGGAGATAACCTCAGATATGAATGTGCACTTAAGAGAGTGCTTCTACAAGCACAAAAAGCAGCAGATTTAGAGTGGAATTATAGGCATTTCTACCCAGTCTGCTTTTACCCAGGCTTCTTGCAGGGGTAAATATTTTAGACAAGATGTTTCCTTGTGATTAAAGGAGCCATGGGTATTTTTAATTACCTTTGCTTGCTTTTCTCTTGTTTGGACTTGTTACACTCAGGCTGCCAGTAGGCAGCTGGATCAAGATAGAACTTCGTTTCTTTGTGCACATTTTAGTTAGAACATGACACTACCACAAGGTCTGCGTCTCACCCAGGGTAACATTTAGATCCCTACCAAACAGATTCATTTTTTGCCAACTGCAAATCCCAGCTGTCACAGCTCACGCTAGAGCTGCCCCTGAACCCACTGGCAGCGAGACTCCTGTGTGAAGCAGCAGCTGCAGAACCAGAATCTGTGGCAGCAGTTTGAACTCATATCAGCCGTGTTTCTCAGTCCAACAATTTCGCTTAGATCCTTGTAAGGCAGAAGTTTTTTCTACTTTGTTTTGGTGGAGGCTAAGAGCAGCCTCAGCCGCTGTGTTCAGATGAGTCACCGGTAACTGGATCGCAGTGTGTGCAGCCCGCGGTGGGGCTGGGCTGCTGTGCGTTTCCAGCTCATTGGGATGTGTGAAAGGTTTATTGTCAGACATGCCTATTTATTAGGAAACACTTTCAGATCGTTGCCGTGGCTCCCCATCAGGTGGGTATTTTTTTTGAAAAAGCTTTATGGATGGATCAAAACTGCAGTCTGAAGAAGAAAGTTTGATTGTGGGCACACTGCTGTACAGTATTAGTGACTACACACAAACATGCAGTATTGAGTTAAATGAGCCACTATCTATAGTATTGTTATACTTTAATCCAGCATTAAGCTAAGCACCACAGAGCTGTTCACTCACTCCCCCCGTTGGATGAGGGAGAAAATCAGAAGAAAGGTAAAGACAGTGTAACAGGAGAGAAGAGGGGAAAATAGTAATAAAAGAATATACAGGACAAGTGACACACAGTACAGTTGCTCACCACCCACTGATTGATGCCCAGCCAGTCCTGAAAGAATGATCAGTGTCCTTCCCTGACCAACTCCCCCCCGGTTTTATTGTTCAGCATGATTCCATGGTGGTGTGGGATATCCCTAGGGTCAGCTGGGTCTGCTGACCTGGCTGTGTCTGCTCCCAAATCCTTGCGCACATCAGCCTCCTCCCTGGCAGGGTAGCAGGAGAAGCTGTGTTTTATGAACATTATTCTCATCCCCTCTCTCTCTCTCTCTCTCTCTCTCTCTCTCTCTCTCTCTCTCTATATATATATATATATATATATATATACATACATATATATATGTATATATATGTAAGTTCTTAAATTATATGATTAATCCTGGGGGTGATAGCTAGCCTTCATCTTAGGGCCATGGTCTGCAAAATCCATTTTGTATAACTTGCAGGTAACTCTAATCAAGGATTTCTGCTTGAAGGAAAAGCTTGTGCAAAGTAAAGACTACCAGGAAGAAGTGAAATTCCTCCTGTGGTTTGCAAGCAGAACTATCAAAGTGCTATTCAGCAGTATTGAAGCTTTTTTTGTTGTTGTTTTCCATGGTTAGCAAGAAACTCTGGGAGGCTTTCATGGTACAATTACAGGTCAGCACAGGAGAGAACAAAACCCAGCTCTTTCCAACAGTGAAGATTTTCTGTGTTGTCGTGGTTTAACCCCAGCCAGTGACTGAGTATATATGTGTACACACACAGACACACACACACACAAGGGATGGGGAGAAGGAGAATCAGAAAAAGTAAAACTCATGGGTTTGGGTAAGAACACTTCAGTAACCAACATAAACAAAAATAATAATAAAAACGAAAAGGATAAAGAGAGAGATGAATAAACCCTAAGACAGACAAGTCACACTCAGTACAGTTGCTCACCACCCCCTGTCCAGTCCCCAAGCCGCAGTTGGTGCCTACCGGCTGATCAGGATGTAAATTCCCCATTTATATACTGGGCATGATGCTTTACGGTGTGAAATATTCCTTTGGGCAGCTTGGGTCAGCTGTCCTGTCCATGCTTCCTTCCAGCTTCTCATGCATCTCCTCAGTGGCAGAGTATGTTAAACTGAGAAGTCCCAGATTCAAGGTAAGCATTGCTCAGCAACAACTAAATCAGTGTGTTACCACCACTATTCCCACACTACATCCAAAACACAGCACTGCATCAGCTACTAGGAAGAAAATTAACTCTATCCTATCCAAATCCAGGATATGCATTCATTTAAGCACCTAGTTTAAGCCCATTTTTTACAGAACTCAAGCCATCTAGTTGAATTATACTGGTTTAGACTCGTGGTACTTTTGTCATTTTAAACAAACTATGCCACTACCATTCCCTGCTTTAACATTAAAAAGATTTTTAGGGTTATAACTACAGAATTCCAGGGTAATTCAGAATTGTTTCAATTCTACGGTAGAATATAAATGTCACCAAAGCAAGGGGAACTACAAGTTAATCTAGCAAAGTTTTGTAAAACTCTACAGTAATACTTCTCTTTTAGTGCTACTTCATATCCACAAATCAAAAAAGGAAACCCTGAGGCACAACCAAAGAATTTTAGCAGAAGCTTTTTCTTTATGAGGCCCTTACATTCACTGTCATGTACAGTAAGCTCTAGTGACAAATAAACCAAAAATATAACTGGTAAAGAAATAAAACACACAAAATTATATCACAATACAGTCCATGAGTCCAGTGAATTTTATGCATTTAGTTTCTATTACCTGTTCATGGATGCAATATTTTAATTTTCATTCCTCTCCTGTGAATACATAAAGCAGAATTGCTTTTTAACAAAAGAGGACCTAATGCAGAAGTTAACTGAGGACTGACACCTGTAGATAAGCAACAAGTAGAGAGAGAAAATTCAGGTAATTCAGACATCAGGTGATTTTAGCTACAGAAGTCAGAGAGGGAACAGGTGACAGAAGTACAGGCTCATATATCCATCAGCCTCACAGAGGGCAACTTAAATAAAGTTTTTGGGCACTGATCTTAACTATGGAACTTGGTTTTAGTTTTCATTAGAACAGACTAAATGAAAGCAAAGATGAATACAGTAGCCAAGTTGTGCCACAACAGAAATATAAATCAACTTATTTGTACATATCCTTTCCGTGCATACAAAACACAACACCAAATGTTTTATTCAAAAACAGACATTCAATTAATTTTAAAAAAATAACATAGAAACTACATTTCACCATTCTGTCAAATCAAAAGTATATCTTTAGTCTGCAAACTGTTCATTTTACTGGACAGCCCTTAAAAGCATCAACGTATTTGATCTCAAAAGTGATGCAGAAGTAAGGCACTGATATAGAATCAGGCAGAAATATGTAGTGCATGTACATTGGCTTGGGACATTTTCCTTGTTTTTTTAACAACAAACCTGCAGGATGACATACACAAGAGAGAACTGAAGGAAACTGCAGCAGAAACGTGTAAGTACAGGCTATGTGAGATGTCTCATATTGGTACACATAATACACTCTTTCCTGTTGAATCCATCAGATGCTTCAACTGCTAGTAAACCTAAAATTTGACCTGTATTAAAAATCACCTGAGAATTCAATATAACTCTTTGGTGCCTCTGATGGCCCCACTATCGAGTTTTCTTGGGAACATTAAAATGGCACCAGCATTTTACAACAGCATGCCCTAGGTGCACCTACACCAAAGGAAAGCAGTTTCAGTTCCCAAGCTTGTGGCATGAAATGGAGAGAAGGATGACTTGTTTCTTTTTCACATGAATGAGAATATCGTAGTGATCTTCAAATCAGTCAATTCACATCAGTGTTTAATGTATCACTGTCTGAAAAGCATAAAGGCTTGTAACCAAAGCCTTGCTTCATTTTGGCTGAGTCTTCAGCTTTATTCTGCACCATGAGATCTCAGTGTCTTCTTTCAGAGATCTGTCTTGCCCTCGTAATGACACATACAAGCAGCTCTCTGGCTATCCAGGTATGGTTTGCATCCTAAATGTATAACTGCATCAAACAACAGCTGAACAGTTGATTCACAAGCTGCAAGCAAAGAAGAGTTCAGTTAAAAGCACCCTTTGAGTGGAATATGAAACTAACAGGAAAAAACTCTACCAAACTGAGAATGACTCTAAGAAAGAAGCAATCTTCTCTGGGCATAGCAAATAGATTGTCAAATGAAGGACCGAACCAGCACAGAATCATTTAAGTTTTGAGAAAATTTTTTTATATGCCAAACAAAATGAAAATTCATTGCATATGGAATGTTATCTGTGTTGGAAACATACTGAGTCTTGGCAGATGGAAGAGCTGGTTTACCTCCTCACTCTTTGCATTCCAGTTTATCTGGAGGTTGCCATCTTTAGCATCAGCTCAACAGAACTGAACAAATATTCACCAGTTCTGACACTAAAGACTAACATGATGATTTATTTACAGTTAAATAAAATTGAGAAGTTCCAACACAAGGTTGTTCTAAACACTTACTGCTCTCAGTGGGAGTATTTACTGTGAAAGTGACACTCTCCAAGTTAAAAAGTGGTTATGTCACGTATCCATCAGATGCAGGCCAAGGACCAGAAGGAATATCACATGGCCTGTTACTAAGAAACCTAACATTTATTCACTAGGGGACAGCATTAACTACTTCCACTATAGCAGTATATTATTTTAATATCCTATTCCATAACAGAGAAAGGTTCTGTATTTTCCTACAGTTTACCAGCAATCACACATAGAAGTTTAGAAATCACCCAGCAGAACAGTCATGTTACAGCTATGTTACAGTGAATGCAAAGAATTATACATGCATTTTGATCAAGTTGTATTCCCATATTCATACTCCCAAATGGGCAGCATTATTTTTCCCCTAAAGTTAAAACTAACCTTAACTCAAAGTTAGTTTTAACCCTGACCATTTTCCTATGCTGTGTCACTGCTCTGCTGTACAAGCAGCTGAAGCTGCACAGCAGGACAGAACAAAGCATCTTTCACCAGCTTATGAAATGTGTCCTTGCTGCACTGCACAAAGATTCTTTGCCAAGTTAACCTCAGGTTAAACTTGAAAAAAAAAAAAAAAAGGCTTTTTCACACTTACCCTGGACACTTTCTGAGATTCCAAGCGTTTTCTGCACATCTCTGCAAATTTTTGAGAGGCAGGTCTGAAACTGCTCATCACAATCATTTTTTTTATTGCCACAAGTATCATAGCATCTGTCGTGGTGATTGCAGCACTTTGTCATTGAAGGGATACCGATGTCAAACTGTGAAGAAAACACACACACCCCTCCATTGGTATTCCAGTGTAAGAAAAATACAGCCTAGGGACAGACTGTAACAGTTAGAAATTAAAAATTAATGTGATGGGTTGAGATAAAGACAGTTTAATAGACGAATAAAAGAAGACAAAAATGTCCCAAAGTAAGCAGTGCAGAAAGCACTCACCACATTTCAAGGCAGATGGGACGCCAAGCTGATCTCTGAACAACAGCCACCTGAAAGTCACACACAGCTCTACCACCACCCTCTCCCCACCTTCTCCCACTGCTCCAGTTTTTATTGCTGAGCACCACTGTGTAGTGTGGAATGTCCCGCTGTTGAGTGAGGGTCTGCTGCCCCAGCTGTGTCCCTATCCACCCTCTTGTCCAGCCCCAGCCTATGATCTGGGTGGATGGGCAGAGTGCAGGAAAAAAGAGAAACTCCCAAAGCTGGAGGACAACAAGCTAACTCCTATTTTCTTCCCAGCATTAAGGAAAAAGGATTAGTGTCAATAAGGACAGCAAGAGTCATAGCCAAACCCTCCACTCTTGCATGGCTACAGCTGCAGTTATTCAATGCTTTCAAGAATGTGTAAACAAAATACTAAACCAAACACTCAAAACCCAAGAAATTTAACATCATTTTATGCTTGTAGTCTTTGAAAATGTTTATGCTATGTTCATTTACAATACTAACACTTCCCATATGTTGTTACCAGAGCACATGTTAGGAGCTGATAAGAACAGGGACCTTGTCCATGGATGCCGTCTCAGAAGGGGGATGGAAAAAACAATCTACATTGAGGGAAGCTGATGTATGAAAGACACACAAAGAAACCCCAAAATGGAAATACTCACCTGAACTCCAAATAGAGGGGATCCACAGCCATTTGGTGGTGATGGTTTATATCCATAGCGAGGAATGGGCCTTGATCCTGAAAAAGGTAATTTGTCATGTCTCAAATAGATTTTTTTGCACAGGATTTTAGTAGTTTTAAAACTCACCAGAGATGTTGGCTCAAGACAATACCAGTTGTATTTTTAACTTAAAAACATATATTCAGGCACCTGCATATCAATGATTCTTTCCAAATTACAACTTACAGGTACTAAGCAATTTTTTTTAGAAATGGGGACAAGGCACCTGAGCAAGTGTAAATGTTTGCTTCCTAAGTTTAAAAAAAATTACTAAAATCAATGTATTGGTTAAGTATACAATATATAGAAGTATATTAACAGAGTACTTTAGTGTAAATTCATTAATACTTCTATGCTTTATATGCAATCAACAGTAGTTCCCTGATTTTTTTATCCTAAATGGGATGAAACATCATTTTTATTTTTACAGCTGTAACATTAATAGAATTTGAATTAGAAGAGACTGATAAACTCACATCTCCCTGAACACTCATTAGTGCAGCAAACCAAGGAATTCTGCATATCAACTTAAGAAAGACTGTGGAGTTAATTTGAAAAAATGACCCTTCAGTTCATTTCAGTATTGGAAACAATCTGAGACCACAATTAAAAGTAATGGAGAGGAAAAAAACCACATTTGAAAGATGCATATTTTAGCACAGAGTGTAAATATCACAGTGTCCTGGCCACCCTTGTGGAGCCAGCCAGGGTGTCACCACCAGACTCATTTCTTGATTTAACAAATAATCTGACACAGTAAACTGGGATGATGCGATTCCACCATGACAGGCTACGTGAGCTCCCCATTTTGGGGTGCTCTTGAAGCGCCAGTGAAAAGCCTGGAAAGAAATCCCGTTTCTGGAGCACTGCCTGCCTGGCACCTGGGATGGCACACCCGGGATGGGCACGGCACGGGAGGTGATCACAGAATGGGTTGGGATGGAAGGCACCACAGTGACTCATCTGGTCCAAACGCCCTGCTCAAGCAGGGTCACAATAATAATAATAATAATAATAATAATAATAATAATAATAATAATAATAATAATAATAATAATAATAATAATAATAATATAATAACAACAACCATCATCATCTACCAGGTCATGCCAACTTGAGCTGCCTCAATTATTGTTCAGCTCAGCCAGGCAGCAGAAACGCAGGGAAGAAAGCAGCACAGATGTCCTCTGCTGGTAGCAGCAGGATTTACAAACAGCACGATGCCTTCCTTCCACTGGCAAACACGGCTGCCATTAAAACCTGTTATTCAAGCGTGACTTTCAAACAACATATTCCACAGCTCAGAATTAAGCCTTTCGGTCCCAAACCGAAATGCTAAGGGGTGCTAGTAAACAACCAGCCGGGAGGGAGCAATTCTTCTCACTCCAGGGTTTTTCCCTGTACACCTCACCTTACATATTTGACAGTAATAAGCCTTTCACCAAGACAAACGTCTTGGAGACGTTTAAAAGGAGCTATTTAAAAGTCGCGTTAAGAGAACCGCTCACGCGTATACATGCTCCGTACACGTTATACACGTATTTAAACACACATAAAAGGGCAGTAGCTTGCTTGCCGAGGTTCCTACACGTATTTATAGGTATGTGCGCCGGTACGAACTCGCCAGCGAGGTTTGCCCCGGGAGCGGCGCTGGGCCGCGGAGGGGCCGCAGCCCCGGCCCTGCCCGGGACAAGGGTCGCGCCGCCAGCCCCGCTCACCATCGCTACACTTGTACTGGCAGAGCCCGTCCTCGCCGCCCAGCAGGTCGAGGGCCGCGTTCAGGTACATGTCGATCTTGTGCACGCCATTGCGGATCGTCTTCAGCGTCATCCGCCAGTCCGGGGTCTGCGGCGCCTCCTGGCCCCGCGCCGGCCGCCAGGCGCAGGCCGCGACCCCCAGCAGCAGCAGCGGGGGCAGCAGCGACAGCCGGGCCGGGGCCATGTCGAGCCCGCTAAGCCGCCGCTTTCTCCGCCACCCGCCCGGCCCAGCCCGCTGCCACCACCGCCACCGCCACCGCCGCCACCGCCATGGTCCGCGAGGCCCCGCCCGTGCGCCCGCCCGCGGGGAGGGACGGCCCCGGCCGCCCGCCCCATGGCAGCACCGCGGAGCGCTCCGTGTGCCCTGTGCCGTGTCCGCTCTGCCACTGTGTACCCTGTGCCGTGCCCGCTCTGCCGTATCCCCTGTGCCGTGTCCCCTGAGCCGTGTCCCCTGTGCCGTGTACCCTGTGCCATGTCCGCTCTGCCGTATCCCCTGTGCCGAGTCCCCTCTGCCCTGTCCCTTCTGCCGTGCTTGCCCTGGTACCTCGGCACCTCGGCGCTGTCCGAGCAGGGGTCCCCGGAGGTCCCGAATTTTGTGATGATGTTGAGTGGGAAGGAAACTGACCCGGTCATGTTTGCACACGTGAGTATTCTCACGACATCGTCGAAAGCGCAAGGCGAGGTTGTAAAGAGGATCAAAATGAAAGTGTATCTGTTACACGGTAAAAGTCCAGTCTTGATTTCGTCAAAAGAAAAATCAGACCAGAATGAACTTGTTTACTAAGCACCGTGTTTGGTTTTCAGGATTAAAATAAATATATATATATATACTAAATGCTAGATGCTTCACAGATGGCCTGAATTGGAACAACGTGAAAATAGTTTTAATTTTTGTCATGAAAACTCTGATTGACGTTGTGTGGAATCCCTCAAAAATAGTAATATTTGGCTTCAGGGCTCAAGTTAAATGTAAAGAACAGGAAATGGAAGGAGAACCAAGAGACTTTCAGAACAGACAAAGCATTAAGACACATTTTCTACTTGGTGGGATTTTTTAAATTTGCAGCCTCAGCATTTAATATTATGTGTAGTTAACTAATGAATTTGGTGGGAAAAGTTCTTCACAGAAAAATTAAGTCAAACAAAAGAGGGAGCTCTTTGTACACCTGTCCAGCTTTTTCCTATTTAGGAAAGGCCCTGATTCAGTAAAATAATTTCTGTATAGGAATATACTTAAATGTTTTTTTAAATAGCAAGCTTTGTTGAGGGTGGGTGTGTGTGTTTGTCAAGAGAAGGAATTCATACCCTTACGTTAATTATTTTGGTGACTGATGGTGGCTTTACATGACGAAGTCATGCTGATGTGGGGTTTTTACAAGTCTGGAAGATGAAAAGAAGTCAACGAAAATGTAAAAATTGTTGTCTGACTGTGGTGAATTATAGAAGAAATAGCACCACAACAACAGTGTTGGGTGAACATATGCCATTTAGTCAGCAGAATAATTAATTTAGAGGAATAAAGTAAAATAGATATTAAAAATATTTGTCATTAGAAAACAGTAAAGAATGTTCTAAAGCTATTGATCACTTTCATACAACTGGCTGGAGCTATGTGAGTTTTGTGTTGAGGGTACCAATCCACAAATATAATTCTACTGCTTCAAAAAAAATTTTGCGCACTTTTTGTGAACAGCTCTTGCTGAATGTGAAGGTATTATGTATAGACTGATGTTTTCTTTATGACAGCAAAAAGTATAACTTCGTATCTGCTACTTGGTTTTGTAGAATTAAATCTATGTGTATAAGGTATTTTTTATATATTTATATTGCTATATAAAATGTATGTGTATAAGAATATATATGCACATACAGTGTGTGATAGCATGTAGAGTAAAACTCTACTTGATGTTGAGAGTTTGCTGGATACCTGAAATATATATACATACACAGAGATCTTAAGATGTAAAGATGCTTTTGATTTAAGTTGAAGATTTAAGTTTAAAATTCCTTTGTTGTTTGTGACCAGCTGCTGTTGAATTAACAAAACTTAAGAGCTACAAAAATTGCTCCAGGCTAGATGATCAGATAATGTATATTAACTACATATGAATTGTCTGAGTTTGTAGCTGCAAAAAACTACCAAGCAGATTTATTATTTGAGTAATTGTTGCATTACAACAAATCTCATGGTCATAGCCAATCTGTTGATTAATAGATGGTCTGAAGTCTACTTCTGCAATAAGTCTAAGGAATCAAGTGCCAAGCCAGGCAGCCTGCTGAGGGTTTCTGGTGACTTAAACTTTGAGATGATGTAACTCCTTTAAAGCAGGCTGGCTGCTGTCCTTCCTGTGAAGTTCACATATTGCCAGTGCAGTCATTTTCCAAACACTCTTTCCAGTATCATTATCCCTTTTAGTTAAATAAACAATGGCAACTGAAATGCAATGTGAAAAGTGGAAAAAACCCAAGACTACAAGAAAAAAAAATATTTTAATATCTGCTTTTATTAGAGACCTTTGCAGTGGAGTTGTGCCTGTAAAATTTTCTTCCCACAAGCTCTGCAAAAATGAGGTATTCATAGAGTGTCAAGAATTTTCAAAATACATTCCTTGAAGATTTGTACTGATTGTTGCTAAGTTACATGATGGCTGATTGTGAAAAAGGACTATTTTTGCATAGGTGATATGAAGGAAGCATTTAATTTTCTGAGCTTCAGATGTTGTACCGTGAAATGAGACCCCTTGTCACGTGGTGGCTAATCCAGTCATAATAGCTGGCAACTTGTGTGTACACGCCAGGGTGCCCAGCCTCCCCACAGTTCTCACCCCAGCTCACAATACCCCAGACGTAGGCCACGTTTTCTGCATCAAAGCAGACCAGGGGGCCTCCTGAATCGCCTTTACAACTGTCTGTGGAGCCATCATAAGTACCTGAAGGGGAAATAAAAGCAATAATAAGTGAAGGTCAAAGCTGGCCCACGAGGTAGAGCTCAGGAGATTTTTCAGGTCTGTGTCGCTTCCTGACAGGTGTTTGCCTAATGGTTGCCAGTAAAGAAGATTCTGAACCTCTTCAAGTCTGTTACTTCTCATTTCAAGTGCAGGGCCTCTCTTTATACTTGTGGCTGGCCCAAATTCTCATTTGCTTTTTCATCAGTCTTGTTTTATGCAGTGCAGTAAAGAAGAATTCAGCCACACTCCCTACTATAAAAAGTAGCCCATAAAAATGGAACAAAGTATAAAGATTTTTTAGACTGACTCCTTAGGAAGTGAAGATATAATGTGTGTACACCTCTGTGTCTGCCTTTGGTGTCCTCTCTACCCAGTAATCCATCATCCAGTTTCATCTGTACAATTATTTTCTTTACCAGCTTTATGAGAACAGGTGGGCAGGTACAAGAAGGAGAGCACACAAATCCTGGGATGGGAGGGAGAGCAGCTGGCTCTAAATGCCCCCACTGCATGGTCAGTCTCAGTCAGGACCTTGAGCAACACCAAGTAGCAGCCCTGAGGCACAAGGGTGCAGGATCCAGTGCCCTTTATGCTTCAGTGTTCACAAACCTACTCATTTGCAGGTCAGCAAACACAGTGTTTGTGGAAAAAATGAATCAAGATGGATGTGATATAAACAGAAATGCTGCTACAGAGCTAGAATATGATTTATGTTTTTTCCTATATACTCAGTGAAGATTTATTAATTTCTAACACCCTTACTAGACTTTTCTGCTTGGCTGACTGTCCTAGTATGAAGGAGCCTGTACAAAGCTTTTAAAATGTAACCTCTTTCTTGAATCTGTACATTACTGAAAGAGTTATGTGAACTTTTCAGAGTCAGGATTACTAATCATATGAAACAAGATTTTATTGCCTTTAATCAGTTTAATTAATACTTGCTTGTATTACTAACTCCTGTGAGTACCAGCCCTTAATTTTAAAGGTTTTATTTGCATCAGGGAGGGGATATTAACCCCAGATACCCCCTTTCTGAATATGTCTCATGTGGTACTATCATTGTCCCTTCATGGTAAAGTATGATCACTTCAAATACATTGAAGAAAATGGAGATAAGTTACAGAACTGGTACACTAAACAAACCCAGTATCTTACAGATGACATCCTGAATTTATCACAAATTATTTCACTTTTATATCTGGTTATAATTTTCTTGATGAGTAGTTTGTTTAAAGATTGCCTTTACTTTTTGATTTAAAAAACAGTTGAAACCATCTGCCCTGTAAGTTGAATACTCACTGCTCTTTTAGTCATGTATTCAGCAACACTTTTTGTCACTTGAGAAGCAAAAATGTGTATTCAAAATTCTCATTTTAATACCAGGAATGACAACCAGTTTCCTGGACAGACTAAGCTAAGTTTGAAAAGTTAATTGTATTTTCCTGGCATGCAGTGTGGTAGAGGCAAATGTCAAAGCAGATGAATAGTTATATTCTAGTAAACAGGGCTGTGTTTTCTAGGACAGGCATTTGCTTAAATGTGTTGCTGAATCAGAATCAAATACAGTAAAGATAGGAGGTTCAGTAAGCTGTAAAGTGCTTGTGTATTTAGAAAACATAACTCAAAATTACATGCAAAAATTTGCCCAAATAATTGTGGAAACTCGTCACACTGTCATCTGAACTCTGTTTACAAACAGGTATATAATGGTGGATGCCATAGGCTCCAGTGGCTGGCATTTAGCCAACAGTGATATTGTGGTAGTGTGTTTATTGTCTTTCTTAAGTCTAGAAGATTCCCAGCCAGTATGTCTGGCCTAAACTGAGAGCATGATGGTAGAGAAGTTATAGTAAGAAAATTGATGCTTACCTGCACATGCCATTTTTTTAAAAAATCGTCCTGGATACAATTCAGAACAATTGTGAAATAAATTAACATTTCCCCACTTGAGGATAAATTGTTTTGTGTAACCTAGGAAAAAAAAATTCAAAATTTAAAATGGCAAGTACGCATTAGACGCATTTATTATAAAAATTTTAAAGTTAGTTATTTACTTATTTACAGAATGTTATCTTCAGTATTATAAACCAGAAGCCTTAAACTACCACTAATATTTACCCCATATGAATTACAGTGCATTGGCCACATATTTCAAAATAAAAGCAGTGTGTTTTAATTGCAGTGTAAACTACAATTTCACTAAACTACTTTCATTTTGTGGCATTTTCACCCTTTCTATTTCCTTGTATTCCTCAGGGTTTTTTTCCTGTGTTTTCCATATCAAGGTTTCCAGGCACTTGGAAATGGGTACATTGTTTTTTGTGAACTGGAGATGTGGCTGTGATTCATCCCTATTACCTTTTTTCCAACTCTGCTCTACCTTTATGGAGCAGATACTGAAGATATGGGTGAGCTATGTATTCACAAGTCTAAAGAGATGCTCTGTTTTGGTTTCTGTCTGTTTGCTAGCAATTCCCAACTTCGCATTTGCTGTGTGGATGCTACTGGGTATGGAGAGGAGAAACCACACAACCAGTGTATGGTAGCTCCAATGCCAGGCTGTAACACTGTGATACAAAATAAATGCTTCCCAAGTCTTTGAAAGCATGATTATATTTGGCTTATCTGTCTCTGTGCAAGCTTCTCTGAACCCAAACATGGCAGAGACAGGATGTGCTGAGTTTCATGAGTGCTGGCTGCAGCTGTCTTGCTGGGAAGGGGACAGAGGACAGGCTGGGACTATGGGCCCCTGTGAGCTACCAAACAACATTTGTTACATGTTGTTAACAGGTCTCCACAGCTGACAAAATTATTAGATGGACAAAAGGAAAATTTCTTACTTTCAGGGTAGTTTTCATCCAGGTGTGTCCTCCATACTCATCTACAGAGTGGCTAAAACAGCAGAGGAAGCAGTACAGAAAAGAACCCAACAGTGATACCTGAATGCCAAACCACAGCCTACAATTTCTGTACTCAGCCTCTTCTGAGTGCTTTGTGCACAACTGTTTTTCAGCCTTTTCAAAATGAAAGCTCACCATGATTAGAAAATGAGTTATACAAATAATATATTCCTGAAGCAACCACTAAAGCAAATACCTTTCTCTAGTCCCCATCCAGAAACCTTGCATCTGTCACCAGTCTTAAACATGTACTCTGACCAGGGGACACAGGCAGGTATGCTGGTGTCTTCCAGGGAGCATTCTCCATGCCCAGAACCTTTCAGCTCCAGCAGAGCAATGTCATTTTCATAAGTTGATGCATTATAATTTTCATGAATTATCACTTGGTTTAGTTTGAAAGTATCTGTCTCTTTGTCGTACGCTATTGTGTCCAACATTCCAACCCAGACAAGGTAGAGATGGACTCGATTTGCCCTGGAAAAAAAACAGTGAAATAAGCACAAGCCTTACATTTCAACTGGTTTAAAGCTGTAAACTGTTGCATTTTATCAGTTTCTGTAGAATGAAAATCCACATTAGGTACATATATTTTCTTTCTGGATTTAATGCCCAGGTTTTTCTGAAGTGTAGCAAATACAAGGCAGATGACACATGCTGAGTACTACAACTAACACAGAAAATTATGTTAAAGCCAGGGTCTGTTTAGTGTTGTGACAAAGAGAAAACAGGTGTTTATTCTGCTCTGATAAAAGAGTCAGCAGATGTGGATGGGACTGGCAAATCTTACGTGTCTGCTCTTGGCTTGTTCTGGGGAATACATGGCCCCAGGGACATTCTCTGGGAACAGACCTTGGACTTCCATAAGGTAGAGATGGGGAAGAGAAGAGATCTCTTGTATTTGACTTCAACCACTCCTGCCTGCTGCTATCTTAAGTATGCCATATCTCTTCAAACTCATTGTTACTTTTTATCTTTCTATCCACTGCCAAACCCCTCTATTTTCGCTGAATCTTCCTCATCCTTAATGTGGGCAAGTCAGTGTTTTAAACTGTTCTATTCAACAGACAAATAGAAATTAACAAAGAGGTCGCTGAGAAGGTCAGTAATATCCAAATCAATCTTTCTCCCTTGCAGAAGGATTCAGATTCTGCCTTGCAGAAAGATTCAGAATTATTTGTTTTTACCTGACACAGTGAGCAGCAGTCAGAACCCAACAGCCACCAATATAAACCCCTCCACAGTACACTGTTGAACCTTCATTGCTGGTGTCTTTAATCGCCACTTGCCAAGGAAATTCACCCTAATCAATCAACAAATACAAATAATGAGAAATCATTACAATTGTACAACTTTTCATGCATAAAGAAAAAAAACATCTCTTGGTATCACCTAATTTCCCTGACTATGTCTGATTTTAATAAAAGATCTGCTATCCAGAAGTTGTAAATTGGGCTCCAAAAGATATAAAGGATATATATGAAAATTCAGTGATTTTATCCAATCTTCTGACTTTGTGCAATCTGTCCTTCCCTCCAGCTTTCAGTAATGAAAAGTAGTCAGAAAAACAGATGGAGGATCTGACCTGGCTTGAATACATTTTTGCTGTATTCTGTTTCAAAGACGCAAATTTTAATCCCATTTTGCCAGAATTGTTATTTTTCACTGTAGTATTAATTGTTTTTCTGAGTAATTTTTTAGTGTCTACTTGTACTTCAGTGCTTAATTTTGTAACTCTGTATTATACTTTATAAACTGCTTCTCTTTACTTTCATTCAGTGCAATGCCACTACTGCTGCAAAACACGACATAAGAATTGTAGCTGATTTTGTTTTTTCCAGAACTTTAACAGAAGGCAAATGTTGCCCATTTAAATCAATGCTGAATGAACTCATATCTGGTAAGGTTATTTTTTTACCTTTCCTGCAATCTCTCCACCTATGATTCTTTTCCGTCGCGTTGGTGTGTGATTCTTAACACCGCAGTGCACTTGGGGAAGAAATGTCTTTATCTTTTTTCTTTCTTCAACAAAAAGGAAAAACATATTTCAGAACTTAGGTATACATTCTTGCTAAAATTTAAGTGCTGTGAATATGTCAGTAGCTGAAGTAGCAGGAAAACAAAGACCAAAAATTTTGGCATCTGTTTTTGCTTTGGAAGCTGCTTGTGTCTTAGCATCACGTTACTTCTCTCCATTTTTTAATGCTGCTTGCCTTCAGGCAAATAATTTTAAGGATGTTCCCCTAGATTTGCTGAGAGTTTACCAGTTGCCAAAACACGCAGATGTAGGTCCTCAGCTAGGATGAATTACTATGGCACTCTTGAAATCAGTGAAAAGTCAGACAAACAATAAGTCACAGAGTATATATTAACAAAGTCAGGATATCTGAATGTTCTAGATCTGTGCAGCTGGCTGGTAGCTAGAAAGTCACTAGTAAGAGGTTATGCTGTTGATTTTGGAGGGCTAATTACACTTACCTTCATCCATACTGTCCTTTTTAGCACCTTCTTCTTTGCCTGTAGTAGAATAACAAAATATTAAAATTATTGGCAAACATTTACTTGAATATATGTTTGTGTGCCAAGATCATGGAACACATTTTAAATGCATAAGGGCATACTGTTCACATGGAGATCAGCACTCCAGCCTGGTGTCTGCTGTTTCCTTTCCTGCTAGGCACTGTTTGGCTGTCTCAGCCTACAAATGACCAACAGCTAGCAGATACTTGTTCATAACTACACAACATCTACTTGCTCTCCAAGCCTAGGGAGCCCTTCTGCCAGGAAACACTGAGAAATTGCCCTTTTTTTGTTTGTGATCTCTGGAGAGATGGCCCATTCTCCTCCACCAGAAACAACTGAAATTTCTCCTCCTGCCCCATCCACCTTTAGAAATCTTCTAAAACCCAAAGCAACCTTAAGTAACAGGTTTTTATTTGTTTTTATTTCCCCTCAATTTAGATTATGCTGTTGAGTACTGTGTGCCTTCTTTAATAGAGTAAGGGAGGATATCCAACACGAGAGGTAAATTAAATGCTCGCTGAATCTGGTTTGTCAGCTTTTACTCAAAGTGCCCATTGAATTCAGTCCCTAAACGGGGGCTGAGCACTGTGTCTGTTTTCCTGTCACTGACAGTAATGTTTACATTTAGAGTTCAGTTTACCTGTACTAATTACCAATAGTTTTTACCTTTTTGGCCTTAGACTTTGTCTATTTTGAGAGCAAAGAAAACATTCCAATTTTCTAACAAAACATAATCTTTTCCACAGAGAGGGGAACAGCACAGAAGAATTATTATATTGACAAACTAGTGGAATTCCTCATTTGTGAGGAAAGTATTCCTGCTCACCTTGTCTACACTTTCTTAGGGGATACCAGTTTGATAGCTGGCCACATAAACAAAAGACATAATCTGCCTTAAGCTTCCCAAAACATCACCTGTTTCTTCCTTCCTTCAGTTTTCTTGTCGTGCCTTTCCAGAAAGAAAGGAAAGAAAATTCTATGACCTTTTCTTCCTACTATGCATAACATAACATTGGGAAGACTGATTCTTGCATAATAAATAAAATACTAATATGAATTGTGCAGTCTCTAGTTAAAATTGAGCTGAATGAAAGAAACAAAAACATCTTTCAGAAGAAAACCTGCACAGAGAACTCCATCTTCATCCTCTCCTGTGAGGCAGTCAATTTCTTTGTTGCAGACATTCTTATTTGGAATACAGATATTTGACCGGCAATGGAAACTGTTGCCTCTGCACTCTGTAACACAGGAGAATTACAAATTTAAATCACATCATCATTTGGTTCAGTAACATCACACTGTCAGCTTTTTAAAATATAAACCAAATGTATATCCGGATTACAGGGGACCTGGCTGTTCATATGGAGGTTACAAAAGCAGACTCTGACCATGTAAACAAAATGAATACTTGGCTTTCCTCACTTTAGAATCTTGAAGTTATAAGACTTGAAAAATGTGGATTTCTGTTACCACTGCAGTACTGTACTGCTAATGCCTGCTTTTTTGCACTTGCCTATGTATAAATTATGGTCTGATTTGTTTAATGTAGTGATTTAACGGAAAAGAGAATTTAGCTATTACATCACTGTAAAAAATCTTTGTGGGTGGATTTGTGCTGAAATTATTTTGAAACACCTGACAAAAGGAAATTGTTACCTCTACAGCACAGTTCATCACTCAGGTCTCCACAGTCATTGATCCCATCACAGGTTTTTTCCAGAGAAATGCACTTCTTGTTGACACAGTGAAACTCCCCACCTGAACAAGCTGTGCAGCAAGATGAAAATTAAGTTAGTGTTTGACTGTAGGTTCATGATTGCCCAGGGAAATACCTTGCCTGCATATTTGATTGTCAGTAGTTTGGCCTACCAGCAGTAGGTATGCTGGGGTCCAGTCAGGTAAATAGGAATCTTTTTCCAATAGGAATCAAAAGAATAGTTTTGGTTGCCTTTTCATCAGGGTATTACCATGACCAATCATTTTCTTCCTCCAAATTCCAGTGGTCTGGGAAAAGGGAATTTAATTTCTTCTAATGAAAGGACTGGTGAGGACTAAACTAGAAATGATCAGACTAAACCCACTGTAAATGATTCAAGGGACTAGGATGATGGAAGTTCCCCCTCTAGGAAGAACTCATCAAGAGTCTGAGAATAACTACTTTTGTAAGAAAAAACTGAGATGATTCATAGCACTTCTAGTCAGCAGCATCTCAGGCTGATGCTCACCAGTGCCGAAGAAAGCTCCCTACAGAGAATGAAAAGCTGTCAGAATTCTAAACAAGGCTCTGATTCCCCTTTTACAGTGAGAAACTGAGGAGTCCTGAAACCCCGCAGGAGACCCCAGCAGTTTCACACCGTAGTCATGCTTGCCTGGCTGCGGTGCTAATGGTGTGCTAATTTATGTCCCTCAGTGAGCACCACATTGTCACCTGTCTGCTCACCAGTTAAGCCAGAAGAGGTAAGATTTGTGGGATACATTATACCTTGGTACTCTCGGAAGGGATGGTGGAACAAAACAGAACCATGGGTGAAATAAGTTTCCTTTGGGGAAATATCTGTAAAAATACTTCAGGAGCAACAGTGATTTTTTTAAACTTGAAAATTCAATAATATCTTGGCTCCAGATTGCCTCAATTGTCTTAAAGTCTGCAAAATTATGATTTGAAATAATCAAAAGGTTTCAGTGCAGGTTTTCTGTGGCTGAGAGTTCTGCAAATTGGGTCCTCATTATTTAAAATTAACTTAAAACGTAAAAACACCAAATAGGTATTAAACTAAAAAGAATTACTAACCTCTGAGATTTTCATGGCACTGCAGGCTAACTAGTCCCTCATGACTATCTCTTGATTTCATCTCTATGTGACATTCAGCAAGACTTGTCTCTAGGCCCCTACAACTTATCTGCAGACAGTTTGATGAATTTAAGGCAGATTCTGTGATGCTGGAAGTGGCTTGGTAATATTCAGCACCTCTGTGGAGATAATAATAATAACAACAAATTATATAATTTCACAATGGATTGTCTACTGCTTTTATTGTTTAGAATTTATATGATTTTCCTCAGTGTCAAAGAATTTGGGTCATGGCTAAGAAAAGGAGCAGACTTTCCATGGAGTTGCCTAGGGGTAAACAGGAGATGTTTACTTTGGAAGAAAAAGTGCTAATTTTTGCAGGCTGCTACATAGAACTGTCCCCAAATCCATATGTAGGTCTATGAAAGTCACTGCGTATCATGATGGATAGAAAAGTCTCCTTATGTAGCAAAACTTGTAAGCCCAGACCTCTATCTCTGTGCGGACATGGGTGAGCCATAATTTGGGAACCATCCTGCATGGGTTTAGCTATCCTTGGTACCATCAAGGCCAGTGAATACTGAGGAAGATCAGGCCACTGCAAGGCTGGGATTGATAAAGCAATCTGAGCAGTATTGTTCTAACAGTGTATGTATCCCCTAACTTAAAGAAAAACGGATCAAGTAAATAAGTAACTAGAGGGGCTTTCAATGAGGCTCCAGGGCTGAATGCTCTGTTGCAGGGCAAATCCTTCTCTGCTGTCTGAAGATACACTGATCAGGACTAGGAAACGCTTCTCACATAGAGGGGCACTGTAATAGCAGTTTTCGTTTCTTGGGGACTTTTAAAGGGTTTTTTTCAGTAAGGTTGGGGAGGCAACCTAAGTTGTTATGTTACCTAAGTTAAATTAGTTGTACAGGTGTAAAATTATTATGTACAGGATACAGAGGTAACTTTATGAGAAGCTGAATACACAACTCGGGTCATCAGTGTGGTCACAGGAAAAAGAACAAGCTCCATATGGCTTCAGCCATCCCTGGGGCCAGAGCCAGCAGTGGCAGCAGGGGCAAGGGGTGAAGGAAAAAACCCCATGCTCTGCTCTCTGTTAGTCTGGCTAATGCAAAGTGTCAAAACGGAGTTGTACCCTGTTGTCAGCTGTCCTGAGAAAGCTTTCTCTGCACACAGATCATTGCTCAGCGCTACTTGGGGATGGTCCATCCATGCACTTTCCCTAACACAGGACTGAGAGAACACCACCTCCACATTGGTCTTCATCTTTATTTTAAAGTACAACAGTTATGGTTGGTATCGTTGTAGCCTGTAACAGAACACAGAAATCTGTGTTTCGGCTTCCACTCACAGGTGTCAGTTTAAGAAGTTTTGTCAGAATATTGTAGCCAATACATTGTTCATGATTTTTCTGTTTTAACTGTTGGTTGTGACTGACAGTCCTGTATGCATCACTACTTTTTCAGATCCCCTGCAGTTATCCAGAGATAAATTCCCCAAACTTACAATTCAAAGCCAAGGTGCCTGCAAGCCACATTTGCTTCATTCATAGTCCACTCACTAGTGCATACAAAACTGTCATCCTTATGATTCACAGGTTTTACTCGAAGCAAACTTGAATCTCCATCACCCAGAGAGACTGAAAATGTTTCTTAAAAAATAAAAAAAGAGAGAAATTTTTAAAAATATCCAAACAAAATCATATTATATAGATGTATCTAGTGGAAAGACAGCACAAAACCAAATCAGGACTAATTTTGTATTTACAGCCAAAGTTCATATGGAAAGAACAGTAGATTGGGAATCAGAAACTTCAGATATTATTCCTGAATTTTCTGAGGATTGACTTTGTGTCTTTGAGCCTGCTAATTTCTCAGAACATGCCAGTCTAAGGACAAGTGAGGGTAATGGAGGGTAACAAATAAGAGTGCTTGAAGATCTACCAAGAACAGGTTGCATTTTAGTATGATGACCTTCTTTAGGGGATTTTTGACAACCAACCAGTAATACTTGAAGTTGGAGGACCAGATCCTACTTCTACTACTGTGTAGGTAGTCTGTGTAGCAAAACCAGCAGCAGGATGGCCTGGGCCTGTCAATCACTTTACTTTTTAAGAAAATCAACAGATACTGCTCATTTTCAGTGAATTTGCATTTTCTGTTTCATGTTGTTACTAGTGCAAGAAAATTAACAGACTTTCTGAGCCATAAATAGTGTCAGCATCTCCTTAGCCAGCCCTGATGGATAAATTTCAGAAAAGGAGGTGTTAATACCTTCAGGCATGCAGGTTCCCCTGTGCAGAAACTTTGCTTTGGGCTGCTGGCACTCATAGCTCTTTAGCTGACAGTAAGTACGGAAGCTCTTTCCACTGGTGGAACAAACTGCAGAGCCATTCTTTGGGCACTGGTAGGGAAGCTTGCAAAGGCATTTTCCCTCCACACATCGTTCCCATGGGTGACAAAAAACTTTTTTACAGGACTTGTGGGTATATTGGTTGCCTAAGCATTCTTCTATGAGGTAGTTGTCTTGCTCAGCTGGCTGGGAAGGTTTAGCCTGTTGAAAGTGGTTTTCTTCAGCACTAGGTGTTGCATTCTGCAAGGCATACAAAAAAGAATTAAAATGAAAGCAAGAATAGGGGCTGCACCAAGAGTTTTGCAGATCCCTTCACTGACCTCAGCAAAGTGTCCCTTTATAAGCTTTTTCCTATCTAACCAGAAGTTCCTACATATCATTTATAGTGTTTATCCCCTTGTCTTTGGCCACCTCCCCTTTTTTGTTTTTTTCTGAACTCTGAAATTAAAAATTTTTAATTTTTGCATAATTTACCTGGTGCGATCTTCACTCTTACTGATCTCCTACAAAATTTACACTCTACTTTTCAAACATCAGCTGAAGTGCACAGAAGATTATAAACATTTATAAAGGCATTGGTTTATAACACATCCTAGCTATGGGACTATTGAAAGTCAGATTAAAACATAGAGGAATTTAAGCACCAGAAAAAAGAAAAAAAATAGATTTGTTTTATTGGCCTGGTTGGCTTTGGATTTAAGTATCACCTGTAAATATTTATGAACTACTTACTAGCAAATGAATCTACAACGTTTTGCAGAGACCATGTGACTGCTCAAATAACAAGTACCTCAAATATTCTAACAAGTACCTGAAAGCAATTTGAAAATTAAATGCTCATCCTTATCAGCTTTTTTCCTGTATCTTGCACAGCAGTGAGTTTGCACTGTGGCTGATTGCTGGCCATCACTGGACTGCAGATACAGATTCTGACTCTCCCTCTGATGGCCTCTGGCTCGGCACCTGTGTTTGTGGAGCTCTCTGGTGACTTCAGTGCTGGTTGAGTGCTTTTGCGTACTAAGATCTGTGGGAAGGATGACTCTTGGAACATGAAAAATATATATGGATGGACTCCATGTAAAAATGGGAGAAGGACATTAGTCCTCAAATGTGATTTATCAGCTTTGACTGTGTCAACTGGATCAATAGAGCTGAAGTTTAAAGTTCCCATGAAGAAATCCTTCCCACAGTAAAGTCAGTGAGGACGTAGTTGGGGCAGAATTGAATCCAATACCTGTCCTTTTCATGGTCGTATAATCTTATTAAATTCTTCCTCCTGTTCTTGGGTCAGTAGAATCCAAACTGTGAGCCAGATCTGGCTCGGCACAATTCCCATAGTGTGCTAGGTGTTCCTCCTCAAGGGGAACAACAGGTGCTGATTTTTATCTCAGACTTTCTCTGAAAGACTTGGGTTGTGCTGAATGCCCAGCCCAGAGTGGCTTTCCTGGACACATCTGCCCGGAGACAATCCGCAGGAAATATTCTGGCAGTAGGATAATCCCATGATTACAAGACTGCAATCCCATTTCTCAAAAAACAGGGAGGTGGGAAAAATTGCAGCACCTTTCTGTGGTCAGCCATGCTTGCAAATTTGGTTTAGGATAGTATCATGATTAAAACCTTTTCCAGAAATCTGTTAGCATAAGCCCCAGGTAGAATCAAAACGTGAACGAGAAATAGCAAACTTCACACATTCAGGCTGGGCTAAAACAAATGTATGCAAATACAAATACTATGAAAGGAAACTTTAAAAAAAAATCAATTGGTTTTGCTTTTATAACAATAAACTGTTTATTAAACGTTTTAAAAAATTACTGCTAACACAATAAAATGTATCTTACCTCTGATCCACAAAGACAAAAGAGACACAAGAAAACCAAGCAAATTGGGAGTATTCGCATGATGAAATTTTATCTCCCTTCCTAGACAAATTCCTCTGGCTGGGATTCTTTTGAATGTCAGCTGTTAGATTTGTGTTTAATTTTTAACCATTAGAAAAATATTTTGAAGTGTGTTTAGAAATAAAGTACAGGAGCCTCAACTATTAACTGATAAATCTGATCTCTTCAAAAGATCCTGCCTTAACTGAATTTATCGTAAGTGTATGACGAGATAACAAAAGTAAAGCCCTTGAGGTAAATGATTGAAAGGAAGCGCTTGTTGGGGTTAAACTTTTCTTTTCTTTGCGCAGAGGAGTCCAATCGATCCATCACACCGCCTCTCCTGGCTGTGGCCCTCACGTCTGCCAGGTTATTGTGAAAGATCGATGTTGTTATACACGGTGTATATATATGTGTGTGTGTGTGTGTGTGTGTGTGTGTGTGTGTGTGTGTGTGTGTGTGTGTGTGTGTGTGTGTGTGTGTGTGTGTGTAGAGCCTTCCTGTCATTGTCACGCTCATCCCACAGCAGTGCTGGAAATGTTGGGAATTTAAAGCCGTTTGCGACAGTGTCGGCCACCAGGTGCCCTTTCATTTACGGCAGGCAGCCCCGTTGGCGGCAGCGGGAGTGTTTCCGGGCACGCACGTGCAGGTACGTCCCGCGCGGGAGGGGACGGAGCCCCTGCAATGCCTGTCCGTCCGTCTCTCCGTCTGTTTGTCCGTCATCCCGCAGGGAATGGTCCCGGCAGCCGGGGTCCCCGCGCCCTGCTTGCAGGCCGCGTCCCGAGCGCCCTGTGAGGCGCTGCGGGTGCGTGCCCAGTGCGGCCGAGCCCCAGCAGTGCGGCCTCCTGAGAGAACCTCCTGAGGTGTAACAGGGCCGAGCGGAAGGGTCGGAGCGACCTCCGGTACCGACACAGGCTGGGGGATGAACAGATGGAGAGCAGCCCTGGAGTGCTGAGAAGGACTTGGGGGTGCTGGTGGGTGACAGGATGGGCATGACCCAGCCATGGGCACTCCCAGCCCAGAGAGCCAAACCTGTCCTGGGCTGCATCCAGAGCAGCGTGGGCAGCAGGGCCAGGGAGGGGATTCTGCCCCTCTGCTCTGCTCTGGTGAGACCCCACCTGCAGGGCTGCATCACCTCTGGGGTCCCAGCATAGAAAAGACGTGGAGTTTTTGGAGCAGGTCCCGAGGAGGCCACAAAGGTGGTGACAGAGCTGGAGCATCTCTCCTCTGCAGTCAGGCTGAGGGTGGGGATTGTTCAGCCTGGAGAAGAGAAGGCTCTGGGAAGACTTTACAGCAGCCTTCCTGTGCCTGAAGGGGGCTGCAGAGCCTCTTTCAGCAGAGCTCTCCTACAGCAGAGCTCGGGAAGGACTTTTCACAAGGGCACGTAGGGATAGAGTAGAAGAAGACAGTTTTAAACGAAAAGAGGGTAGGTTGAGACAGGATATTAGGAAGAAGTTCTTTACTGTGAGAGTGGTGAGGCACTGGAACAGATTGCCCACAGAAGGTGTGGATGCCCCCACCCCAGGGGCCAGGTTGGATGGGGCCCTGAGCAACCTGTGGAAGGTGTCCCCGTGCATAGCAGGGGGTCAGAAGTAGGTGACCTTTAGGATCCCTTCCAAGCCAAACCATTCTGTGATGTTCTCACTTTATGGCTCTTGTGGGGCTGGGGGTTGTCATCAGCCTTTATACAGATGAGTGAAAAAAGTGCTGATCACTGCTGGTCACTTTTTGCATTTGGATGTTGCAGTGGATGATATCTTAGGTGTAAACTTGGTTTTTCATAGGCCAGCATGTTTTTAGTGGGGATTGAAAAGGATGAACCATTAAATTAACAAGCCAAGCTGACAGTGGACTGTAATTTGTACAGCAAATCAAAAAGACACGTCTTTTATATCTTAAACAACTGGAGTTTTTTTGTTGTTGTTGTTGTTCACAATGTGGGAAACAGTAGAGAATGTCTTTTCGTGGAAGAGGAGGTGGAGTAGGAAGAGGAAGTGGCTTCAACCGTGGAGGTGGTGGCGGTGACAGAGGTGGCTTCAACCGTGGAGGAGGTGGCGGTGACAGAGGTGGCTTCAACCGTGGTGGACGAGGTGGCTTTGGACGGGGAGGTGGAAGAGGAGGCTTCAACAGAGGAGGATATGACCAGGGCCCTCCAGAAAGGGTAGTTGGTAAGTTACATGGAGAAACTTTATTTATTTAATTTGGGTTGTCTGCTCCAGCTCTTTAGCTTGTTTGTTCTTTCTCTCAGTGTTGGGAGAGTTCATGCATCCCTGTGAAGATGACTTAGTTTGTAAATGTAAAACAGAAGAAAACAAGGTGCCTTATTTCAATGCCCCAGTGTACCTGGAAAATAAGGAGCAGATTGGCAAAGTGGATGAAATATTTGGACAGCTGAGAGACTTTGTATCCTTCAAAAAAATGTGTGACTTACAGTATTTGTTTTCTTTAAAACTGATTGGATGTTGAATGGGATTTGTTTTAGGATTTTCAAATAATTCAGGGTTTGGGCACCGGTTATATGTGACTCTTGCTGCAACTGCTGGTGTCGATAGGTGCTTCATTCACACTGAGTGCCTGTCTTAGAGCTTTTAATGTGACAGAGTACTTGAGGTCAGTCAGAGATTTGCACTCTGTACCAGAACTGATGATGTCTTTTGGACCATGGTGGTTCAAGTTGTTACTTTTTCTGGCCAACTGACCAAATTTTCTGCTGTAGGTTACTAAGCCATAACAGAGTTGAATCAAGGGCCTTGGGGTTTTTTTCTGTGTTAGGGGACCTCAGTCATGCTCCAGCTCATTATTTAATTACAAAGTGAGTTTATGCTAAGATGTCCTGTTGCTCACTATCCAGTTTATTTATTTAATCTGCCCATAAAAGTGGCATGTGCCAGGATGTCTCTGGCAAAGCCAGCCCGACACAGAGACACTGGGTACATTCTGTTGTCACTGCCAGATGGACAGAATCCATGACAAAAGCAGGATGGCTGGGAGAATAACCCTGTAACATGTCAGTGAAGACTCAGCCTGTGTTGGTTTGTTGAGCACCAGTCACTTGCTACGTGCATTTTCCTCTCTCACATTAAATGTGAAGTAAAATGTGCAGGTTTAAATAACTTTTAATTGCAATTGTGATGAAATTTGGCTGAATTTATAAAATACTAACTTAGAAAATGTCTGAATGTTCCTTCCATATACTGATCAAAATCACAGTTTTTAATGTTTTATTACTGCAATGCTCCTTAAAGAAACCAACAGTATTTTTCAGTGAAACTGGCTGACAACATGAAAGCCTCTTCATTTAAAAAAATGCAAAAGGTAAGTCAGTCTCAGTAATAGAATTTTACTAAATGTCATCAGTTAGCTAAGTCTAATTTGTGAGCAGATAATAAAAGCTTTATTAAGTTTTTAATAACTTTAAAAGCTGATTGTCCTTTGTAAACATAGGAATTAAGTTCCTTGTCCTTTTCAGTTTTGTTTGCCACATTATTCCTTTTCCCTGCCCCACGAGAAAAAATGTAACAAAATCACACAAATATCACCTATATTTTAGCAGCTTTTTAATTCTGTGTTTTACTTCTTGTGTGGCTTTACTTCTCTATTTGGCTTTTTACAGAGGACGGTTTGACATAATGGGATAAGACCAAATTGTGGATATTTGTAAAGGGAGATATTAATGTGCTTTTTGGTCTTGGTATTTTGAAAGCCTAATGGAACTCTCTTCCTGCAGTTTTACATTGATCCAGCAAAGCTACTACCTCTTCAGAGATTTTTGCCAAGGCCCCCTGGAGAAAAAGGTGCTCCCAGAGGAGGTGGTAGAGGAGGACGTGGTGGTGGACGTGGGGGAGGAAGAGGTGGTGGTAGAGGTAAGATCACAAGAATGAAAGCTGCAGAGTGTGGGAGTTATTTGAGGTGTCATGGGTTGCTTTGGTCCCTTGTTCTGTGGGGTATTTGTGTTTTGTTTTCTAAAGCTGCTGGTGAGTACTGGAATATCAACAGCTGTATTGCAAATAAAAATGTTTCTGTTTGAGTTAATAGAAAAGGCAATGATACCTTTCTAGTGGTGAGACTCTAAATAACAGCTCCAGAGCATATGGAGGAGAGAATGCTGATTTATAAGAAGACAGAAAGCTTTTTGAACATCACCTGTGATGTACTCTTCAATTAAAGCTGAAGTTAATTTTTTCTTACATCACAGTTTCTTGCCTCTTTTCCATACTCTGCCCCTCTGCAGCAAGGCACGAGTGTTTCAAAGTGGTTTGGTTTGTTTGTTTTAATGTTCTGTTGAGTTGTAATTAATAGATAATAACTACTAAGAATTGTAATGAATTACTGGTTAATATATGTAATTAATTTTTTGCTCTTGTAAAAGAAGTGAATTGTTAAGTCTCTTTAGTATTTTGGATGTGGTATATCAGATATTAATCAATACCTAAAATACTCTAGATGGTCCCTAGAAGAAACAAGGTGCTAGTAATCAACCTGGCAACTGTCTGGCAATTGACAGTTTCTGGTTTTTCGTTGTTGTTCTTTTCATTTCGGAAGCTGTCAGTGAAATAAATTGTTGTGCATAACCAAGAATTTATATGCTCTTCAAAGGGTAATTTATTTCTTTTGTTTAGGAGGATTTGGAGGAGGCAGAGGTGGAGGAAGAGGAGGAGGATTCAGAGGAGGTAGAGGTGGAGGAGGATTCAGAGGAGGAAGAGGTGGTGGAGGAGGCTTTCGGGGTGAGTGTGTGGTTTTTACCTTTCAGTAATAACTGCTGATTTCTAAAGCTTGTAAATATTAAACAGAATGTTGTGATTTTTAATGTTTTATAAATGTTTATGGTTTTGTGCAAGAGATTTCTGTGCATCCTGATAGTTTAAACTGAAGCCCAGTTTAAATGAAGTATTCTGCATTTGTTGATGCATCTGTAAAACCATGTTAGTTTTTTGCATTTTGTTCTATCAACTCATGCAATATTACCTATAGAATTTGCTTTAAACACAACTAAGATAAGAATTGTTTGATGTATTTTTCTTTTCTCTTAAAATAGGAGGAAGAGGACATTAAAAATGGAGCCATGAGTTATCTCCTCATTGTCTTATCATGTCATCTGCAGAAGTGAAGAATCGTGAAAAAGTTTTGTAAAGGACCCTGAAAATCTTTTTATAAAGAGCTTGAAGCTACAAATAACAATTATTTTTACACTTAATGACTGTTGATGGACGCATGGGGAGAGTGTGGCTGCAGGTGAAGAGCTGAAGACTGCTCAGAATATGTGAAACTTTTCTGACTAAGCCACAATTCGATGTCATTCTTAAACTGTTTGTTTCTGACAAGCAGTGCAGTCAATGCTTAGCTCCGTGTTGGAGTTTGGATAAACAATCAGTTGAAATGGGTTTTCAAAGACCCTACAGGTTCACTGCATGCACATACTTCAGTATGTGAACCTGTGCATGACTGATCCTGATTCTCCTCCTCCTTTTGTATTGAATCTTCTGCGCTGGTCTGAAATGGACCTGCTGTTTAAATGTTACTTTTGTGAACCTTTTTTTATAAATTAAATTTCAAACTTTTGTGTTGGTAATTTTTAAATGCATAATAATTTATAAGAGAGAAGACAGCAAAGTATATTTTGTGAATTTTTCTGTATAAATATTCATGAAAGCCAAAGACATTGACGTAATCTTCTTAGAAGCTGCTGTCAAATGAACAAGACAAAGTTAATACTGTACTTCAGTCATCTAATGGTATCTAATTACACTGATATTAAAATGCTGAGGGTTTTTAATTGTCCCTACATCCCCCCCTTAGTCTGTTTCTCTTGAGGTTTTGGTGTCCTGGTACTGCACCTCTGTGGTGGTCTGAGTTTGTGTAGGGCTGAGATTGAATAACCCATCATAGGGCTCGTCTGCACACAATGCTTTCAGTTATGTATTGCTTAGAAAGGCATGACAAAGTCTGCACAAGCGTTTGGTCTCTTTAAATGGATGCGTAATGAGGATTGTTGGAAAGATAGTGACTGTATCTTCCTAAGGATGGAGGAGACCAGGGTACTACTCTGCTCTGGAACTTAGGAAATAAAAGAGGTGAAAATAGAACTTCATGGGTTTCTTTCACCTGGAGCCAAGAGTCTGTTCATAGACTCTCCAACTAAGCCCTTTTGAAAAAGGGTCTGTGGAATAATGTAGGTGCAAGTATTTTGAACATGCTGTTCAGTGTGAAGAAAGTTCATTTTAGAATTGATTGCACTGTTACACTTTTTAATTAATGAATGCAGTAACAGGCAGTTTAATTACATTAGCCTTCTGCTTAACAAAGGCAACATGTAATTTGTCAATGCCAGGATTGGATAGTTACTGCATGTTTTAACAAATGTGACCATTACTTTTAATAATACTGGCCAAAACTCGAAGGAGTGGAAAACAAACAGTAAGGAATTCATTTAGATGTAAATAGATGCTGCAAATGGTAATAGATAAAAATGTTCTTCAGCTTGAAAAAACAAAACACAGAACATTGAATTTCTTCTATGTCTGCTTTTGTGTGAAGAAGCTGAGTCTACTCTTAACCTTAGGAAATGAGAGATTCCGTTTTCTTTTTTCCTGGTGTTGCTAGGAGCCTAGCTTTAGCCAGGTCAGTTAAATCCAGAGCTGTGAGAATGATTAGGCTTTTGTTGCTATGCATTGCTAGGCCTAAGTGCCTTAGGGCTTTGACTTGAGGCTTTGTAAAATTGCCTTTTATCTAAATTCTCTGCAAATAATTGCATTTTGGGCATTTCCATTGCAGCTGAACAACACAAACCAAGTGCAGCTGCCGTGTCCGTACTTCTGTTACGTTTGCAGCTGGATCCTCTGCTGTGCTGGGTTTCTTCACTGATGCTTCAAGAGTGGGCAGCTGGCTCAGATCTTATTGTTCTGACTTTGGAAGACTAACATAACACGGTCCTCACTTTTACACCCAAATTCATGCTGCTCTTTAGGGACATGCTCTCTGCCAGGGTGTCAGAAGGCTCCTGCCGTGACCTGTGAAGTGCAGGGTGTGACAGGCGGTGTTTGGCTGCAGGCAGTGTTGCCTGGCAGCCAGGAGCCGACGAGTGCTGAATCTCTCAGCAGATGGAGCAGTGAGTCAGCCTAAGGCGCTGCAAGGGCAAAGCAAAGGCTTTGACCTGTGTGCAGAGGGGCTAAACAGCAATATCCACTGCAGCTCTGGAGGAAAGATTGGCCTCGGTTATAGGGGAGGGATTGCAGTCCCAATGGAGAAATGTACGAGGAATAGTAATGGCATGGCCATTATAATTTGCATGGCCTATGCTTGCAAATTGCTGGATGGATTTTATGCAAATATCCAGAGAAAATTTATAACCTTAGATCTCCATAGAGATTGTAGGATGTTCTAAGAATGGAAGAGCATATGAAGAAACTGTCTGGATGTGTTTGCCATATAATGATACCTTTTTTTTCCTTCTCCATTCTGGGGAAGGGGGTATTTGCAAGGCACATTCAGTCCCTGTTCTGTGTTGTCTTCTCTGTGCCATGGTGTGCTCTTCTCATATAAGTAAGGTGCTAACAGTAATAGATGAAAATTCAATCTCAAAAAAATTAGGATGTCTTGTCTGCAGTGTAATGCTGTAATGAACTAAGGTTCTCTAATTTTATATGACACCTTTCTCTCAGTCTTGAACTTCAGATTCCAGCTGTGAGTCTCTCACAGTGCTCCTGATCCTAGTAAGTGAAGTGTTCTGGTTTTATTTATGTGCATAATTATAGATACTCTGTGCTGCTGCTGCAGAGAATAGGAGAGGGGCTCACAGGTACTGTGACAGAAAAAGGTATGTTGGCAGAAATGGCAAATTTCAAGTAGTTGTAGTGTCTGGGAAAGAAAAGTCACAGTGCAGTCTGAAGTGAAGGGAGTGGGGGTAAGGTGTTAGTGTAGGCTCTGGATGATAGTTTGGTGTTCCCTGTATTTATTCCCCTTTCTGGTAGCCTTTGGGGCACACAGCTGGACCATGTAAATGGCTTCTCACCTGCCAGCTGCTCCAGCAGCACAAGAGGGGTTGCTGTCCTGGAAATCCCTTTGAAGCTCAGGTGAGCTTCAGAGCAGCCCAGTACACAGCAGTAGTGGTGTCACCTATCTGTGTCCTCCACTGCCATGGCAGTGTTTGAGCAAGGTGCAGGGTCTGACTTGTGGCTGATTTTCAAACTGACACCTGGTGCATCACCAGGGTCAGATTTCTGACAAGTGTTTAGAAGACCTGGAACCTTTTGTCTATGCCACAGCAAATTTTTTTTCCCTGTTTAGGATCTAAATCCTCCTAAACAGAGGATAATACATGGAGGTGTATTATAAAGCTGAAATTGTTACCTATTGCATAACAATAGAGAATTGCTTTAGTGCCCCTGCATTCCTAGCAGAGTTGCTTGTTTTCCTTGTGTTTTCTGCAGGTTCTGGGATAGGTTGGTTTAATGTAGTTGATAGATTTGCTGTGTTACTTTGTCACAGAAATTTGATGAAGTGCAAAAAATAATTGGGATGTTTTAATGTAAATCTGTGACAGTGGCAGTTGTAGAACAGGAAAGATTTTTTTCTGGCATTGACTTGTACATGTGGATGTTTGCCTGAAGAAATGCTGGACTGTCACACACATACTGGTGCAAAGTAATTTGCAGTTGTGTAAAGCATTCTTGGCAAGAAACAGTATTGTTTATTTAAACCCCCCCCATAGTGTGATATATGGCAAGTAAAAATCTTAGTGCATTTTTCAGGGCTGTCAGCTGAAAATCTCTATAGAGTGAAGCTTTTCTAACCAACAGTTAAAGTTGGTTAAAGACTGTTGAGTATAGTAAAAGTCTCTGGGAACGAGGAGAAAGAGGAGAGTTGTTAATTTGTTTCCCTTGGGGTTTGCATCCGTTTGGGAGAAGATTAATGGGACGTTTTGCCTTAGAGAGCCCTCCAGCGGTGGAAGACATAGTAAACGTGGGAGGGGTTGGGTTTGGGATGGGTTTTTAACGGGGTTACTGATGGAAATAGGAAGAGGTTTGGGGTTGGTTTTGGTTTCCAGTTTATTTATCTTTAATGCAAAAGGTGCATTTCTCTACTCACATCAATCATGCATTGATACATATTTTACACATAACTGAAAGCAGCTTGCTAAACCTCACATTGCATTGCCCCACATATATGTAGAGATACATGCAAATTGAAGAATGAATTTGAATAGAAGTTACGTTTTGCTACTGATCTGGGACAAGTGGGAAGGAAAAGTATCACCTGACTTTATAAAAAGTGCCCCTCTGACACCTGTAATGCTATATTACTGAAGCATAAAAGCAGTCTGAGGTTTTGGATTTTATATTCTTATACCAGTATTAATAAGCAATGTGGTAAGACATATTTTATCTGGCTTCGAGGCTGTGAATTATTTTTATACTTCAATATTTAATTTCTTGTTTTGTCTTTTTGGCTTTATTTTATGAACGACAGTGTTGCTGAAAAATACTTTTGATGATGTCTGCCTTTAGTTTTGACTTTTCTCTGTCAATTCTAGTTGCTGTAAAGTTAGTCAAATTTGAGAAGAGACAGAAACAATTGGTACATAGGAGGGGCTGCATGTATTAGAAAGTTTTATTTAAATCAACAAGTATAAAATTTCTTTTGTTAATTGCTACTGTACATCTGGAATCCTATCTGAGTAAAAATAGTAATGGTTTGCTTTTCTGAGACATTCAGCACTGCAAGTTCTGACTTCTGTGGAAGCTGCAAGATCTGAGGTGCTTTTGAAAGCAAAGATATCAAATTATCACCATGCCTTTATCTTTCAGGGCAGGACAGTGTTGCACGAGGAAAGTGGCTGCATTGCCAAACAGATCCTCTTTCCTTTCAGAACACTCCTACACTGTTCCTGCCTAATCCTCTTCTGACAGGAAAAATGCTGTAATAATACAAATACCCTGAGAGCTGTGAGTGTAGATGTGGGGCATTGAAGAAAATGTTTGCTCATAGGACTGTGACATGAGATCTTGTGTAGTAATGTTGACTAAATGCTGTGACTGCACAAGTTTATACAAAATTTTCATACCTTTATATTCAAAAGAAACATGCAGGATGTTTGTTTTGGAGAACTGAGGAGTGGGAGGGAATGCTCCATAAGTATTTCACAGGTTAGAGAAGAGAGAGCTCTTCAGGTATACCTTCTATGGGATGACTGTATTCCTGTGTCACTGCACCCTTATTCTCAGAAGGCGTAGTCCTAGCCAGGGACCTGCTTGACTTATCTGTGGACCACATACAACTGCAGAACCACTGGTGCTCATCTTTGTCACTTTTACACCTAGTATGAATATTGACTGAAGGCAAAAACTGTATGAAGCAGGACTGAGGGGGAGCAGCTGCTTTCTGATAGTCTGTGTACATCCTTTGGGCAAGGACTTACTGCAGCTCTTATTTATGCAGGGTTTTTTAAAAAGTCTTTGCTTTGGTGTGCTGGTACCTCATCACTGAAGGGAAGAAAACATGGGCTTTTGCTGCTCAGATCTTTGAAAAATCCCCAGTAAGATGCTTTGGGAAATTTGCCCAAAGTATGCTTACATGTATTGTGTTTAGGAGAGGGAGGCATATTCAACAACCACTTTCTATAGACCAGGCTATTTTAGAAAGGTAGCAACTGAATTTTCTGAAAGTCATGCTTTGCTTAGTAAAATACTGGAGTGGGCTTTTCTTGTGTCTGTCAGAGAGTTTAAATCAAACAAAGAACCTTGAAGATGTAAGTCTGTAAAGATTTGAAGGGATGGGCTTTAGGGTAGATGTATCCTGTCTTTAAGGAAACTGACATTTGTCTCTTCATGTCGTACCGCAGGTTTTTGTGCTTTGCGTGATGATGGGAATTAGTTCCAAGCCAGGCTGATGATTGATTGAACTGAGTCAACTTTTGTTGAGGTTTCCAAAGTATTGCACAAGAGGTTTGAGGGGGAAAAAGTTTGGGGGCATGTGACAGTTAATCTCATTGGCAGTAAGAATGAAGTTTAAGCATATTGTTCAAAATTTACTGAGTTCTGTGCCGCTCTTTGTTTTAATTAACAATCTCCTGCATGGATTGGGAGTGTAAACTTCTTTCCACTTTAGTCCAATTAAATCATGCTTGGAAGCTGTCAATGGTGGAGGGAACTCCTCCCTACCCCCCTTCTTTTAATTCTTCAGTGAGTCTGTTGAATAATGAAAGAATTTTCCTGACAGGATTTTGTCGTGTTTTCTCTTCTTGATGAATTATTGCAGGGGATAGACGACAGTCTTTTGTCGAAAATGCATTGGAATGACTCATCCAATTCCTCAGAAAGTGACAATGAAGCTCATTCAGCCTTCACGCAGACTGAGCACAACATAGTTGCAGCTTACTTAATAACAGCAGGTATGAGCATTGGCAAATTGTTGCGTAACTTTTTAAAATAGAACTTGTAGATCTGAATGCTCATTTTGTACAGTAACAGTGATGATATTTTATTTTGTATTAGACAGCTGTCTGATGGCTTTTATCCATGTTTACTGACAAGTTAGCAATCAGCTGCCTGACTGAAATGTGCAGAAACATCTGAAGTGTGCAGAATCTAAGTTTTCTGCTCTATATTGGAAGGCAGCGTTGTGTCTCAAAAAATACATTTTGTTGATATGTAATTATAGAAGAGAGTGAGAATTAGTTTCTGCCAGCTTGCAAAAGAGATAAAAATAGAGCATAGCTGTCACATCTTGCATTTTTCTGTGATGTGCTTGAAGCTATCTTGAGATTTCTCCTGGGCCACATGTTTGTAGTAATATATGTGTAGTCTGAGCATGTGAGCGGGTGTCTGTTAGGGGGATGTAAGGGGAAGGGTTGGAATGTGACTTAGAGGGAGGGAGCTGGTCATTAATCAGAGAAGAGCAGATTCCAGTTGCAGCTGTATTTTTCACCAATGACACGTGTTAGAAAAGCACGCTGTGAGGCTTCTCATCATGTTTGTTCCCTGTGACTGCAGTGGTCTTTGGCTAAAATTGAATGATTATAGAATTGTTTTTACTCTCCTCTTAAAAACTTGCTCAATGTATAACCACAACTTCTTCAGTAGTGCTTTTCTGAAGCATTGAGTGCCATAGTAATGAAATAACTACCTAACCAAAACTGAAACCTACTGTGTTTAAAAAAAGGCCTTCTATACATTTATTATGGAAAATCAAATCAGTTTAGTCTTTATTCATTGACTGTATCAATTATTTTTCCATGTTGTAGTTAGATTTTAAAATACTAATGTATTTCACATTTATATGAAACAGCATCGCTGATGGTTGCATTTTATTTAGCATATATGTCTGAAGTGGTGAGTATCAAATTACCATTCTGGAAAAGTGGGTATTTTTGGATGCAAAGACAATAATTTATTTAAGGTCTTTGGAGAAATTAATAGAACAGCTACACAGAGCAGTAGGTTTCTTAAGAAGCTGTAGAGATAAATAGCGGCCAAGTATTGGAAGCCTAGATATCTAATCTGTCTAATCTATCTATTTTATAAATATTATATATATATATAGATAGATAGATATAGATTGTGTAGTATGTAACAAGGTGATATTTTCAGATAGTTTTGGTCAGCTGGTCTTCGGGATCAAAGCTATCATTGGTGGTCATAGCGTATCAATGGAATTATCCACAATCAACCCAGCTCTTCTTTCTTAATCTTGCATGGAAATTAAATGTCTTGGGGGAGGGGAAAAAAGAGTTGGATTACTTTGTGGTTTTAGATTTTTTTTCATTTTTTATTTCTAATTTTAGGTGGGGGAGTCTAATAACTCTTCACTTTCCTAATGAGAAATGTTTTTGACAATGAAGTCCATAAAATATTTGCAAGTATGAGTGATTGCTTTGCAAAAGCCTTACTGCAGCAAATTTCACATCTGGAAGATTTAAGCCTTGTTAATAAGCAGATGTATAAGAATAAAAATGAAGTCTGAGTACAGTGTTCATCATTATGCCGCTCTATAAAAGATTTAAATGTTTCTCTCTTTTTTTTCTGAAAAGGAAATAATTGTTAAGCATTACACTGGTCAGTGTATTCATTTTTGTAATGACAACAGGGATACTCAGGCTGCAGCAAACTATGCTGCCTCATGGATGTCTTACTGCTTATAGTGATGAAATGCTCAGGTATAATTTTAAAATGATAGCTGGAAAGGTAAATTCCATGTTATACATGTACCTGATTTTTTAATTTTGATATTACTACCCAACTTTTCCACGTCCACCCTGTCCCTAAGCACCATACCTACACATTCCAAGGCACGGCAACTCAACCACTCTCTTGGGCAGCCTGTTCCAGTGCTTGATAACGTTTTCAGTGAAGAAATTTTTCCTAATATCCAAAAATACTCTTCCCTGTTGCAGCTTGAGGCTCAACCTATCACTTGTTCTTTGGGAAAAGAGACTGACCCCCACCTGGCTTCACCCCCCTTTCAGGTGGTTGTAGAGAATGATAAGGTCAGCTTGATGCTCCTTTTCTCCAGGCTGAACAACCCCAGCTCCCTCAGCTGCTCCTCATAAGATTTGTTCTCCAGCGCTTTGACCAGCTTCAATGCTCTTTTAATGAGCACTGCTTAACTGCTGCCTGGAGAAACTTCGTTCATCTGCTTGACGTGTTCCTCAGAAACAGAGAAGAGATTAATTTCTTGTATCGACATGCTTTTTTCTCACTTTGTTCAAAATGGAATCCATCTTCCATCTTATATTTTGTCCCTCAGAACATTCTTTTTTACTATTTTTATTTGAGTGATATTAACATTTTTAATGAATACAGGTTTCACTTTTTCTTCCCTGTTTTTTGTTGTCTCCCCTCTCCCCCCTCCCCTTACTTTTAAGACTGGATTCTGAATTATTAAATTTAAGTGTATCTAGAAGGATTTTTTCTTCACCCTGAGGTATGAGTTTACAGTCCTGTTGTATGTCTGATTTCATTATTGGTAGCTGTAATGTCTGTTAAAACATGCCTCATAAGAAGCCTGTATTATTAAACTTGTAATTCTCCTTTGCTCTCTTTCTCCCAAGAGATGACATGTCAACAGGAGAGCTGACAGACCTGGCACTGCAAGTGGTTTTACTATAGTGTTCATTTCAGGTCAGATGCTCAGCTCCTTGTCTATTTAAATTTTAGGAGCTCATAGGATCAGTGTTGTTCCTGAAATGTGTGAGTATATGAATATGATAGATGATGGCATCTGTGTGGCCAAAAGATATTGGACCTCAACACCTGAGGTCCAACCTGCACCTGAGAACAGACATCCTTGATGGTGTTAAAAGAGAGATAGCTGAGGGTTAATTATGATTTTGCCTCATTTGATTTTAAAACTACTAAGTCTCAGGGGTTGGCAGGGGCCTTCTGCTAGATCAGGTGCATACTTTTTTTTCCAACACTATTTTTTTTGCTAGTCACCAGCCCACATTCTTTACCATGGAGGTCAGCACTGTACTTGGTAGCTGGAGTGTTGAGGTGTAATCCTAGATGCATTTGAATTTCTGCTATGCTTGTTGTCATTGCATCGAAAGTCTTTGTTTTGGCAAATGCTCCACTGTTGGTGCTTACTGAATCCATATCAAGGTTGCCTAATTGGAAAAGCTTTTTTCCCATTTTCGGGTGTCTCTCCTCTTTGCAAAATTGCACTTGACTGAAAAGAAATAATTTTTTGGGACTTAATATTATGATAGGCTACATTTTCTTCTGCATGTGTATTACTGACTGGTGTGTACTTTTGCAAAGTTTTCTTTTTTCTTTTTTTACAGGAGTGATAAGCATTTTCAGTAACATTGTTGTGTTAGGCATCTTTGTTAAGTACAAAGAGCTTCGGACAGCAACCAACGCAATTATTATCAACCTGGCTTTTACTGATATTGGTGTTAGTGGCATTGGTTACCCCATGTCTGCTGCCTCAGACCTGCATGGAAGCTGGAAATTTGGATATACCGGATGCCAGGTATTGCAATTTAGTTAGAGAGAAAGTTTTCAGCACTTAAAAGCAAACTGAGAAATAAGTAATGGCTCTACCTTGTGTTATTTTAAGAGATAAGGCAGAGATGCAGAATTTAACTCTGGACCTGAAGCTGATGTTCTGTAATGTCAGCAATTTCTGGAGACGGTATTTTGTATGAATTTACCTTTAATCTTATATTTACAATCTGAAAATATTGAAGTGTAACCTTATATCTATCAACCAGACATTTTAAAATAGCTTTAAGAAGGCTTACAGAGCCAAATCCTGAAATGAAGATGGTTATAGTAGCACAGGCACATTTGATGATTTTTCTGATAACTAGAAAACTTTGATTGTGGCTACTGTTTTGATGGTGAGCTTGACAGATCTTGGTGAGTTCTGCTTGGCAAGTGCATGTCGTTTTTGGATGGGACTAATAGGATATCCAAATGAAGGCCTCTAAGGCTTTTTGGTCTCCATTAAAGATTTAGCCTACTTTTAAGAGCAATCTATTTTTAAGAATAGACTGACTGAAAAGTGTATACTCCCATAGCAGAGAGATGGTAGCCTTTGCTCACTGTGTATTGTGATTTTAATTTACATAATTGATTGACTGGTGGGCTTAAGTGCCCAGGAATATGAGTGGTAATGTGAAGGCATGTACTGAAAATGCGTCATAAGGCAAAAATTTTGGACATTTAAATAATGGATGCTTATCACAATCTGACACCTCTTGTCTCAGTAGACAGTACCTTCAAGCTCAAAATTCATTGTTTGGCAAGAAGCCTCACTTTTAACATCTTTGGATCTAGATTGACTTGCAGTGTGTTCAGATTGGTGAGCGATCTCACTGATTTGAGAGTTAGACCACTTGATACCCAGCTCATGCCAACCTAAACCAAATGAATCCTGTGATCTGAGATGGCTGAATTCCATGTGGTTCTGTTATAACTGTTGATGCCATGTGCTCTGGCTCAGGGCTCCATATTACTGGGGTGCCAGTGGTAACACAGCCCTCCCAGTCATCCTACCTGGGCAGGCTTCCCAAGAGATGACGGGGCAGGTGCATTTGGAGCATGCTGGGATTGCAGCATGTGTCACTCTTTGCAAAGGATCTGACACACATAAAAATGGAGCCTGAGGGGGGTAAATCTGTGCCATATCTGTGAAATCATCACAACAGAGAAAGAGTGGTAATTCACAACCTCACATTTGCTAAAGCTGTTACTCTTTCTGATGGTCCAAATGCTCCTCAGGTTTCCTTAACATATATTGAAAACATGAAATAAACCCCTCCAAACTCTGAATCTCAAAATTTACTTACTGAAGGACAAGTTGGTTTCTTTGATTTTGAGACTGCTGTCTTTAGGATTTCTAATGTGCACACAAGCAGGTGCTTTTGAAATATTTACTTTTTAATGAGCCACCTTCAAATTGCTACATTGAATTAAGACCTTCAAGACCTTGCTTATGGAAGGGAACTCTGGCTGAATTGTATTGATTCTGTACACAGATTTGTGCTCGTATTTTTAAAAGATTTCCCAGAAATTGTTTTCTTGCTTGTGTGTTTTAATTTCAGATCTATGCTGCCTTAAATATCTTTTTTGGGATGGCGAGTATTGGCTTGCTGACTGTTGTTGCTGTTGATCGTTACCTGACCATCTGCAGGCCTGATATAGGTACTGACTTAGGGTCAATGAAATCCTGATTTGATTGTATTGTTTTCTCGTAAATGACTCCATAGTTACAGCGCTGGGCAGAACTTGAACCTACAGTACCTGGTTAAGTAAGTTACCTAGTTGGCATATGGCTCATTAAAGTGGAAAATTCATCACTAGGCTGTTACTGTGTTTACAAGTTGTGTTTTTATGGCCGTTTTCAGTCTTTAGAGGGCCACATCCATACAGAGAAGCACACAAAAAGGCTCTGGGTGTGTGAGGTTTTGACCTCTGTCAAGAAGGTGTGTGCCTCTGTTGTTGTGTTAACACCACCCTGGGTGTTTTTCTCTCCTCTGTTACAGCTGTGTTGTAACAGTTAATTCCTCCCCTGCAATCTTCCAGGGATGTACTTGAATGCAGTGTTGCATAATAAGCTTTTGGCATGGGGTAGGGATCGGGTATTGCCTGTATGCTGAGCTGGAATGGGTGATGGTGTTCAATAGGTGATGGCTGCAAGGACGGAGATGTCAGTCAGCAGAATGAAACAGGTGTGCTACACTGTTTGGGGCTGCCAGCCTTGGGAAAGATCTTTATTAACTCGTTGTGTGCTTGCCGTATGTGCTTGGAAGGCACTTGTTGCTCCAGTTTGATGCTGGAGAGAAGCAGCAGATGGGAATGGTTTGTGACTGTCTGTGCTTGGCTGCAGGGAGAAGAATGACCACCCGGAGCTATGCTGCTCTCATCCTTGCTGCTTGGATAAATGCGGTCTTCTGGTCCTCCATGCCTACGGTGGGCTGGGCCAGCTACGCTCCCGATCCCACCGGAGCAACATGCACAGTAAATTGGAGGAAAAACGACGCGTAAGATTCCCCCTCACACTTCCTTTCATTTTTGCTGGCTCACTGAACTCTAAGATTGTTTAATTCACCACTGTAGGAGTGCAACTTCTTTCTGAAGTACGAAGAAAAATATTTAACAATAATTTAAAAGAATAGAAAATAACGTAGAGCAAGTCTAGAAAAAAAAACCCCATAGGAGTTGAGATATGCTTCAAAACTTCAATACCTGTAGTTTCTAATAAGAAAAAAATAGCTAAAGAAAATCTTCCCTATTATTTTAGAGCTTGTTACAAAACATCATAATCAAATCAAAATACCAAATTCTTTGGTAACTTTTCCTGGATGGCTATTTGTAAGTTACTCTGTTTTGTTTTTCTGTCTTATCAGGTCCTTTATTTCCTACACAATGAGTGTAATTGCTGTTAATTTTGTTGTGCCCTTAACAGTCATGTTTTACTGTTATTACAATGTTTCCCGGACAATGAAACAATATGCCGGCAGTAACTGCCTGGAGAGCATTAACATAGATTGGTCTGACCAAGTAGATGTGACAAAGGTAAATGAGTGCATTTTTTGTTTTAAGCATGTTCTTTGTATTAAAGTCCTATTGACAAAGGAATGGTGCAGCCTTTTTAAGTATTTTGGTTTCTTATGTTCCCCTTTCTTTTATACTAAATATTAGCTGAATCTGAGCCTTGGTAAAAACTCTTAGCTTGACTTATCACACTAGATTCTTTATTTTTGGTCTAATACCCTTTCCAGATGAATAGCTGCTTTGAAGGCTGGGAACATTGTGACTTTTCCTTGCTTCACTCCTCTGTCATTACCTAGAAATGTACCTCCAAGGTGCCCTAGGAGAACTTTTACTCTGTGTCTGCGGAGTCCGTAGGCTTCGTGCTTGGTTCACAGCTGTGTCTGGTCTGAAATGGATTGGTCAACTCTCATTTGAACTCGTGGCCTAGGAATGAGAGTGCATTCCCAGCTCTCAAGCTGTGTAATTCCAATCCCTTTTTCTTTTCAGTCTGTTGGGCTTATCTCTTATGTAAGCAGTAGCAAATGTGAGTTATGGCATGAAATGATATATCCTGCCTGGAAGGTTGACATTCTTTTAATGTATAAAAGTCCTTGAGAAATCTTGAAGTTTGCCAGCGCCTTTGATTTTGTGTAAAGATGTGATTTATGGTTGGGCATGATGAAAAAGTGAGAGAGGACTGGACAAAAGAGTATGTACCTATGTTTTGGAATTACTTATCAGTAATTAACAGCATTCTTTGGAAAACTTTCTCATTGCTAAGTTCTGAGGGATTTTTACCTAAAAAGTAATTTGAGTGTTTTTCTTTTGTGAAGAACTTTCAGAATACTTGAAATTGAGGACTCAGTTAAAAATTTAGACTCATGTTTGTGAAGAAAATGCATTTTTCCTATTTTGCAGTTGAAGACACAAAAAGAGAAAAAAATTAATGCTTTGGAGTTAAGCAATATCCTTCCTTAAAACTGGACTACTATCTACTTTTTGCAAATTAGCATCCTTTAACTTGTCTATGCACCGAACTTCTAAATGAAATGGTTCTTTCTTACATTTTGGTGTTGTGTTTGGTATTGTGTTTGCATTTAAATAGGGATCTTCTGTGAGAGTCACTGCTTGTGTATTGATTGTGCTCTAGAGCAGCTCATACGAAGTAGCTGTTTACTTCTTGTTTCTCATTTTGTTCATCTCTGAAAGAATAACTAGGGGCGTAGGTGGGCAGCAGCGGGGAATCCTGTGTGTACACAGCCCTGCAGTTTTGGCTGGTTTCTAGTGGCTTGTTTTGTCCTCTTGATTCATTTGAGATTTCCATTCCAATTTCCACTACTGATTCATGTTCCTGACAAAAGCCAGAAAAGTCTGTCTCGGTGGATAACCTCTCCTACCTTCTACTACCCGCAGTTTGTCACTGTCCAGGTCTGGCTGTGGTGTGGCATGTCCTGGGGTGTGAGCCCCAACCTGCCCAGGTTGTTCTTTCTTTCTACAGGCAGAGAAGACATGACAGCTCAGATACCTCCTCTGTATCATATTTGAACATGTCCATAATGCTTCATTAAACCAAGCAGACACTTCTGGGTTCCTTAACTATATGTCCTAGAACATTTACTTTCTTTTATTTAATGGTACCATAATTAAGCCTTATGAAACATTTTTATTAACAGACTAATTAAACGTTTGGCTTAAATTTTTGTCTCTGTTCATATTTATTGTTTGTAATAGCGTCCCAGAGTGACTTGTTATGGGGGGTCATAATTCATGTGTGAAGTCCCCTCTGGTAATTGAAACTCCTGATGGGCAGATTTAGCATAATGAGTGGTGCTGATTTTGAAGGAATATTGTATATAATGAAGTGACACCACGCCAGACACATGGCAGTGAGGTGTGCTTTTAAATCCCCAAAGTGAAATTTCAGCATAAACTGTCAGAATGTGTCAGGTGTGCTTATTTATATACTATTTCATCCAGGATAGCTCTGTTTTCACCTAGGTGCATGTGCTTTTGTTATGAGGTTTTGTTGTGAGGTCTTCACCTTGAAGTAACACTGGTTATGTATCTGTTCCTTTCGTTTTACAGATGTCTATTGTGATGATTATAATGTTCTTGGTGGCATGGTCTCCATATTCTATCGTGTGTTTGTGGTCTTCCTTTGGAGACCCAAAGAAAATTTCTCCTGCAATGGCCATCATAGCTCCTCTTTTCGCAAAATCTTCCACATTCTATAATCCCTGCATTTATGTCATTGCAAACAAGAAGTAAGTGTTCTGAAATTGATACCAGTCTATTTCATTATTTTAGCATATCATCTCAGTATAGAAGGATCACCTGTAAAATATGGTAAGCTGGTTAGTGGAGAGCAAAGGCTACACCACTGTTAATTTACTGACGATGATCTTTTGGACAGGAAAGCCTAAAATAAATTGTTATGATCATCATGAGAACATCCTGAATAGATACATAGTTTTGAGAACGTATTAACATAGCTTTTAAAAGTCCCATTTGTGTTTTCTCAAGGGGATTCAGTATGGAATTTGGGTTGCAGCAGAAGTAGACTGGTTTTAATGACTGCGGCCAAAGTGTGTGTGTGTCTTAGTGACATACAACTTGTGTAGATTTTCTTGTTTGATTTGGAATGTATCATATTCTGATGGATTAGGATGGATTGACCCTTTTCATTAAAGTAAATAGGTTAAGCCTATTCTGATTTGAGCAAGCATAACAAATGCCCTAATCAAGCCAGTGCCTCTGACTGAGGACTGTTTTGCAAAGAGATAGTCTTACTGTCTTTGCTACCAGCCTTCAGGCAGAGCCTGTGATCTCTGCCTAGGTGAACATTCCTGATCCTGCTGGAGTCAATGGAAAAACATCTGTGTTTTTTTCCCATTCTGTAGGTTCATATTTGTTGTGGTTGTACGCTATACTGGGATAAACAAAAAGCTGCTGTGATCTTTATTTAAGAAATGAAATTAGCTTTACACTCTTGTACCTGGGAGTGAGAAAGAGCCAGGTCCTTTTGAATTCCAAATACATGTTTTTTTGTTAAGTACATTCTACTAATACTGAAAACTGTTGTGCTAGTTATGAGCATCTTACAGAATTTTTCCCTTCTATTTGGCTCTCCAGCTAATGATGTTTCTGTGTTCCCTTTCTTGCCCTTTTCAGGTTTCGGAGGGCGATCCTGGCAATGGTGCGATGTCAGACAAGACAAGAGATAACCATAAACAATGCTTTGCCCATGAGTGTATCTCAGAGTGCATTGGCATCGCAGAACTCCACTCGTTCACCTGCATAAGTTACATGGAAAGGAGTGAAATCGGGGCTCAAGTTAATTAATCTTTTGGACAATTTCTTTTTGAATAATAATCTTTCCCAGCTAGCTGTTTTGTGTTAGTCACAGTAATCCTTTTAGAGACGTTAATGAGACAAAACCTGCCAAGACTTTAGTTTTTGAGAGTGAGGTTTATTGGTCCAATGTGTCTGTCCCAAACAAAAAGGGGTAGCAAAGTGGCCACTGTGACTCTTACAGAGCTAGACAAGATGACAGAGAGGCCAGGAAAGAGACAAGTGCAAAGTTCTTAGGCTCAGTAACCCCAGATTTTTCATATGTATTAATTCCTTCCATGAAGTACTTTCCACCAACTTCCCTTGAAAGTTTTCCAGACTTCAAATATTCTAGATACTCCCTATGGCTGTATGTGTCCATTCCAAGTTGATATGCTTTGCAAAGTTCTGTTTCTGTGAATATGTTAGTGTCAAAATATCTACAGTGACCCCATGGAATCTTTTATTAGGTTTTAGGATTTTGAAGGTATTTCAGCATATTTAAAGTATTTTTAAAATTTTGACTGGCAGAACCAAATTAATTTATAGTAAAGACAGCTATTGTTTTGTAAGTAGCATGTTTCATGTGACTGCACAGCAAATTCTGAATTTGTGACAAAATGTACCCTAAAGCTTCATGCTTGGCAGGCACATAAAACTGAGTAAATATTTATGGTAATTTCTCATCTCTTCTAAGTCAGTCTTATGTTTATATAGCTCTGATGTTTAATTTTCAAGAAATACCTTTGTCAGTATGAGCAATGGATTTATTCAGGGTGAAAAAGATGGCTGTATAGATTTAGCTTCAACTATTATGTGTGTGCACATATGCAGTTTGGCTTTGCAGCGTAAAACTTATTTAAAGTATATGTGTATTTTTGGCAAAACCCTGTTTTTAAAGGATTTTTAAAAAGCTTTGGAATCTAGGCTTCCTATTAATTTGTCATTTTCAATATTAAAGAAAATGCCATGCGATATCCTCATGGTGTACTAGATTTCCTTCAGGAACCTTGGAACACTTTATAGACAGTATAAAATGTGCACTGCCTCTTAGGAGAAGAAAAGAGATATTTTATTACACACTAACTTTACAATCTACATATCAAAACAACCTTGGAACATGGTTGGATGTGATTTGAAGCAGTGTGTGTTCTGACAGAGTAAGGAACGAGCTGGTTTAACTGATGCCATTCAGGATACATTTGAAGGTTAAGCAACTGCAGATCTCGGCTAATCTGTTGTAATCTGCTGTTACTAAATGGATGGCTACATTCACATTCGTAGCACACTGCACATGAGTGCCTGGGAATAAAGCTTTCTCATTTCTTCATGTCAGTTTTTCTGGGAGGAAGCCATGTATCTGTTTATTTGCTTCTACCTCCTAATGAGTTTTTCTAAAGAAGTTCATGGCTTTTGTCCTTCACAATGCACTTGTGTTTACCATGGCAGAAGTGATGGCACTGGAACAAGGTATGTATTTTATTATTTGTTATATAGGGAAATTTATAAGGAAAAGGCTTGAAGAAATTGGAGATAACATTTTCAGACATTGCTATTATTTTTAGCATGGTTGCAATGAAGGCATATTTTACATTAGTGTTCTATGGCTAGCAGCATTCCTGAGCAGCAGCAGATGGTGATTATGGCTTTGTACTTAGCAAATAGCTACTCTAAATCTTCATTTTTTGCAGGAGGCAATTTCTTTCTGCTCCATGACATTCCTACTATTGCAATGTCCTCTATCTTTACAAACTACTTAACTAGTGTAAGATGATTCTGCTTTAAATAAATACAGTAGGTTCTTATCTTTTTTTTTTTAATCTGCAGAAAATAATGTAATTTTTGATAGTAAGGAGGTTAATTTAAAATGTGGTGACCTGGTATTGTCATGTCAATTTTAGGAGATACTCTTTGTCATTGCTATTTATTGTCACAGCCTATCTGGTATAAAGATGCATAAGGAAAAAGTAAAATAGAGGAATAATCTAGAGAAAAGGGGGAGAAAATTAAGCATAGACTTATTGAAGGCAAATCTTCAAGCTTGTATGTGCAAACAATATACCCCAAATAAATTGTTTCCTGAAATCAAATAACTGAAAATGCTGAGAAATCCCATTTCACTGAAATCTTTGTGAGCAGTAAGTTCTTTTCATCTCTATAAAGCAAGTAATTTGTGCATAGACATCAAAGAGATGGCTAGAAAGCTCTTCTTTACTGAATTTTCTTGGGTATATTTTCAATTTTCAGTCTATTGTCAAAGGTAAGTATAGAAAATATTTTGAATCTTCATCATACAGAAAAATTAGGGATTAGAAATATTAATTTTGAATTTTAATAATTTTAATAAGGTGGCACGGAGTTCTCACTTGAGATACACGCATGTATTATTCCTTGTACAATGGCTTCTGTCTTTCAGTTGTCAGTAGAGTGAGTTGATGCTTACATACTTTAGAATAAAGCAAACCTAGGTTTCATGTGAAAGGATCAGTTCTGGTTTGTATTCATTTAGTCTTTAGAGGCTCCGTGTTTGTGGAATTTGTTCAACTTTTAAATGCAGAGGACTGTTCTTGATTTCCATGTTCTTTTTTCTGGTGATAGGTTTGCAGAAAGTTACAGCATTTGTGTTTAAATCTGAAATTCAAATTTCTGATAAATAAATGCAAATATGTCTCTCTCCCTTTTTTTTTTTCTTTCTTTTTTTTTTTCCCTGTTCCTAGGTCTGTACTCTGTAATGACCCTGACATGTATGAGATCCCTGTGAATGTTCCTGTGGATACTGTAAAACTTCGTATAGAGAAAACTGTCATTCGAAGGATTCCAACAGAAGCCTTTTACTACCTGGTAGATCTCAAATACCTGTGGGTCACTTACAACTGCGTAGCCAACATTGATATCAGCAGCTTCTATAACTTGAAACAGCTGCATGAGCTGAGGCTGGATGGTAATCTGCTTTCAACTTTCCCTTGGGAATCCCTGGCAGAGATGCCCAACTTACGGACTCTTGATCTTCACAACAACAAAGTGACCAGCATTCCTGCCGACGCTGGCCGCTACCTGAGAAACCTCACCTACCTAGACCTGTCCAGCAACAAGCTGACCACCTTGCCATCAGACCTCATGGACATCTGGCCCCCCTTCTCAGGAGCTATCGTGTCCAAGAACACAGACATTCTGGTGACACAGAGAGTAATCTTAGGTATGTTGGACAGCCTGTCTCATTCCTTACTAAAATATACCTGAACATTAAATTTCAAGTGAGAGCAGTTAGGGAACCAGCCTAGGATTCAGGAGAGGGGGTTTTACCCAGGTCACTCTTGTGTTTTGCTCTGTGGTCATTTATTAGTTTTCTACTGGTAGTAGAAAACCATAAAATGAAGATATTGACCTCCATGTGTGTTGTTACCTCAAAGCTATAAAACTGAAGTAAAAGCGATGAGATTCCAGTATACAGGAATACAGGCCATTCAGTAGCTATATAAATACAGGACTTACATTGTGTTTCTGGTGACATTTCCCTCATCTTTGTATGTGTTTGTAACTGTAAGCATGTCCATTTGCAACTGCTGTTTTCCATAGGCTCCCAAACCAAGCAAGCAGCTAGAGCTGATGCTCATATAAAGCCTGTCCTGTGACACCATGCTGCAGATAGTTTTGGTGGCTCAAAATAGGGCATCTCTGGTCTCCTGGGATGTCTGCTGACCTTGGATTACTCTAAAGCTGACTAATTGTCCTGAAGTTTTGTTCAATTTACATATTGAATATGAGAGATAATAGGAGTCAGATACCTATATATTCCCAGTACTTTTTATAGTGTTTAAGGTAAGTATTTAAGAATAATTCGGTCAGACTCTGATTTTTTTTCATAACTTGATCCCCTTCTCTGGTATGCAAATTGCATCAGTTCTCTTTGTGGCATTGTGACACATTTATCTGACACTTTATCTCCACATCCCTGTCTTGCCAGGGTAACCCCTTTCTCTTCTTCAGTCTCAGGCTGGAGCAGTTCTATCAATACTGTTCTTTTCTATCACTGTTTACATATAAGTGCATATTTTGATGTGTTTGTAGTGCAGCAGGTGGAAGGGAGGAAAACCAGCTGGCTGTCTCTACTGCAGTAATTCTATAAGCCCTGGTAAAGATCAGTCCTGCATTGTACTGCCCAATATTTCCAACTTCTTGATCTAAACCCCCAATATTCAGTGTCCATTTCTTCAGCTGCCTTGTTTCACTGCAGAAGCTGCAGCTTGAAACTCTCAATCAGATCATGCCTTATATAAGTAACTTAATAGATGCAAGTAGGCTGCATGAGTTCGTAAGCATGATAACTGTAGGCTTGCATTATTGATGAGTTTTCATTTATTCAGGCTTTAAAAAAAAAAAAGGAATAAAAGCTGTGAAAGTAAGTCCATCTCAGTACTCCTTTCCCTGTCCCTACACTGAAGAATACAGGAGGCTGTAAAGTGCCAGATCTAATCTTCATGATCTCATGTGGGAGTCTCAGAGGTTAATTGGTTTCCCTGTCCTATATAGCTCTCACCACTTGAGACAAAACAAAAGGAACTAAGAAAAAAAAATTACCCCCAACACAAAAAAACCCCAAAAAATCTTCACTCACACACCCTTCTCTCCCTTAACTCTGGGAATCATCTGCAGACTTCCTTGCTGCAGGCACTTTTCCAGCCTCCTGTAGTCCTGGCGAACCCTCTGGTGCCAGCATTGAGTTCTTTGAAGGCTTAGGATGTGACCTTTGGACCATTTTCTGCTGTGAACTGGAACTGGGTTTTAACACAGGTCTCCAGAGAGGAATACACACTGGGTTTAAACAGAACCTTGCTTCTCTTTTTCTTTTTGCTGTCAGGTGCTAAGGCAGGCTCTGTCCAGCCATTATAGGTTTGCATCTGAGAATACAAAATGCCAGATAGTACCTTCCTTGTGTTATATTGAGTAAATTTACCTTGGGTAAGCTGTGAATGAATTAGCCACTCTTTTTTTTTTCATTGACATCATAGTTTTCTGATGGGTATATCCCAATGAAGACAGTGTTGGTTACATAAGAAACTCTGTAGTGAGCAAGAAAACATCCCCTTTCTCTGGAGATTAGAAAGTGCAATGCTCTTTATGTCATGGGTTATTTTGACAAGTTTATTTAGACTCCACTGAGTATTAGTGCTTCCTTTCTGATGGTCCTTCTTTCTCTACTGGGCTTGCTGGAGCCTGAGAAAGAAGTGCATCCCATAGATATTCTCCTCCTCCTCCTGTGAGCTGCAGATAGGGATCACAGAGAGATGTGGTCAGGAAGGACCTAGCCTACTGGGATACAGATCCAGGGAGCTCAGCCATTCTAGTAAAGTCAGTGGTGTTCTTAAAGCCAGACCACCCAGAGCCTTCCATGGTAACCTCCTCCAGTGCTTATCCATCAGGGTAGTGAGAAAGTTTCTCCTAATATCTAACCTCAATCTCCCTTACTGCAAACTAAGCTGATTACCTCTTGTCCTACAAGGCATGGACATACAGAAAAACTAATCACCATCTCTTATAGTAATCTTTCATAGATTTTTCTTCCCTGTTTGCCATCCTAACTCTAACCACACCATTTCTTTCATTGGCTTCTAATGTAATGTGTAGATTTTTGTGGGATTTTTTTTTGTTTGTTTATTTGTTTGTTTTTTGTTTAAATTTTTTCATTTGTTTGGTTTGGTTTTGCTGGGCTTTTTCACTTGTTTGGGTTTGGTTTGGCTTTTTTTTTCTGTGTGTGGTATTTTTATTTTCTTTTAGTTTTCTACCATAGTTACTGTTTCCCTTTGGACACCTATAGGTTTAAAAAAATGTTTCTCTTAAAATGCAATGCCCACAATTGCACGCTTTGATGCTCAAGAGCGTCCTATGTGCTCCAGCCACTCTCTGTGGGAGCGTTCAGCCTGACCTGTGTACCCACATGGAACAGCAGCCAAAACTCTGCTGGAAGCTGGAACCCAGAGTAAATAAATGCTGGGTTTGTCGGGAAAACAGCAGTCAGATTCTAATTAGTGGAATCAACTATGGCTTGAGCTGTCTTCTCTTCTGGTTCTGGCTGGCAGACCGAGATTGTCACGTTTATGTAATTAACAAGGCCCTAAACTTATGTTTGTGCAAATGTATCTTTTAACACCAGGAGGCAATTTTATTTTCGGTGTCTTGACTGAGCATCACAACAGCTGTTCGTGTGAGAAAGTTCAGGTTCCCCATGACTCTTGTCCCCCAAGGACTCTTGGGGAGCCAAAGGCTACTTTTGCCAGAGGACTGGCAGGTTAGCCTCTTCTTATTCCAGGGTTAGGGAATGATTCCTGTCCCTTTGGCCACATGGCTCACTCTGGCTCTCATCCACACAGTTTAGGGCCAGCTCTCTTTAAAGCTGACTGTCTGTTCCACACTCTGTAAGATTTAGCCCTTGGTTCTCAGTGGGCTCTACAGGATGCTGCAGTGACTCTCAAATGTAGTTCTGGGATTGGGAGTGTTTTTTCTTCAATCTAACCTGCCTGAAGTTATGTGAGAATTGCATTGGAAATCATTCAGCTGTGCTTTTGGGATATGAAATAGCAGAAGTATATTGTATGCCGAGAGGGCTGACAGACATGCAGCATAGTTTGGAGATACAAAACCTGCTGCACTTGCTTCAGGGGAGACAGCAGGATAGAGAGCCATCCTTGTTGTGGTCTCATCCATAAGCCTTTCAGGGTGCCAACTGTCCCTGGACCCATGTCTGGCTTTGTCTTGGAAAGTGCGCTTTGGAGCAGCTCAGAACAAAGCTGTGGAGTGAGCTGAAAATTAAACAGAGCAAATGGTTGGAGGACCAGCTTGTGAATTCATCTGGCCCTCTTGGTTTTCTCTGGAGCTATAGCCTGATACTTTGATCCAAATCACAACTAAATTCCAGCACTGGCTGCTGTACAGAGATTTACATTTCTGGCAGGAATGATGGCAGTAGCATTTTCCATATGGTGGACTCTAGTGATTCACTGAGAGGAACAGAAGAATCCAGTATTTGACAGAGTGGCAGTTATTTGAGATCTTACCTCTGTTCCATGCAGAGGTGCCAGAAATTTGGAATACCGCAGGTCCATGAGGCTCCCACCTGTTATGCTGAGTCACGGGGTAGATATTGCTTTTCCTGTAACTACTCTCTTAGCAGTTGCCATGTGGTGAAAGTGCTGTGACACAGTGTTGAATATGGAATTTACTGTTTAGAGCCATGGATCAAAATATATAGGTTAAGTTGGAAAGAGCCTGCAGTAGGCTGGCCCAAGCTGTGGTGAATATTTCTGTTATTCAGCACAAATATTTCAAGCCCAAAACTTGAATATTTTACATCCTGCTATTTTGCAGCAACTGAAAATCAGTGTATTGCATGAGTTATGGTCTGAGTCTGGTTACTGATTTACAAAGGAAATTTTGCGTGTAGCTAAAGTCCATGTTGACACAGCCCAGGGAAACCCTGCTTACGAGAAGACTACAAAAATGTGCATGCACAGACTCACATGTACATAAGTTTGCCATTGTATGTGCAAGCATACATATAAATGTGTGAGAGTAAATATAAAATATGATAAATCTAGAATACAGGGTTTTAGAGCAATTTATAATTAATATTAAAATAACACTGCATTGGTATATAGCAACGCATAAATATTTATCAGTGTTTGTTTTGACTTGGCTTGTATTTCTTTCTCGGATCAACAAGCTGCCATGATATTTCTACAAAAAAATCCAGGGTTTATAAGGACATTTTCTTTCCTTTGGTACATGTGCCATCAGAGATTTATTATTATTTTCATTTTTGCTTCTTAAGAAATTATTTCTTTTATTAAAGCTCCCTAATATTTTCCATTTTCTTATTTTTCCCCCCTTTTTAACCTTTTGTTTTTTCTTTCACGTTTGTTCTCACTTCTAATAGATTGTCAGCACAAGCTGTTGAAATTCAAAATACCTCTTGTAGTTTGGAAACTAGGCTTACATTCACATTTCTGTCCTCTTCAAAAGTAACTGAAGTATAATGAAATTCAGTGTTTTATCTTGCTTCCAACTCAATAGTGCCCTCATCTTTTCATTATGGGAATTCACATAACTTTGTGATTTACAATGACTAGAAATAATGTGAACACTGTCAGATATCGGCAAGACACAGATAAACTGAGGGGCTGTGGTGTGGGGGCAAGGAAGGAGCTCATGTAGCTATATCTATTATATATATTTGTATAAGTCCTGCTTCTTTAGGCAGTTTCATCAGGAAGCATGATGGACAGGGAAGACGAGATACCTGACTGACAGAAGTCTTTCTTTGCCCTTTACTCAGATGGTCAAACCTGTGTCCCAGGCTGGACTAAACAATCATCCAATCTAAGAACTGTTCATTGTTGCATCATCATTCCTTTTATTTTGTCAATTTCTGATACCTATTATAGTGACTTTGGTTTTTCTTCAGGACACTGGGAGAATTTGAGAGCTGTGTAGATGTATATGTATTAGGAAAAGTTCCTTCATTAAAAGGGGGCTCAGGGAAGTGGTGGAGTCACCATTACTGGAAGAATTTAAAAGACGTGTAAATGTGGCACTCAGGGTCATGGTTTAGTGCTGGACTTGGCTGTGCTGGGTTAGCAGTTGGACTTGATGGTCTTAAAATCCTTTCTAATGTAACCATTCTCTGGTTCTGTTTCAAAGGCTTTTGAGTTCTTCAAGCAGATTAAAAACAATAATAAACCCCTTCATTTCCCACAGTAAATTTCTTAACATAGTGAGGAAAACTGCAAGAAAGTGAAAAGAAAAGTACAGGAGTATTGTCTCTGACTACAGAACCTCCCTAACTGAAAAGATGAGCACAAATAGTTACACACATGCTTGAGTGAGCAGAATTTTTATAAGCACAAGCTGTTGATGTCCCTAGATATAGAAGACACTTGGATAGTGTCTTTTCTCCTTATGAATATATGTGTGAAGTTCACGGGCAAAATTTTTAAGTTTTGGAGATTTTTTTGAGGAAAAGCAGTTGCTGATACACTTTCCATTGACTTCTCCTTCTCTGCTCCCACAAACAATAAGTAGTGAATAGATGTAAAATCTCTTCTGTCTGGAAGGGGTGAAATTGGATTGTGATGTCAAAGTCACAGAATCTCTTCAGGTCAAGTCTTGTTTTAAAGAGCAGGGATTAATTGGGGTTTACTGCAGTTTTAACCAATCACTACCATTGCTCTTAAAATAACCTAATCTTAGTCTGATGATAAAAAGAAGAAATAGTTAATTATTCATGCATTCTTTCATCTGCAGGTTTTTTTTCAGAACAACTCATCAATTTTCCAATAGCTGTTTTGATAATTCTTAGCAATACACTCTGAAAAATATTTGCAGGTGTTTAGGGCTCTTTTTTTCTTTAAATACTGGTTTGACTTATATGACTTGTTTATTGTACTGATCAGTAAATTCAGTAGTGAATGGTCCTTGCATACCATCCCTTATTTCAGACCATAAGTTTTGTTTATTAGTAGTACTTGGAGAAAATGAAAAAAAGCATACTCAAAAGTATAAGTCCAGTAAGATAATCCTTGAACTCCTGAGTGATATGCTGTGTTGTATTTAACCTGGTGAAGCCACTGTTGTTCTGTGAAAGTCAACATAGTGGGGTAATCAATACTAGCCGAGGATTTAGACTGGTATTCTTCAGAAATGGCTATTCTCTTCCAACATCATTCATTCACAAAGAGGGAAAGCTAATTCATGGACTGGAACCAAGAACCAAATGTTATTGGCTCTGACAAAAGAGAGATAGGGCTCTTGTGTGCTATCATAAAAATATTGTAGTCATTACACCGTTTTGTAGTCCTTCTTATTTTCTACTCTTCAGCACTTCTTCTTGAATATATTTCAGAGGCTGTAGTGAAGCCAACTTCTAACAATATTGGTGTAGTTCAGAGCCAAATAAAAATTTTGTTGGCCTGAAGCTTTTTCTCCTTAGCCTTTATCCCTTTTTCTCAAGGGGCAGAGATGTTGGTGTAAGCTCTAAACCCTTAAATCATCGTGTTCTCCTCAAGCATTGAAAAAAGGGTCAGGGAAGGTCAAGCTGTAAGAGCCCAAAGAAGGACTAAGAGCAGAGGAAGAGTGACACGAAGGAATAGCCCTGAGAAGCTGTCTTTCCAGGAGGCACAGGCAGGTGAAAATGTATCATCAGTCTTAAGACATCTTTTCAAAGTGGTTTTAAGTGTGGTAGATAAATAGCAAAGTTAAGCACAGGTAATGCCAGTACATCGCTATGCTCCTGTAAAACTTGTGTGAAGAAGTTTAGCTTAATAAACATTGATACTGTTCTCCCTAACCTCTGAAAATATATCCCCACCCATCAGCTGAACAAAACCACAAATTGAAAGAGAAAAGATTAACTCAGAATAGGTCCAGGGTTGTCCTTAATTGTATTTGGTGGTAGTCATGTGTCATACTGTAATCAGAATATCCATACGTTGACTGACAACATTTTTTTTTTCCCCACTTCCCTCCTTGCCTCAGGTTTTCAGGACAACCCATGGTTTTGTGACTGTCGCATTTCAAAGCTAATTGAATTTTCCAAAATTGTGGACACCTCCGTTGTACTTCTTGATCCATTAATTTCATGTAGTGGACCTGAGAGCCTGGCAGGAATTTTGTTCCAGAGAGCTGAGTTGGAGCAGTGTCTTAAACCATCTGTGATGACTTCAGCCACAAAAATCACCTCCCCACTGGGCAGCAATGTCCTGCTACGCTGTGATGCCACGGGATACCCAACACCACAGCTCACTTGGAATAGGTCGGACAACAATCCAGTCAACTATACAGGTATAACTGCTCTTTTATAGGAAGTGGGAGAACCAAAAATTATTGAGTTGCTTGTGCTTTGAGATCATTGTAATGAGTAACAAGGGACCATGTATTCTGTCAAGCTGGCAATTGTGTCTGTGCAACAGCTGTTATGAAATTCTCTCTCTCTAGTTCTCGGTCTTAACAGGTCCAGCAGACTGTTTTGATTCTGGATGTGGTCTGTGACAAAAACAATGTGTGTAGAAGGGAGACATGGATGGAGTGGGGCACGGATAAAGGAAAATGGAGTTTGGGTTAGTTGGACCCTAACTCAGAAGCTAGAAAGTAGAAAGGAGAATTTTTTGCCAGAACCTCTGTTTGAAAGTGTTTATGTTTAAAAAAAACAGTGAGGCCATAATGAAATGACTTAAAACTCAATATTGTAAACACAAAATTTTCCAAATTCATGTTTTCTCTGTGGAAATGATGCAAGGCTATAATTGTCTGACATCTTTCTAGCTGCTATGGCAGATACTTACGTAGTAACTTAAATGTAAAAAATGCTACTTGCTAATGCCAAGTAGTTAGCAGTTATCATAGGTGTGATGAAGGTGAGAGAACTGAAATATCTTAGGACAAAGGTAATTTCCAATAGCATTTTAAAGGAATAGCATAGTAAGTGTCATAAGAAGTATTTAAGAGTCAATAGCAGCTTTAAGACATTTGGTTTTACTTTATGTTTTTGTTTTCCTTAGTGAAACTGCAAACTATATACTAATTACTCCAGACATTTATTTCCATTTTGACCTACACTGAGCACTTTTATTTAATAATAGATTATGGCTGGGAATTACATAGTTTGTTTTGGAAATTTTGTTTGGTTTTGGTTTTTTGTTGTTGTTGTGGTTTTTTGACTGGTCGTGTTTAATTTTTAAAATTGTCATGTGTGTGATTCCTTCTGGCAGAAAGAGAAGGAGTCTAATAATGCTTACTTCCTCTTTACTTCCCATTCATAATGTTTTACTCTTCGTATTTCCCCCTAGTAATTCAAGAAACTCCTGGAGAGGGTGTCAGATGGTCCATAATGAGCTTGACAGGAATTTCATACAAGGATGCAGGAGAATACAGATGTAAAGCCAAGAACTTGGCAGGAATGTCAGAAGCTGCTGTGACTGTCACAGTGGTTGGTGTAGTTACTACAACGGTGTCACCACAGAAGTATGGGAGGAAGCTAGAGGCTGAGAGGCAGAATACAACTCAGGAGGAATCCAAGCAGGAACCTGAGAGGACAACCACACCTCTTCCCACCACACCGACCACCACAGCTCTGGTTAGCACTGAAAGATCGACCAGCATGACATTTACGGACAAAAAGCAATCCAGGCTCGTGTTAGATGGAAAGAAAGTTTCAAAGGCAGTGACAAATGGAAACAAAAAGCAGATTGGAGCTTTAGGCAAGAAAGGTGAGGATACTTCATTGAATCCAGCAGATATGGCTGAGCAAAATGTTACTGTGAAGAACCTAAGAGTGATCAGTGAAACTGATGAAAGAGTGACCTTAACTTGGAAAACTGTCAGTGCCACAGGCAATTCCGCTGTGACTGTGTTATACTCCAAGTATGGTGAGAAAGATATGTTGCCTCTCAGCACTGATTCTAACAAAAACAAAGTCACAATCGATGGTTTGCAGCCTAGTACTCAATATATGGCATGTGTTTCCCCCAAAGGTGTGCCACCTACAAAAGAGCAGTGTGTTGTTTTCTCCACTGATGGGTTAACTGATGAAAGCAGCTCTGAGTTTTCTATTCTGATAGTGGCCAGCAGTGCAGCATGTGTGGTTGTTTTACCTTTGATATTTTTCTTACTCTACAAAGTTTTAAAGCTTCATTTGAAACCAAAGTCTGCAAAGGAAGCTGAACTTGCAAAAGAGACTTACGTGCAGTTTGAAACACTGTCGCTGAAGCCTCGAACTCTGAGTGCAGGAGACCAGCTCTGGGCACGAAGGTACACAGATGAGTCAGAAAGACTTCTCCTTTGCTCTAGGTCAAGTATGGATTCTCAAATGACCTTCAAAAGTGAGGGCTCCAGGTCTGAGTATCTGTGCTGAGCGTGGGTGAGGGTGAAGAGGAAGTAAATAATAGGTAAAATTAATTCAAAATGGTGATCCTGCATCTGGAAGCAGGTTGATGCTAGATGGTGGTCAGAATACATTACATGGTGTAATAGTGTCTTACTGGATGGTGGTGGGTAGGAGGGAGGATAGAAGAAAAATGTTGCCTGTTTATCCTCCTTTTTTTCATGTTTGTGATTTTGGATGTGAAGAAATTATGTTCTTCCAAAGAAAAATACAGCGTGAAATGGTTCCATGGTTAAAGATATTTTATGGTTTTATTAAAACATTCTGTTTTCTCTTCTCTCATTTTACCACCTGATCCGCTAGTGACATGTATCAAACGTGAATCACAATCTTGAAAACAATGTGCTTCAACATAACAGGAAAACAGTTTTAACTATGTCTATTGTGATCAAAACTTTATTTGAATATACGAGTTTTCTTCTGACATCAGCTTGTGCTTTGAGGTGTCATACAGCTGTTTGTACAGTATCTTGGGTTGAAGTATTCTCAGGCCAGTCAAGATGGAAGTCACAGTTTATGAACTCTTGAGAGCTCCAATACCCATCATATTGTCATTTTGCAGATGTTATTGCAAAGGGCAAAGAAGCTTCTTTAGTGTCCTGAAGCTCAGGTAAAATGATTAACTCTCAGAGGCACTAGATAATTATGTTAACATACATCAGATGATCTCATTGCAAAATCTCAGCCTTAGAATTTGCTTGGATGTGTCTGTCTATATACCTCAATTTTAGAAATCTTTGTACAGAAAATTCTATGGTACTGTGTAATGCAACACACACTCTTATATGTCAATATATTACACAGATATTGTACAATATTATGTACTACACTGCAGTAATATAATTCCTTTTGATATACAGTAAGAGGAGTTTTTGTCCTCAGGGTGTGTTGAATGTGAAGTTTAATGAGCATAGTGAAAGTTAGTTGTGAGCTTACTTCCCAATGTTTAAGAAGCAGGAATTGATAGTAACAATGAATCCAGAATTGCCTGTTAATGATAATAATGAATAGTCTATTCTGAGGCTGCTTTTTTAATGCCTGAAGTAAATAAGAGAACTTTGATGTTCTAGATTCAGATATTATGTTTAGAATTATGTATGAATTGTGAGCCACAGTTTTTCCTGAAAATTACAGCTGTGATATTTTATTGGACCTTTCTATGCCTAGAGGAACTGTTTGTTTTGCTAGGAAATTGGGAATTGACATTTTTAAGAGGGAAAAGTGTTACTGAAAGCTACAAACCAAAGCTTAGTTTGTGAGCTTCAAAACAGTAGCATTTCTCATTGTCAGTAATGTAGGATGAAATTTTGCCTGCTGGAATGCTAACGAGCTTGTCTTGTAATGCATAGCTTGGTGAGAGGTGTCAAAAAACCTCTGACACAAAATCATGGCAGGAAATGAACACACAGAAAAATCTCTGTAGCACCTGCACCGTGGTATCCAGTGACCAGGATTGGTAGAATGAGTGTTTGAGACTATGGGAGCTGTAACAAAAAAGCAGGTGAGACATTCAAAAGTGCAAAATTAGCTTGCCTACTAAGAATTAGCCTTGGTGTTCCTTTCTGTTTTACAAGTATGTGTGGTTAGAAATCAGTCTTTCTTCTTTTTCCGTGGATATTTTTGATTGCAATGGAAACAGTTTTAGCTTTCCAAGCCATTTTACTTTGGCAGGTTTTTTTTTGTTTTGTTTTGTTTTTTTTGGTTGTCTTTTTTTTTTTTTTTAATTTGGGATTTTTTTAGGGAAAAGAGATTCTTTGTGTGTCAAAAGCAAGGTTCATCTGACATGTTAATGACAAACCAAATTTGAACAGGACTTGAAGTGTTACAATATTTGCCTTCTATTTTCATGATAGAAAGTATAGTTGGTAGCTACAGTTGGTAGCTGTTGAAGGTGTTTCAAATTAAAAACACCATGTTCTTCATTAATGAGGAGAATTGTTTTAACTTTTCTTTTTTTTTCCTAGAGAGTATTTAATTTCATGTTTCAAAGCTCTAAATCTAGTTCTGCGGTTCAAAATGATATCACCTGACTTGTAGATATCAATATGTTGAAGTAAGGTGGTGCATAGTTCATTGGACAGAGCTCACTTGTGGATGTTAAAACCTTTTGGTTTGGTTAATCCTTGAGGAATTAGCATGTTCTAAAGTTAGAAATTAATCTCTGGCCACATGGGCTATCAGTATATCAAAGATGAAATTTACTATCAAGAGCATGTTCTTTCAAGGAAACACGTTGTACATTATTTTTTCCACGGTTCTTGAGACAAAAGAGTTACATAATCCAGGCATGCTTCTGTAACTCGTGTCAAAACACCAAATGTGCTGGGGAATTTTGGCAGGAATTTGATACAAAGGCAAATCACGCAATTAAGACGTTTGTACTGTATCACCCTGAATTGGTTTAATAAAGAGCTGCAGAAATACCTTGCTAATAGATGTAATTTTTTATATTGTGAATTGTTAATGATGGAATCATTGTGAGATTGATTTTGTCACCCATAATGGTTTGTATAATGTCTTCTGAAATGCAGCACTGGATCGAGTATTGGTAAGAGCAGTGATGACTATAACCTGTGTAGGAGAATTTGGAGAGGATTTAACCTGTGTTTATGTATCGCCTTTCATGTATTTTGCACTTTGTTTTCTGAATTCATCCTGCTTTTCATCAAAAAGGTTAGACCTCTTTTTATACATTCCCTACAATGGCTGTGTCAGAACCGGATGACTAATGAAATAACTGAGTAATGTGAGCTGAATTCTAAGTAAACCCCATTTTTACTTAAGAGTTTTAGTGGGCGTTAGTACTTATCATATTAAACCATAATCTTGGCTTCAATGTGCACTTACTAAGCTGAACTTAAGGCATCTGTGCATCTATTTTAGTCCTTGCCATTGCTCACACTGGGCTTTGTATTCTTTGCACCATCATCAGATTGTCATACTTTTCTCAGGGAAGGAATTAAGAGAGAAAACTCTTTCATGTGCAACATGAAAATGTCTGTAATAGCAAAACCATTCACACTTGGATTATGTCTAGGAGGCTAAAGAAAGGACATTTCAAACTCAATATATTTTCAAAGAAGTAAGTAAAATAGAAGTTGTTTTCATGTGAAAATAAAAAAAATTGTTTTTATACAAGACTGTTTGCCTGACCCTTTTGTCTTTGTTTATAGCTTTAGACACTGTGTGATGAGTGTAGCTATGGGGACAAAAGGAAGTCTGAAAAGAAATGAGAGAAAATACAGAAAGAACGCTGAGAAACAACAGAAGGATGATATCCTAGAGAATTCTGTGACTCTGTGCCACAATGTCTTTTGCTTACAATTCTGCCATGTAAGAATGTCTGCAGATGCCCCAAGGGTGCTAGACCATCTGCAGACAGGTAACTTTGAAATGATGGATGAAGATACTGCTAGATTATTGCAATGTTTGGAGCTCTACACATGGCCAGTTTTGATGAGGTGGGGGCAGCTATAAAGCTGGAGGGTGGAACAATGGCACTGGGGGAATTTGAAGAATGCACTTGAAGCTGATCTTGAAGTCTGCCTGTGCCCCAGTGAAAGCTGTGAGAGGTTTTTGGAGATCACTGCTTTTAAACTGAAAAGGGATGAGCAAACAGCTTATGAGTTTATTGCAAGAAAGAGGGAAAAGTGACTGTTCTGGAGAGGCTCTGAAACCAAGATACAATTTACTACAATCATCCATATTGATCTATGATTTTCTTTTAAAAACAACCAGTTTGTTAGATTTGTGGCTGGGAGGTAAACACAAACTTGAATCTTCTTCATGACCACAGATGAAATTTCAAAATGAACCATTTTTTAATTATCTAACTGCGCATAGACTTGAAACCTGCTGAATTCATTGCATTGTTCTAGGTGTTACAGAAGCTCCAGGTCAGGATTGTCACATTCCTTTGTTAAAAATTAGAAGTTTTCCATAGAACAGATGCCTTCTTTTTTATTTATGAATCACTGAATTTTTTTTACTCTGAATTTTGAGAGGTCAGTTCCCTTCAGAATGGAGGCACAGATAATGTGTCATTTTGATATATCTGAAAGACTCCCTTACTAAACAGGGGAAAATGAAGCTGAAATACTGCTCGGAAACAGCCTGTGTGAAGGAGGTTTTTATTTATTTTACAAAGCTGTATTATTCATAAGTGTTCAAGATGTGAATCATTTCAATCAAAAAGGTAGAAAGCAGCCATGAACAAAAGCATATTATATTTCCCAATATAGAAGTAACTGCACTTTTCTCCATTTTCTATTTTTTATGAAATAACATCCTATCCTAAAATGAACATAGAATTGCTGCAGCAAGATCAATAGCACCTGTCAGGTATATATTTTAAGTATATTTGTTCTAACCTCAGGTCTGGTATTTCTGAAAGACCCTTGATTGACTTAAGAGTATTACAAGAGGAGCTGACTGTGCAAACAACTACAACTAATCTCTCATTATGATGGAATACCAGTTTCCTGGCAATATATGAATGTCTGCATTTTGCAGAAGAGGCTTTGACAAGAAAATATTTTAAAGCATGATGAACTATCAAATATTTGACTGAGATATCCTCTTTTTAAGGAGGAGTCAAAGGAATTTGGTAGTGATGTGGTTTCTTGTTTTCTAGGTTTGGGGCTTTTTTGTTATGATTTTTAATGGAACTAAGGTGACTGAGATGGGACTTGGTGAAATTCTTATTCCCACAGAAGGCTAAAATGGAATGTGTTTTCTTACTCACCTTTTTAATGCAGGAGAAAGGAGCTTTATATATGTGTGTGTATATTGAGGGCAGGAATAGAGTATTCCAAGGTTGTTGCCTCAGACAAAGTTCAAGCAGTTTCTTCTAAGGCCTCTGGTATGGGCTACAGGCCTTTGAGAATGCTAATGAACTAGATGGAAAGCAAGAGCAATCCAAAATGACAATTACTAATAGATTTGGTGCAATTCTAGTTTAAATTCAATGGGTTGCTTGTTTGGTCAAGTAAATGAGTACTTTGTTGATTTTTTTAATTTATTTTTTTTCATTCCTTTAGACACACAGTTGAAGGAAACCTCTAGCATCCTCAAACAAATTTCTCTAATACTTCAAAAAGTAAATTCATGAATAAGTCACTAGATCACATTTTTGCTTGACTCTCATTTATTCTTTCTAGTTTAGTATTGTCTTGGAAAAGAGGAACAAAACAATATGTACAGTCTACTTTGTATTATTTTCCAATCTCTAAAACAGTCACAACTTTGTTGAAGAAAAAGGAAATTAAATCCAATACTCATAAGTACTGGTTTTTTTATAAGAACCCGATTTAATTAATGGTGATGAAGTCTAATGCCATGGGCTGATCAGATGGACTACTGAGTCATGTGTCTTGAATTTTTTCCTGCTAATGTTTGGCCAAGTGTTTGAGACTCCAAAAATAACTTGTACCAATTTTATTTTTTTGTTTTATAGCCCAGTCCCTTGTGTTTGAGATCATGTGGAAATTAAATCACAGAGAGAGAAAGAAAGCAATGTAAGTATACAGGAACAGGCAGTTACAGAGCATAAATAATATAAATAATAAACTTACTCTCTTTTAATGTTATTTTTTCTCTTTGCATAGAGCCTTCTTCAATGTTAAACTAATCCTGCAGTGTATTGCTTGCTTCAGATTGCACATGAATGACATTTTCTGGGGGTATTTTTCCAGAGCATGCTCTCAGGTCTTGAGCGACTTGTTCTGGTTTCTCACTGATGCTCAGTTGGTGTTTCTTGTTCTCTGGCATAGAAATGACGTGGTGAAGTTACTTCTATGTGAATGTTCTGAGCATCATGTTTCATAGCTGAGGATTAGAGAAAGTAGTATTATTCTGAATTTAATTAGCCATTCTCAATAGCTGGCTGCTTACTGCGCTCTTTTCTTGTCCTCTTTCTCCCTCTGTGATTTGACTTCCACGTGAACTTAGGCACGGCACCTTGCAATTGTACTGTTTACTGTTGTGTCTGGATCAATATCTCCAAAGCACTCAGTTCCTGGAGTTCTGTGTCAGTCATTCTGGGTTCAGCCTAAAATCTGAGCATAGCATTTTTCAGTAGATGATTGTGCTAAATTATTTCTCAATATTGGGAAAGGAACTCTCTAGAATGGCAAAGGCATATTTTCATACACAAAGTGCTGTTTATTTGTTCCTTGCCGGAGCGTTTTTTACTCTTTGACAGAAGAGCAGACATTCCCTTTGGATAGAGTAATCAGCAGCAAAAGCAAGGAAAGAAACATTTTTCACAAGCCAGAAAAATAATGGTCTTTGTTCTGGTCAGACAAAATGATTGAATAGACATTATATCCAGTAGCTATATGAACTATTTCTTTCAAAATGTAACAGGAATTCATGAGAAGAGGTAAGTAATACAGTCCCTTGTTTATTGATAGAAAAGTGACATTTTCTTGTGCCTTTGATAATGACTTAACACTGGAAAATGCCTGAATGTGGACTGGCAGGAACAGGAGTTTGGTTGGTCACAAGGTGATTAAGTTTTTGGTTTCTCACTACTGAAGATGCAGAGATTTAGAAATGAATTCTGAATCCAATGGTATGAGAGAAAAAAGGGTGATTCTTAAAGCTCATTGACCTTCCTAAAGAAACTAGAAAAATGGTCATGAAAATTCTTTTAGGGGGTGATCAGCCAGAAGTTGTGCCAAAAAAAGGAATAATATTGAACAACTGCTCTTTTAAAAATAAAAGACTGGAAAAGCCCAGAATCAGTGAATGAACATTTAGGAAGGTGCTCAGTATAAGCAGAACACATAAATGATGGTTTTGTGGCTGGAACAGAAAACAAGAATTTTTATTGTAACTATTTATGTGCAAGTCTGCCTTGAAGTTGTACTAAATTGGCACCTGATGAAACACAGATTCTAAACTAGCACAAAGGCTGTGGTGGAGGGGTACACATGAGAAGCAAGGGAAATTTCTACAGAAAACTCACAAGTAAGATTAAGTAAAGAATAAAAATCACTCTGCTGAACAATATGCAGTTCCCTGAGTGGAGGGACCTCATCCTTCAATCGTTTGGCTTATAAAGACATGGGCAAGAACTGAGAGGAGAAGGAATAGTAAAATTCACCAGTTCCAGTAATGGATACAGGAAAGATCTTCAGTAGAGTTTAGAGAAATCTGACCTGAGGGATAAAAGACTCTATTGCTGTACATGATTTTTTCACTGTGATATCAATTCAGAAGTCAAGGTAACTGCTTTGCAACAAGACTTGTGGGTGGGGAAAACCCAGGTTGAAGGACAGAAAAAGAAAAAGAGTCTGCAGAGGAAAGGAGCTGCAAGATTGACACTTTTGTCGTCAGTGGAATCTAACTGAACTGTGAAAATTAGATGGGCCACATGTTAAGTGGGAAAAGCTAGACCAGTATTTGATAATGACTGGCAGCTACAAAGATAGTTGAAGTGAACTTGGACAGTGCTGCCTGAATGATTTTCAGTCTTATTGAGTAGAATACTTGAAGTGAAGAGAAAAATAAGCTATGTAAGTGATGTACTTTTATTGGAACTGTAACACTCAAAACATACCTTGCATATCCTTCTGATCCTTCCCAGTTATAGTTCCGGGCAGAATGAATTGACAAAACTTTAACTATAGGAAACCCATTGCACTACAAATAACTTGTGATTCATCAAAAGGGCAGGAGGACAGGCCTGGAGGAAGTTGAAATCAAATGTCACCACCTAAAAATATAGCTGAAATGATGAGATTTCTTCCTGTGATGACTGTTTGGAGTAAATGCCACAAAAGGCCATATTTTTTGTGAACTGTATGATGCCAGCCTTGTGTGGGCTGGGGAGAAAACATAGGAATAGGTTCTGAAAAGATGCTGTAAATGATTTATTGACAACATCCTGGGAACTGACATTTGACAATGTTTCTGATCCCACAGCCATTTCAGCAAATGCCAGTAGTGTAAGATTTAGGGGGGCAGTGCTCCAGTTACAGTGAGATGAATACTGTCACACGTTGTTTCAGGCAGTGTTCAGACACCAAGAATAAGTGGGCATAAATAGCAGGAGTGTCTGGTGGGAGGTGGGGACATGTGAGAAGTTCAGAATATGCTTCCACATCTTGATAACTTCGTGTAGAGGGAAAGCCTCTTGCAGTATTGATAAAAAAAGTAATAGATAAAATGTCCCTTATTAATGTATTTTGAACCTATCCCAAAAAATGTTATACCAAAAAAGTCTTTGAGGCTGACTGGCTGTTCATTGAGGAGACCATAGATGACTGAGATTTTGAGCAGGGTAAAGGAGCCTGTGCAACTGGATGGTCTGGATACAGAATCAGTGCTGTCTTCGGACAAATGAAAATTCTCCATGATTTTTGAATTTGCCTTACTAGCCATCAGCAACCTCTGTTCTGCCCAGCACTTTTATGCAAGAGAGCTTTTTTTGTTTATGTGCAGGTGTTTCATAGCAGTTCCACCATCCTCAAAGTTCAGCAGTTTATGAGAAACAGTGCTTGCTTCCAGCTGCCATCAAGCTGCCACTCGCAGAATTTAACACATCCACTATGTAAGTAGTGATGCTGCAGAAAGGAAAAGTGACTGCCATTCACAACATAGCACATCAAGTCCTTCTTTAGTGTAGGCTGAATTCTCTCTCCAGTTGTGGAAATGCTGCTTCTCAGTAATTCTGCAATCCAGCTGGTCACAGAAAACTGCACTGGGTTCAGCACTCAGAGTATTATTTCAAGCCTTAACAACATTGCCTTGAGCACTGACTGCCAAGAACTTTGCTGCATCAAAAAGACTTCCCCCTGCCTAAACTAATGAATAGGCACTATGTTACTTCTATGAAAACCACTTGGTTAGTGATGAGAAATCCTGGCAATTTTGGAGGTAAGTTAATCTGCCTACATTAGACACATGAAGCAAAGATATGGCAGTATTTTCCTGTCTGCACATTAGTCTGCACAACATGTTTAATCTGATGAGTCCTGGTAAAACCAGAGTGCTGTGAAGGATGAATATTGTAATTTATTCATTTTGGATGCAGCAGTAGTAAGAGCTCTCAACAGCCAAGTATCAGTACAGGCAAACCACTGAGCATTAAATGCTTATAACACTTTCCTCTCTTGAAGAATTCTGCACTTCATAGGTTGTTCTTCTCCCTCTTATTACGAAAACAGTAGTAGCTGCATACTTGGTCCACAGAACATTATGCCTTGAATAATTTTTAATAACTGATTATTTTTCAAGGCATTATATCTTTATTGATATAAGTGAAGAGGTGCCTGGTTTTGGCAGCAGAGGAAAAGGAATATTGATGCTAATTGCTAGCTAGTATTTACTGGTGGAACCTCCCATAGACTTTGGATTGAGAAAATAAATGTCTATGACTTATTCTCACACAGTGGCAACTTGTTTGGGAGAGGCGTAAAAGGGCATGACATGAAAACCATATCCTGAGGCCTTAATCAGATTGCCCTTTTTTTGCTGTTATGCTTGCTAGTATTTTTTAAAGTATTAGAAATATTTTCCCATTTTTCTCTTTCTCAGTGTCAGGCTTAAGTTAAGTTATACATGTTTAAAAAACCCAAAACTTAAGTAGGCCTGGAGAGCATATGATAGTGATATTCTTTTACCAAAGGACCTAATTGCTTTTGATTTCTGAGGAATAAAATAGAAATGTACTTCTTTAAGCTGTGTTGATGCTTAACACAAGAACCTGTGTTAGGTTTCCATAAGGTAGGCCTGGTCCAATGTTTTTTCTGTAATCAATGGGAGTTTGATATCAGTGGGCTCAGAATCACTTTCTCCTTCATGTCTGAAAGCAAAAAGCCATCACTCTGGGTATTTCATCCTGGAATGTGAAGGTAAGCCTGTGATCCAGCAACATTTGGGGGGAGTCCCTGCCCTTAGCCCGTACGTTTTGGAGCTGTGAGTGGCTGTGAGCATTGGGAATGTGAGCACGAGTGAGTGTCTTTGATTTCTGTGCCAACACACATAAGATAGGCCCTGCTGTAAGTCTCTCTCTCGATATATAGATTGCAATAGAATTGTAGTGTTTGCCCCAGATATTTTGGGTGGTTGGGTTTCTTCTGACACGTTCTGCCTTGCCTGCCAGCCCAGCTCTAAATAAGGCAGCCAAACGCAAACATGCACATGGAGAAACCTCTTCACCATTGGGAACGCAGACTCCCAGAATAGATTTCCTGTGCCCCTCTCCACTTACTGGAGTCCTATTTCATTTTGGAAAACTGGGCACCTATGGCTAATTTCCAAAGCACTTTCCAAGAGATACACCAAACCTTCTCCATGTGGATTGCTGAGGAGGATTTGACTGGGGGCTCCTTTTTAATTGAAATACTAACTGAAATACTCTGTTTTTAAATAAAGATGCTGGGTAATAGGTTAGGTTGCATTTTGAGTTAGATACCGTGTTCATTATTATAGCAATTTTAGTTTGGTAGCTTGTGAAGTGACTTGAGAGTGTGGAGCATTTTTTTTGTATAGTGTATGGGTCTGTGGCCCTCAAAAATGATCCTATGGCACTAATAGGAATTTCATTATAATAAAATTAGCTTGCACTTTGAAAAATATAAATTTATACAATACAGTGCGATGATTTTTGGTATAAAAGCACTACAAACATTAGCATACCTCCTTTGAAGGAATGCATTTTTACTGTGCTTTTCCAAATAGAAGTAAACATACATTGGATTCTGAGAGTAACAAGTGATATTTAAAAGTTTTCAGTGCTTTGCAACACCGCTGTATTTATGATGCACTCATGTACAAATTCAAATTAATTTTCTCTTTTACCTTGTATTTTATGGCCTAATTTGTTCTCTCTCTATGATTTTAGCAGGAATAAATGCACGACTACTTTGCAATTTTGAGTACAACCTTACATGCAAGAGTCTCAGTGTACTTTATAACAGCTATTAAATTAAATAACCTTTCTTCAAGTAAAAGGAAGTATTGGGCCATTTGCACAGTATGCCAGAATCACTCAGGAAGGCTGTGGCAGGGATGTAGGTGGAATGAAGGAACCTTTTAATGAGCTGTGAATATGGTTATAGTGTCCACATCTCTATGCATCCGTTGGCATTTTGTTTTGCAAAGCCTGTGACTGATTTCACTGTTGCTTTTCCTAGCCCTGTGTGAGGTAAAGGCTACACCAGCCAATACACGCTGGCAGTTCTAAAGGAGGTAGCTGCAGCTTCCAGGAATCTGTTCATTCCTGTCCATTCTAGACAGACACTGCTTGTTGTGTACAGTCAAGGAGACATTCTGTGAGAATGTGTGTGAATCTCAGTGAGCACTTTGCTCGCTGTTTGCTTGTTGCTTACACAATCATTTTATGCTGCTCTATTGCAAAATGATTTCCCCCCCATCCTTAATGCTTAACACAGTTCTTAGTATTTGCCTGATCAGTCCCTGAGACCAAGCCTTTGTTAGGTCATTTCAATTTCTTCAAAACTGCTGTAGAAATAATACAATTTCTGACCCCTGCAGGCAATCTCAGGGGATTCCTGTAGTGCAGTAGTGTTTTACAGGACTCCAGAGGGAAAATGACTACTGCAAGGAATGGTTTCTCCCTTTTCTGAGATCACCACTGTCAGTTGAATCTGACCAGAGCTTCCATATTCACACTGCAACCAGCAATATGGGATCTGTTCAAAGCTTTGAAGTACAGAACCATTATCTAAAAGCTAAAAATAATGTGGACTATTGCTTGTGCTTAATGCCCCAACCTTTTTCCCTGTTGCTCTTCTCTCCTTGTCCCTGTTGAGATGGAGAATTGACAGCTGTGGCCTCAAGCAGGGTGTGTTTGGTAGCTGCAGGATTTGGATGCCAGGTCCTGGGATATCACACTCACAGAGGCATTTGGGTCTTGACAGGCTCTGGCACTGCACTGCCTGCAGCTGCGAGGCTCCCTGAGGTGGTGTCAGGTCAAGCTGCCTCCTGCACGGCAGAGCCCTTGCTGATCACTCTGTGCCAACTGCTTCCCAACTTGGTATAAGAAATCCACTCTGGCCACTGTGGGTAGGGTCTGACCCCCATATATTATCTTGGTTTTGTTCTGTATCGCACCTGTCAAATTGTCACGCACAAGAAATTACATCACATCAAAAACTTGTACTTCCAAGTGCAAGTTTACTTTCAGTGGGCTCTGATGCCCAATGCTCAGATATCTACTAATCAGGAAGAAGTATTCTTCTGGAGATCTCTTGAATCTATTCTATGAATTGTGGGAAAAGTGAACAATCCCAGGGGCCAGAAGTGTATTTTACTATACCTGCTCTTGGTTGCCCACCAATTCACTGGTGAATCTCTCTGATACCAGCTGCATGGACATTTATAGGAAAACAACAAACTGTTATATATGCACCAGATGAAATGGAGTTAATTGGACAAAGTGAACTGGATTGGTAAGTGCTGTGATTCTGTTCCACATACCCAGCAAAGCAACTATGGAACAGGACTATACAATGTTCCCTGCTCTTTATTCTCTATGGTCATAAGAAGAATAAACCATCTGAAAAGGTCTGTAATTAGGTGGAAAAAGTTGACTAAAAAAATAAATTTAATTGTTCACCTCTCCAGATCAGAACTTAGGGGATGAAAAGAAGTAAAAGTAGCAATATCTGTGATGGACTTCAAACAAGAGCCTATGGACTGACAGATAAATTCCTAATCTCTTACTGGTATCGGTGTAAATGGTGAGTGCTCAGGAACTTTAAAAATTAGTGAAATTAGATTTCAGCCAGTGCCTTTGTTCTGAGATATCTGTTAGAGCAGCTGTTCTAGTATATGTACTAGGAATCATTTTGCTGTGAGGGAAACAGTAAAACACACTGACAGGATACATTTTTTTACTCTGATAGTGAACTGATGCCATACCTGTTACTAAGATCCTTTCTTACTTGTTCTCACACAGCAAGCTGCATAGATCTTATTCATGGTAAAAAGTGACTTGCTTTGTCTTCTGCTTTATTTCCACCTCAGAGAGCCAACAGACTGTTTCAACATGCTATTTTAACTACTCCTTCATGTCTGTTAACACAGAGACCTAAAGTAGTCATCTAACATTGATAAATGTCATAAGTCAGTAATGTGCTATGTGGCTTCCCCAGAATGTTTCACTCTTGTTCTGGCTGTTGGGATAGGAGAGAGAGCATATTTAATTTTCTGTCTGGATCCTTCTGGGGATTCCAGTGTGGTCTAGCTGATGAAATAAGTATTTACTGTATAGCAGCTGGTGAACCTGCCTGTTAAAATGTTAAATGTAAAACCGCTTTAAAAAAGACAATATCAGCTATAATTAACAGTATACTTTAAACACAGATTATTTAAACTTTTTCTTTTGCTTAAGATCAGTTTGTAGCAGGAAAAAAAATGTAACCATAGCAGAAAAATTACGGTATTCAAACTTCCAAAAAAATCCGGTGGATGTTTGTCATAACTGCTGCTGTACAACAGGCAACTGGAAAGAGATTACTTACAATGACACTTGGTTTTCAAAAAGCTTTAATTATTTAAAACCCCACTCTTTCATTAATTTTATTTGTAAATTAAATTAAAACATCCTGCCAGCCAAATATTACTTCCAAACTGTTGAAGTGATGCTTGACATGCTTGAGGACAAAGTCAGAGTGGCCATCATACCTCAGGAGGAGATTTCAGGCATTCCTGCTTTTAGAGATCACTGGAATATTCAAGTCTCTCATGCTGTGCCTCTCTCTGCTCTGACAGGCAATTTAGCATTGCATAATGTCCCTTTTGTCAGAATTACAGATGATGGAGGCTGAACCTGCTGAAATGATGTTAACAGTACTGAATCCAGCACTGTCATGTCAGAGAAAATACAGTGATCGGTCAGCTAGCCCCACACTGACCCTGAGATCAGGGCTCAGCAAGTAGGTGTAAGGCAGGCTTAGGCAGTTGTTGGGTGTTTTTTTCTGAAGACTGTGAGAAATCTCCAGTATCATCACTAAAGTGGCAGTCAGCTGCTTCTCTGGTGGCAATACCCTTTCTGACAGAATGACACACACATGAGCATCTTGTCCCAGGGCCTGGCAGATTTTCTGGGGCCGTTGGAGAGGTTCTGGAATCTATTTTGTGGGATCTGAATGCTCCTCACTGCTCTGTGCTATTTGTACTAGAGGTAGCTGCTACATTTCCTATGCTACATCATTGAATTCACATTTAATAAATAACCTGTGTTGGTGGTAATTCGGACTATGTTGACTATAAAATATAACTTTTACCACATTAGAATATGCCTAAGGCCAGAATTAACCTTTCAGAGGCTGACAGAAAAAGAAGTCCAACTGCTGACAAGCTAGTGTAATGTGTACTGAGCAAGAATAAAAGCCAATATATGATTTAAACAATGTGATTATTAATATAATGTAGATAATGAAAGCACTGGGAAGCTGAGGGAGCTGTTTCTCCCACAGTTTAGAAACAGTCAGGATATATTGTCCTTGAACTAGAGCAGCTGTTTGCCAAGAAGCCCTCCTGCATTTGAATTGCTAGCTGATCCTTCCCAACTTTGGTAAAAAAAGCCTTTCAAAGCCAACAAGATAGTGAGAACTCTAAGAGAAAGGGATAAAATATTTATTTGCTGTTAGTTCATAAGTGTTTTGAGTCAGCAGGTCAAATTCAACTAAGTTCTTCACATTTGATGAGCTGGGATGATTTTAAGATCATTGGGACTGATTCTGCAGTGTGCCCTACAAATTAGACTGTTGAGCTATTTTGATCTAATTTATCATATGGGTGCCAGACTAATGTAGATTGCTGTACTTGATACCTGAAGGTGAACACAATAGTTTGGTTTTTAGAAACTCATTTGAGCAACTTCTGAAATTCTAAAGGACTTCTGGTGTGAAGGAATTATTGTGAGCTGTATGCTGAACCATTTGGTGAAAAATAATATGTTTTAAAAGAGTAGTTGTGGCACAACCTGATGCATTTAATACTTTGCTGAGCACTTTCTGGTTCGTTGTAGGGTGGTGATTGGTTCTATCCACTTTCAAATGGATAGCTACCTTCTTTGTCCTAGATCATATCATATCATCATGCATCATACCTTATCATAGCATAACATACTGTGGGTTTGGTAGCTAGTTCTGGTCCAAGTTAAATTTGGGGTTTAAGGGTAAAAAAAATTAATTCCACTATGAAGATGTTTTTCTTCCTGTTTTTAAGCCATTCCTATACTTCTAGGATGGTAAAATTCACAACTTTATTAACTGGTCTCTACCTGGGTAAAGTGAAGGGCTCTCTTCCTTCAGAAAAGGTTGTTGTGGTATTGGCATATCAGAGAGTTCTGTATTTATATTTAATTTAGAGGGGGAAAAAAAATTCTGGGATGTGCCTTTGACTGTGTTTTGCGTAAAGGCAAATGTGGAAATGGAACAGTGGGGACAGACTGAGGGAGATGTTCAGAAAAGACAATGTGTGAAATGAGAGACAAAAAGAATGTGAGACAGAAATTATTCCTGGGCTTTAAAAGGAAAGGGAGAGCTTATTCATTTTGTCTCCTTCAGTGGGTTTGTCTGAGTCTGCTCTGGAAGAGGTCAGGGATGTGCTGGGATGGCCACCCTCACGGTCTGGCAAACACTCTGCTGGTGGCTGCTCACAAAGAAGTGACACATTCCTTTTAAACTATTAGGGTTGCTTGCTCCCAGCTTGAACAATGAAGAAAATTGTGTGAGGAGGAACTAACGATTGCAGAATTAGTAAAAGAGGTTCATGTGGAACATACCACAGTTCCTGAGCAGGATCCTGTAATCCTAGCTGGGATGGCATTATACTGTGCTTTCACATTGTTTGCCCTTTTGTATTCCTGGGGACTATTTGGAGAAACAAATGCTCTTTGGCATGAGTCTGGCCCTGCATAATTTGCATTACTGTTATTGTATTTTATAGCATAGCATGTGGGATAAAGACTCAGTTCTGAACAGAGTATATGGAAATGTGGCTGCCATTTGTCAGTCTGGATTTAATTAGTTGCAGTGGCTGTAGCAGTGAAGATTGAGAGACCAGAATGTGCCTGCACACGGACAGAAACATCAAGAAACAGTTACTTTTATTGGAGAGTGGCCCAATTTATAATCAGGTTACAATCCTATTTTCTGACAGCACAAGTCTGGGCTCTTATTGATTTAGACAAATTTGGGGAGGGGAGAGGTGGAGGGAGAATTCTGAGAGACAGAACTCCTACAGTTGTAGGTACCTTCTGATGCTGCTGCTGTATCCAGCTGCTGTGTTTGTATCCATTCCAGCACAACACTCCAAAAATAAAATTTTAAAATTTAAAGGAAAAAAAAAATTACAGAACCAGGTTGCCTCAGAGTAGTTAGCTCAACAAAGCCTGGCACAGCCAACCATTTAAACACATGCTTAAATATCAGCACTTTCAAAATTTGGTGAATCTTAGAAGCATAAACTTATACTTGTGCTCTAGAGCTTTGCTGGCCTAGGCTGATGGACTGGGAAAAAGGAGATTTTTTTCAATACTGAAGAATTATGAGCACCTGGAATTTGTCTAGTTTTTTTATACCTCAGCAGAACAAGTGTAAAAGAGCATTGCATCCCAACAGCAGCCGTGTGCAGCAGCAGTGTACATACAAATGACTGCAACATCTGTGGGTGATGCAGTCTCAGAACACATTACCCTGGCCTCTGACAACAGGTATTCTTCAGAAATGCATGAGGGCCAAATTCAGACCTGAGAGAGAAAGTTTCAGTTCAAAATTACCAATACACACCCTGCATCTGAACTTGACCTTTAGCTGATTTGGATTTCCAGTAAAAATATATCAGAGAAACCAGAGAGATTTTTTTTCCCCCTGATTTTTTGCATGAAATATTTTGATGGCAAAATTTATTTCTGGCGGTAAAACACATGATGATATTAAGAGAAATGCAACTAATTGAACAGGAATCGAATAAATTTGCCTACAGTCTCTGTGGCAAAAAACTTAGCTGGCAAGCTGCAGGTACTTTTCAAGCAGGAGGCGTTGCTTTTCTAAAGAGTCTGTATTTATTATGGGTGGCTGGATATCTGCACGCTGGCTCAGTTCCCTGTAGTAAGGAACTGACCACATTACTATTTGCAAACACAGGGTTCACTCAAGTGGTACTAAAAAGAGAAGAGGTGGGGCAAGCAGAGCTTTAAAAAGAAAAGAGGAGTCCATCCAAGTCTGAATGTAAAAAACAACAGCGTTTCGGAGAAGGACGGTACCTGGGGATTTTGCTCCCTGCACTCCGCTGAGAGCCGTGCTGAAGAGTTTTCTGAATTCTCCGCTTCTAAGATTTAAACGGCAGCTTTGTTGCAAGGAAATTTGAAGTGATCCTTGTGAGCATGGCTTTTAAGCTGTGTTAAATTTGTGGCAAGAGTGTCAGGCATTTCATACTTGGCTTCCAAAAGAGAGAGAGAGAAAAAAAAAAAAAAAAGAAACGAAAGAGAGAGAGAAAAAAAGCCCCGATGTGTGTGGGGAAGAAATCTCCCAGGAATTTCTTCAAGGTTGTAGTCAGACACAGTAAAGTCTAAAGTGACAAGAAAAGCAAGGCAAAGATAAAACGTGAAATTTTGATAAGATGTCTGAGTCTAAAGTGGCAGATTGCAGAAAACTTTTGGGATTACACATGCTCATCTTGTCCTGGATATGACTGAATACAAGATAGTTTTTCTCTAGTGACAGCTCAAAAACCCCCTCAAGATTATGTTTCTCTTCCTTGTTGCTTTTTTGCCAGTGGTTTTTAAAATGGGTTTTGTCAGCCTCTCAGCTCTGCAGCACTGGAACTGTCCTAATGGATACAGACTAAAGCCTGAAAACTCTACTTGTATAGGTAAGTTGCTGGACATTCCCAGATTAAGAAAACTGCATTTGTATTCTCTTAAATTAGTTTTATAATTTTCAAAGGATTTTTTAACAGATTGCTTGTGTGTTTTACTTGCAGAACTGATAAATCAGCTTCTCAATATCTGTTGCATTTCAAAATGAACAGAACTCCTTTTTTTCCCTTTTTTTCTTTTTTTCTGTCAGAAATCAGCACATCTGTTGGTTTAACTATCAGAAAGCAGAATAAGTTTTTATACAATTGTTAAGAGATACAAACTGTTCTCCAGTTACCAAAACTCCTTGCCATAGCTTTAGTGTCTCCATGATTTCAGTACATGAGCATGCATGTATTCATGCTTCAACATACATAAAGTTTGAGTATAGGTGTATTTTTTTATTTCTGTATACATAAATAAAGAGTGTTTTAATGATTATGTATTATTATACATTTAGATGTGGGCTAGATAACTTTAAAAGCGATTTTTCTATGCTTATTATTACATGTAGATGCGTGTGCTCATACTACTAATGCATCTCATACAATACATGGATAGCAGGTGTGCTTAATACTGTGATAATGAGGTCTGGGAGAAATGTGCAACACTAACATTACTGTCATCATCTCCAGTGATTTGGAGCATGTAAAATGCAGGTTCCAATTCTCTACAAAGTGTAAGACGAAGGATGACAGAACCCTTCTCCCTCCCCTCCTACCCTGAAGTCCAGTTTTTTCAAGAAATCCAGAGCCAATGAAGTTGTGAGCTTTGCAGTTAGGAGATGAGGAAATCTCTGAAAGGATTCAAGCACTCCTCACACTTGTAGTTAAAGCTTTTGCCTTAGATTCCTTGCGCTTCAGAGGCTCTGACTCAGTACTTGTCATGATTCTAGTGATGTAATAACAGGTGCTTCCTCTGCTTTCTGCCAAGAAATACCACCTCGTAAGCAGAAAATGGAAGCCTGCATGTTAAATGTTGTCATATTGAGGGGGGAAGAGCTGGGCATTTTTTGTGTACAAATTGTAGATCTGACTGAAGGCTTGTCTGAGAGCCAAACACACCTAGAGTGCTCCTACCCTGATGCTTCAGCTCAAATGACAAGCACATTTCTGAAATTATTCCCCATATTACCACCTCTTCTTATGTTTGCTTCACATTGAAAAACACTCTCAAAGTGCACAGACTGGACTCTATTTAGGCAAACTGAAACCAGAAGGTGTCCCTGTAGGGATTATCTTCCCTCTCTGCTGGTGGCCATTTGGTCCATGGGATCAGCCTAGACCTGGTTCTGTGTAAGTTCAGGCTGAAATACATGCAGTGCATGTGCCACATCCTTAGCAACTGTTGCTCTTTACATAGCCTTTCCTATAGATCCATACCATTTTCTAGCATGTATTTAGCTTCCACGAGCTGATTAGGATGTTCATTAGTTATGGCTTCTGCATTACTGCATTGCCCAATTAAGAGCTCGTGTACAATGGGAGAATCCTACTGAGAATGGAAGTTCTTGACTATTGTTTAATGAGTCAAAACCCCACTCTAAATATTAAAATGCAAAAGGCTGCAAAGGCTTTTCTTTTCCAGTGGACATATTTTGCATATTGATGCATATTGCTCTTCCATTAATGAAGATATAACCTGCCCTGCATTAAGTCTTTTCTGTTGAAAATTAGCTGCTGTGTGAATGGAGGACTCTAGACAAAGCACTGAAACAGATCGGCCAGTAGCTTAGCAAACTCTCCAAAAAATAGCAGCAGAGGAAATTTGCAAAAGGGCTGGCATTACTGTGATGTACTCTGAGCAATTCCATATGACCTAGAACAAGTGAAAAATGAGATGCATTACGGCAATTTTTCAGTTACAGACCACTGGATTACAGAGGATTAAGCAAAGGTGAAATTCTGACATGAAATGTAAGACTGAAGGATGCTTAGTGTAAAGGATTTCCTTTTCTCTCCCCTCCATGCCCTGGATACACAACTGTTGTTCTGACCAGAGGACCGGATGCATGATATTCTAGTTCAATAATTATGTGAGACACAGGCTGCAGTGGGAGCAAGTGGCAGGAAGCTGGAGGCAGGCTTTGAAGGTAATACTGGAGATAAAAGTGGTGAGTGGGAGATGTGATTCATACCACTGAACTGTGAACAATGACAGCAAGCTGAATCGTGGCTTGGCGACCGTTCTTGGCGAGCTGTAATAGATACACCAATCGCAGAATGTTCTTCATCATCTGAGGCTGTGGTGGCAACCTGCCAGCCATAAGGACTCCCCTGAATTGAGAAGGTGTCTGCTCTTTGTTAGTGAACTGTTACAAGTGATGCTTGCCAGAATGCGTGTAGGCTTTTCTAGATCTGTTTTCCACACTGCGGTTTCAGACGAAGGTCTAGGTCGTCTTCTTCTCACATTGCTAAATAGCTCACTCCTTAATTAGTTCCTTTTATTTCTATGGATATTCAAAGATCAAAGACCTCCTCATCCTGTGGAAGTATAATGAAATCTAACCCTAAATGTCTCACATAATTTTATACAGTTATTTTAAGAGAGATTATTTGAATCCTGACTTGGTATGACAAGAGAGAAGGGGCCTTTCTGAGGGGCTGTTAGTCCCAAACCAGCAAGGCTTATAGGAAAGAAAGTATGGGAGAAGAGATCACAAGATCAGAGCAAAACTAGTCTGATGAATGAATACATCAATATATTGACAAGTTATGGTAGAACTGGAAGCAGTTCTGCAATTTTTGACACACCATCTTGAATTAATAGCTAATTTTAAGGTGCTGTGAGGACTGTGGATCAGTCACCTTTAATAACTCATCTTTTGTAGACCCCAGTGGAAACAGAGAACCTTCTACCTCTGAAGAAAAATAGTCTAGCCTACAAAGGAGCTATTACTCCTACAAAGAAAAAAACGTGCATAGTTTTGCACATTTTGCAAAGTGATTGGTAACATATTTGACAATGTAAGTGTACAGGGTACCCCAGAGGATGGGCCTATGCTGGCTGGAATCCGTTGCCTGTGCCCTCCTGAAACATCACGTTAACAACAGTATTTTTTATCCTCTCATGGTGCATAGATGCTTTCCCTACTCAAGACTGAAAAAGTTTTCTATGTGTTTGTCTGAAGAAGGCCCTAGAGCAGCCTCTTGCATTATCAAATTTAGAGTAGATATTAATGCCTATTCATCTTGGGCTTACCCAGAAAAATTACTATCTTCTGGATACTCAAGACTGGAGGTGTACTATGGTTTCAGGGCTGGCTTTAAATACTGTGTAAGTTTGAAAAATGAAGAAAGATACTAATTTTGAAGATACCCAACTGTATTGTAAAAAAGTCTTGGAAGAAGGCAAAACAAAACCCATATTATTGAAGTTTTGCCAAATCAGAGGCTCTTAAACTCAGCATATCTCTACCAAATTCTGACATTAACTCAAGCTCAGCCCTTGCCAATTCTACAGGGCTAACATGCTGCACATTCCTACAGAGCTACAGCCTGCAATTGAAGGTGACAACTGCAGCTATCTAGGTCAGCTCTTTTGACCAGATGCTTCCTTCTGTGTGTCAAGAAGTGCTGTTCTTTACTCTTTTCTTTCTTTCTGTTCACCTCTCTCTTACCACAGAGATAAGGAACATTATTACCCTTTGTTTTCCATCTTCAAATTCCCTTAATTATCTAAATCCTGTCTTCAGGATTTTACTTTTCTTCCATACAACCTTAGCCTGCTGTTAAAACTACCTGTCTGTATTCTGAGAAAAACGAAATGCCAAAACCTTTTTAACTCTCCTTTCTTTCTTTGCAAGCATCTCATAAGGAGCAGTAAGAGCCATTGAAATGGGCAACTGTTCTCTACCCCTGTTGTGACAGGGATAAACCTGATGAGATGCCTCTGCTTCCCTTTCTATTTCAGAGGAGCTGCAGTTGAGGTGTGTTTTCCCTTGTTTTCAGTAGCTGTCTTCCAGCTAGCTCACTTCGTATTATACTGATCTGGGGAAAGGAACTTGTAAATAGTTTTACCAGATAGTAGTCAGGAATTCTTTAACATGGGTCTGAACCACAGACCAATTAATGAGAAAATTCATTCTCAGCTGGATGCAGCTGAATGTGGAGAAATTCTATCTTCAGCTGTAAAAACGTGGATCAAAATAGGAAGGAGGCAAATATGTTACAAGAAAAGACAGAAATGGCATCACCCATCATATGATGCCTAATATTACAGAGGGCTAAGGGGCAGACTCCCAAGCCAGTGACCAATACTGAAAAACTCATTGTTTTGCCCAGTGGAAAATAGCAGTTTAATTAATTTTGTACTCTTTACAAAAAAACAAAAAAACCCAAACCCAAAACAAACAAACAAACAAACCCCCCCCCCCAAACCCCCCCAACCTGACTACTTTTTAGTATTTAATTTGAAATCTGATTTTAAAGGGAGCTGGATGACAGTGTTTGATGATGTCTCATGGCCTCCATCTTTGAAAGGCAAGCCAGTAATAATGTGTTGGAAGCGGCATGATCCAGGAAGCAGAGGTCTATTTTGTAGCTATTAATTTAAACATAAATTTTATTTCACACAGAATTTATTTCAAAGGTAGATTTTTTTCCCCATTCTAGTGAGCAAACATTTGAGATCCAAGTCCAGAAAGGAAAAAAAAAAGATACTGTAGTTCCTGGGCATCTTTTCTGCCCTTTCTCTTCAAGACATCTACAACTGTTTTCTAAATTGTATTTCAATTCTAAATTTGATTTTATTTTATACTTGATAAGTCATATGTTCTCACCTGCTGTCATATCTGTGACATGGTCATCTCTGGGTTGGAAGACACCAGGAGCTGCAACCCCCTCATTGTATTCATATTGTATTTCTTACCATCGTACATGAGCATTTCATAACCTCTGCCCTCTCAAAACTTGTGAGTGATCAGGTTGTATTTTAGGCCTCATTTAAAATTGGAGATAAAAGATACTATTTCATTGTGACCTGCTGATAGCTGGAGTGTCTTTTTCCATTTTTAGCTATCTTCTGTTCTTTGAGCTGGATGCTTTAAACAAAATAGACCAAAGCAACGGGCTGCTTTCTTCGTCACCCAGATGAAATTTCATGTTCAGCCTTGTTGAAAAGATTATGGTGGTGGTTGGATACAGCGGATTGAATTAATCACGAGTCCAACTGCACAGGAACTAGATTTGCATGAGGTTATTTGAGTGTATGTATCTGCACGTATACTTTATGTATATAACATATGTATTTGGGGCCATAATGAAATTCAAGTTCTGGCTCACTGTGGTTTCTCTGTGTCCCTGCCAGGCATACTAATGCTTCAACCTTCTGCAGCCAGAGCCTTTCTCAGGACTCTCAATAAAGTAGTATATTTGTATGCAAAGTCTTTGAGAGCTGCCAACATCGTGATGACATGATTCATCGTTTTTGCTGATTCTCAAGGCATTTTTTGCATAAAGAAGTCTTTGAGAACTAAGCAGAACCTCATTCTTCCTTTCAGGACTGGCTGTCAGGGCACTGCAGACAGCTTTTGTGTTCACTAAGCCGTTTTCTTTCACAGGGTAAAGTTCCCACTGGGGGATGTGGTTGCCAGGACACGTAAAACAGCTTCAACAGGATGCAACTCCATGCTTTCCTTTGGCACTAAAAGTGCAGATGAAGGCACTGCTAGTTACACCTGATGGATAGTTTTGTGATTGAGTACTCCCAAACTTTAAAACCCAGCCTTTTTTCGTCTGTTTTGTTTTGGGGTTGGTGGTTTGAATGGTTGATTCAATTTGGGTTTTTTGGTTGGATTTTTTTTCCCTAGTTTTAACAAAGAAGAGAGGGTGTTAAACATAGAATCCTCTTCCATTGTTAAAGCCATGAAAGGCAAACATTCACGGTGCTGTGGCCTGTTCCACAGTAGTCCTGTGTCTCTTGTCTCTTCCTGCTTACCTCTGGAAGGGCACTGTCCAGTGGCTGAGCTGCCTGTGGCCACTGTGCCCCTGCTCTTTTATTGGGCAGTTCTCCTTCCACAGGAGCCATTCTTCAGCTGGAGCCAGGGCTTGCTTTTCAGTACGTGTGGGATTTGCTTTACTTATGTGTGTTTTGGTAGTGATGGAAATGGACAGGCTGATAACCCTGAAATCTTCTCTCCTGTAGTCTGATCAATCAGTGCTCTCGTTCTTGGAGAATCAGTTTTGTACCCTCGTATAAAGCTGGAAAACCACCCCTGGAAATAAAGGGCCATCCTCCTTTTACCTTGGTCTGTTGCTCAGTAACCTGTGTTTGGTAAAGCATGTCTTCCCAGTCTGACCTTGACTTTAGAATATTCACTGCCTTCAGGGTTTTCCTAGTAGCTAGTTCCCTTACTGATTCACCCTTCCTGTTAAAATGTCAATTCAGTGTCTGAATTTGAATTCCCTGGCTTTAGTTCTCGGCTATCAGTGGTTGTTAAATTGTTCCTGAAAAAGATTATAGTGTCTTTTAGAAAATCTGCTACTTTTATTTTGTGAAGGTATTAATTTGTGGTGCTTAATCCTTCTTCCAAGCTTCTTTCTGATAATCTAAGCATTCTCAGCTCTTGAATTTTCTCTTAGAAAGGTACTTTTCTTTACCTTCAGATCAGACTTTCTATCCTTATTGTATACACTTTCTAAATTTTCATGATCCTTTAACAGCCTTTATCTGAGAAATACAAACAATGCCAATATAGTCTGACCACTGCCATATAGAGATGCAGTTTTTTTCCTCACAATCATTAATTTCTCCTGTGTTTATTTGTGTCGTGATTTGAATTTTCTTGCCCAGTAATGTGCTAAGCAGTCAGCTTTCTGCCCAGTATGAACACAAATCCCTTTCAGAGAAACCAGTCTTTCAGATCCAATCTATAGGCCAGGCCTATGTTTATAAATTCTTATTTAATATGCTCTTTATTGTGATTGAGTAATAGCTCAGCAGTATTTCACATTGCTTCATCAAACAACCTCTTTCTTTAGCAATCCTAAAGCAATCTACACAGTTGCCTTTTTCATGCATACTTGTGATTTCTGCAGAAAAAACAACTTCAGGTCCATTTAGCAAGATACCACTCTGATAAAAGTATATTGGCAAACACAAATTATGTTATGAACACATTCTCACATCTGCTGTGGTGCTGGTGGCTGGATCAGGTCAAGGGTCCAGCTTAGTCAGTCAGTTACTTGATTTAAAAAACAGTGCATCGGGAGATAGTGGCAAAGAGCCTTCATGTCTGACACTGACAGCAGCTGGACAAGGAGCTGAGGTCACCAAAGCCCTCCCTTCTGGGCTATCCAAGAGCCCTTCAGCTTCAGTGACATCCTGGCAGCATTTGCCATGAGTATCTAGTTTTAGTGGAGACCTGAAGCCCATGGTGTCTGTAGCCCATTAACACACTTCTAAGCCCATCAAACCTTCCTACAGAGGGATTTGGGAGAGTTTCTCTTTTAATGCCGTGGAGAACGGAATGTACAATCCTAGTACATGTGGGAAAATATGCTCCTGAAAGCTGATTGTTTGAGGAAATTTGTGGGTTAGAATTAGAGTACTTCGTGGAATTATGTTGCTGAAAATGCTTTTGCTTTACCTTCGTAATCTGTTCAACAGAAATCAGTTGCATGTGCTCTGATTACATTTCATGCATTGTCAAATGAGTTCACCTGCTATTTAGAACACAAACTTGTGGGAAAACTCTGTTAATGATATGGAAGCTTTCCCTAGGCAGTACAGACATATTAGGTGGCGGAAAAGCGTTGATATTCTTTTTGTTCCTTGTAGTCAAGGTGCCCTACTTTAAACTGAGGGAATTCTCACATAACACACACAGACCTAGTTTTGGTTGTGAATCCACTTCCTTTAGGGACTTATTCAAATGCATCTCTTTAAAATGAAATGTGTTGATTCCTTTATTCCTGCATGTGCTGAATCACGTGATAAAATACAGAATAAAAGCCACTGACATCAACTGGAACTGGATAGAAAAAAGCTGTTCCTTAGAGCACCCATCACACAGTAGTTGAAGAAGGAAAGTATACAAGAAATGTACCACCATATGGTACTATCAGATGTCAAGTGCCTTGGGAAGTAACTATCAGATGTGTTTGTTTTCAGCAGGAACTAAAATTTATCTCAATTTTGCGAGGCAATTATCCATGGTACTGTGAATTTCTTTTCCCCTTAGTATAAACTATGCTCCTCAGTGGTAATCTTGTTTTTTCAAAAATAGAGTCCCTTATTTAGGACTTAATTAATTAATAGTCACTTCCTGAAGCCCTGATAAAACACTATAAATATATCAAATATCTTTAAATTCCTAAAGGTTCTAGCCTAACCCACCAGTTATAAGCCTAGTTTCTAATTGATTTGCTCAGTGCCTTGGTTTGGGCTCATTTCTGTCAGAATACAGTGGGAATTTTTGTGTTTTGTGTGTCTGTTTGAGATTTGATGCAAACAAAAGTGAGCTCAATGTTGAACTCAGTGCTGTGACAGTCTGTTTTCTGCTGTGCTGTTTTGCAAAGTCTGTTAATTTGTTGGCAAAATTATTACTGTTGAAAAAGGGATAAAGATAGAAGGAAGCAGCTGCGAGCAGCATTTGCATAGCAAATAATAACACAAATCAAGACAAGTCTGTTCCTTGTGTTTGAGCAATTAGAGACCAGTGCCCAGACACCAGGGAGAAGGGTAATTTCCCTTGACAGTTAAGAAAAAAAAACCCAAATAACAACCCAACACCCTCCAAAATCGCTGTGACTTTGACAATGATAAATTAACAACACCAATAATTCTGAAACCAACGTGTGAAGGAATACAGCCGTCCTCATTTCATTTTTTAATGATGGGTATTCTTTCTCCTTGCTCTTTGCTAATTTTGCTAGCTGAATTTTCCTGATCTTTTTCAAATGCCTATTTCAGATATTGATGAGTGCCTTGAAGGTGATTTGGGAACCTGTGGCCAAACCTGTATCAATACTCCAGGGTCATACATCTGCTCCTGTTTGCCTGGCTACTCCTTGGGTATGGACAAGCGGTCTTGCTATGTGAACGGTAAGGATATTTTCTTTTTTTGGTAACTGAAAAATGGCTTTAGAGATTCAATTAACAGTTCCTTTTCAAAGTGAACTGTGCCTGCCGGTCCCTACTGGTCAGTGACTGGCGTTCTCTGATTTGCTGACAAAAACACTGCCTCAGATATTGTGTAAGAGGCAAGGTGAAAAGTGGATACAACAGAAGAATGTAAACTATGGTGGTGGAAAGATGCACAAACATATGGAAACAAACAACTAAACAATTAATTCCTGTTTGCCTTCTCTGCCAGTTTAAAACTGTAAACTCTCTTACCCCATCCTTACTTTCAAGCAGACATGGCAGTACATAAGGTTCCACTACCTTGGCTGCTTTCAGTCTCTTGGCCCTGGTGTCTTTTCAGTATGTTTAGGTTCTAGGGACAGTGCTGGAAATAACAAGCAGGAAGCCCTTATTTTTGGTTTCATCCCTTGGCAGTTAAAACACATGATGGCTACTGTGAGTCTCTTCTCTCCCTTCCTCTGACCTGAGTGTACAAATTGATTTTTAAATGTGGGAGATTAAATTTAAAATTAAAAGTTTTTACCTCTTCTAAGAGGAAAATATTTGCAGTTATGGCCTTTGATTGCTCATTTTGTCCTCAATTGATGCTACCCAGGGAAAAAAAAAAAAAAGGGTTGGATTTTATTGATTGGCTTAACCCTATATTGCATCTAGAGTATGAGGTGGGAATGCTCTGAAGTTCATCTCTAACCTCTCCACTTTCACTTCCTGAATGCCTGCCTTTGGTTCCTGTCTGGTTCCTGTCTGGGATACACCATAGCTCTCTTCTGACCCAGGACCTCAAATTTTCTATTTTTTTACTAGTATTTACCTGGGGCTGTCTTGCTAATGCAGAGATGGGATGTGACAACGCATGTTTCTGACCTGAGAAGAGGGAGCTGTACTTGAGTCCCTGTGTGTGTAGATTTTGGGACCATGAACATAACCAAAAGTATTCTGTAGAGCTCCCAAACTGTCACCAACACAATTATTTTAGTACAGGCCCTAGAATCATCATAATTATCAGCAACATGTAACTCACAAAGACCCAAACTGGATTTTTTTATGGTCCTGCCTAAACATCCCCAGTTCCTTTGCAAGCTCTCCAGTTCTGAACTGAAAACAAACGTGTTGCTTCCCAGTGACACTTGTGCACAGGTATCTTTCAAAGAACAATCTTTCCTTCATATTGGAGTTCTCCAGCTTTTTAGCATGTTATTACTGAAGTTTATAGTAACAACAGAAAGTGATGGATAGAGCTACTGTGATGGATAAGGAACCCTTAAGTCAGGTACAAACCCTTCTGTGGGGGATACACCAGGTGAAATACCCTCATGTTTTAATGACAAGAAGATCTTTGGGGCAGATATGGTTTACCTAGTAATTAAACCCCTGATAAAATTGAGTCCTAAATCTGACTGGTGCCTCTGCAGTAAAAGTTAGATTTGTTCAGTTCTTGTTCCATTCAGAGCCCTCATTCAACAAGCACCTGGTAGGGAACTCAGAGAGTGGAAAGGACAAAACCAAAGTGTATAAATATTCTTGGTCAACTAATTGGCAAAAATGCAGGCAGTAGCTGTCAAATCCTTCAGATAAATCTGCCTGTCTACCCTTCAGTGTTAACTTACCATTTACATGAAGCAAGTCTTCATTGTTCAAATATGAGGTTGCTCAGTGCAAGTAGCAGCACAAAAAGGGAGTAATTAAAATCCTGTAAGTAGCTGCTATAATTAAGTGATAGCTTTAAAATTTGAGATACAAAACCTTCTGCTAATATAGAAACAGTGTGCTGACCATCTTCCCTGTGAACAAGACAAAATTACATCTTGGGTGCTCATCAGAACTTTCTTCACTTGGAGATATCAAAATTTGTCTCATTTCTCTGCTTTGAAAGGAGAATTTAACAACCTTGCAACTATGAAGGTGAAGCATCTGTCTAAATTTTGTAGAAGTGCTTTTCATTGAGTTTAAAGCCTTGGGTTTCATGCTAATTGTAAAGATATTTAGTTAAAAAAGATGTGAACCTTGTCAATAACCAGTTAATTTTCAAAAGTATATGTGTAAGAAAACTGGTGGTTGTGCATCTTTGATGGCATCCATTCCCAGAAAATGAAGAGTTGCTTCTTATGTTAAGTTACTGTTACACTCTTACCCTTTGCTCATTACAAATAAAGATTTTGTCTGGAAGGAGTTGCTGCTTTTGAGCTGTCAGAGTTTTGAGTACAAGTCTTTTGTATTCCTTCAGCCTGTTGCAGTGCAGGAAACCTCCCCAGTCTCCTGTTTCTTCCTTTGCCCTGTCTTGGCATCTTCAATTTCCCTTTTTGGACAGACTCCAAGTTACTTCTCTGTGATAAATTCTTGCTATAGCACAATAGTTTGAAGTGATCTTCAACCTGGAGGCACATCCATGGCAAACTCCTTCCAACCTCAGTTGGCAACATGCAGCAGTTGTTCTGCCCTCTGACTGGGCTGTAGGATTTGGGATAAGTGGTAACAACCACTATAATTTCAGTTTCCTAACTCAGATTTTTGCCATGATTTTCAACATTAATGTGAAAGGACCATTGCATTTATACATTAGTGGTTCTCTGTGATACACCTAGAAAGGTGTTATTAAGAAATGAGACAGCTAAATCTTGAATTTTGTCTCTGACTACTATGCTACTGATAAGAATTTAATGCAGCAAAAATGCAATGATTATCAATTAATTGGTCTTGTTTTGTCCACACCAGACCCAGCACCATTCCTGCTTTTTAGCCATGGAAATGGCATCTTTAGAATTGACACTGAAGGGACGAATCACGAAAGATTGGTTGCTGACACTGGTCCATCGACACTTACGGATTTTCATTATACAGAAGAGAAGGTGTATTGGGTAGACTCTGAAAGGCGACTGCTTCAAAGAATTCACCTAAATGGCACAAAACGAGAGGTAAAGTAATCATCTCTTTGGAATTCTCCTAGTTAATGGGTGTAAACCCCTCTATGGAAACCACCTGCTCCTCGGGCACAGTTCTGCCTTTACTGTTCATCGATTAGCATTTTACTTTTGCTGATCCTGAGTCCAGGCTGTTTTACTGGCATTCACATTCAGTGCATACAGTATTTTCTGTGAATCAGGTGAAGGTGAGTTAAAAATTATGCAGACAAAGTTCAGAAAAAGCAAGGCTTTGTAGACATTAACGTTTCTATCAGTTATAGACTATTCCCTAGCATTACAATGTTGTCTTCAAGATTATTGTAACACAAGCTGACACAAATGCTATGAGAAGAATGTGCTTGAATTCCTACTCATTTTTTCTCAAACCTTTTATTGGTTTCTATGGTTGCATAAATGCTTTCAGCACTTTATTCTTTGTTCAGAAAGAACTGTGCAGTTCATTGCATCTGGCTGATTAAGAAGGGCAGACAGGCTGTTGTGGCTGAACTTTATCACTGTGAGAATGTTCTTTTGTTGGACAGAGATTGCCAGAATAATTTACCTATGTGGAGTTTTCACTCACGTACTTTCACTGATTTTAAAGGATCACGGTCCAACAGCAGTGTGTTAGGAGACTTCCATCTGTAACAGTATGGGGTTGGGTCCTTCATAGTGTGCCAGATGTGAAAAGTGGTAGCTAAATATTAATCCAGTGTATTTCTTGTGCAAAACAGTTTTTCCTTTTGCAAGGAGTCACTCAGTTCAGAGCAGGTATGTGTAAGTACAAAGACCAAATGGAAGTGATGAAAGAAAAAGAAAGAGAAATAGCTACAGGTCTGAAAAAAAAATGAAGCAGGCAAAGGAATGAGCTGGAAGGTTTCAGCTGGGTATTCTCTTTCCTGTAACAAAAGCCAGGTTTAGAGTAGTAATTAGGATTTCTCTTATCAACTCTTTTTTTCTTGTTTACAGAGACTGTGTTACATAGACAAAGGCATTTCAGGATTTGCTATTGATTGGATAAATCAAGACATTCTCTGGGCCAACAGGCAAAAAGGAACCATAGAAGCAACTGACATGAACGGGAAGAAACGCAGAGTTCTTCGAAGAGCTGTTGGTCGTCCCACAAGGATTGCCATTGATGCTGAACAAAGGTAATTTTAAAGGGGTTAGTACTTGCATTGAAATGGATTCCAAACATGTAAAGCACTATGATTGTGGTTTCATGGAATCATAGAAATGAGTTAGAAGAGATTGTAAAGGTCATCCAGTTCCAACCCCCCCACCATGGACAGGGATACCTTCCACTAGACCAGGTTGCACCAAGTCCCATTTGACCTGCCTTGGACAATTCCAGGGGTGGGACATCTAAAATTTCTTTGGGCAACCTATTCCAGTGCCTCACTACCCTCACAGTAAAGAATTTCTTCCTAATATCCGATCACAATCTACCCTCTTTCAGCAAAGTTTCTGGGTAGGAAAGCAGTATTGGAGAAGCAAAGGGAATGATGCCTGCAAATGCTGGGAGTGACTTGTGGTCCAGATCCAGCATACTTAACACATAAATTGATATGTTTTTTGGAAAAAAAGTCTAAACTGACAGTTTGCTGCTGTTTCCCTTGTTTCTTTATCAGTCTCTCTGAATATTGGATCCGGATCCACTGCTGCTGCTTAGCATCACTAGCAGTTTGGCCTTCATAGAGCTGCTCCTTTCAGCTTCAAGTAATTTATATTAAGACCCACGCTCACATGAGAGGTCTTGCTCCTCGAGGGTTACCAGTAGGAATCATTACAGTGGTCTCTCCATGCTAATTTCCCCTTGTGAAAAAACCTCTTGCATTAAAGTTGCAAAAAACCAAAAACAAACAAACAAACAAAAAAGTTTGAGCAGAACAGAAATTGAAATATTTCTATTTTGTTTAGCAAGAGCGTATCTTTGTTGCCACTTTTGATTTGCATTAAAGCTGTTCAGCAGTGTGTGCAAGTATTTTAATATTAAGGCTCATGTGTCCTTTTCTAACACATTTGTACATAAACCAATCTTCTGATGATAGCAGCATGCTAATACTCTTTGGAATCTTGCCATCTGAGTGGGATTTAGGGCCTGGACATCAGACCTACCTTTCCTCATGTTTGCAGGAGCTCTCCATGGATTCAAGAAGTTATTCCAGTTTCCTTACTGACTGCACTGCTGAACCAAGCAGAGAGACAGACAATAGTGCTTTGTGGTTAAGCTGGGCTGATTCCTGCTTCACCTACTTGAGGGAAATTGCTGCTACCTCTAGCAATAGTTTCTAGTATCTGCAGCAGTACTAGTGGTTCTAGTACCATACTGAGAAATTTTGAGTTACAGGAGAGACTAAATAACTAAACAAAGAGTGTGTAGCTGTGGTGTGATTTTGAAAATGTAGGGTTGGTGGGGTTTTTTGAAAATGTTTGTTGTGGGGTTTTTTGTTTTGTAAACATGCTTGTCTTGCCTGCAGGCTGTTATTTTTGTCTTCAGATGGTACTTCAGTTTCCAGCATACACCGAGTGTCCCTCAGTGGAAATGACATGATAAATATTTTAAAAACCACAGAAAAAATAAAGGCCATCTCACTAGATTTGATTGACACGAGGCTCTACTGGATCCAACATGACCTTGGAAAAGAGATTTCCCATATTGGATCGTGTGACTATGACGGTGGAGCTGTTCGTTTCCTCAGAAATTCTGTCCGGTGAGTTTTCCTCAGCTTGTCAGAAATGAAATCTTCATTTCAGGGATGCAGTTAAGCTCTCTTTCTCATTCTCACTTTTATTGGGTCAGTTCACGACATGAGGAGTATGAAGTGTAATGCAAATGGCCTCTAACTGTAAATGTGACATTAATGACAGGAAAATGGAAAAATGTCACTGTTATAAGGATAATACTGCCACTCAACACTCTCCATCTTCCAAGCTTTTAGCAAATGATAACTAATTAATCCTTAGAAATCCTCTCTGAGTGTTTATTAGTGGCCTTTTTTTCTGCAGATAGAGGAGCCAAAAGGAGAGATTAAATGATTTATCCAAGGTCACAGTGGGTGAGCTCAGGTGTCTGAGCTGTGCTCAGGAGCCTGAACTCCATCCTCATCTAAGCCTGTTGTCCTCCTTAGCTGCTGGCTGGGCAGGCTCAGCCCTGCAAGGAGCATCAGCAAATGTGGTGAAAACTGTGCTGTGCAAGAGAATTGTCCCACCCCATTGTCAGGGCTAAGCACAGCTGAGGGGTCTCTTTGGCCCATGTGCTTCTGGTCTCCATGCTTGCAGGGGTACAGGTGGGCATGGGGTCAGTGGGGGGACAGGAAAATGTTGCCACTGCAGTGTCTTTCAGTATGGTTGGGTTGCCACGTATGGAAAAAGGATTTCCAACAGCAAACTGAGAAAAATATATGGTTTTGTTGGGCTGATGATTTAAATATGTGGTCCACCATTTGCTTATGATGAACACAAAGTTGGCTTCTCCCTACATTGCCAGCAGTTAGTTTGGATTTTTCCTTACTTTTTTCCCTTTCTCCCTTGAGTTGCTTGTTCACTGGGGCATTAATCCTTTAGCCTGGATGATCTGGATTCCCAGTTTTCCACCTGGATTATGTCTTCCTGGAAAGTAGAAGACAAAAATGCTTCTTTCAGTATTTTTTTTTTTTTTGCTTTCTCTCTTATTTAATACTTGGCCTTTTTGTGACTGGTGCTAACTGCTATAACTGACCAGTGCATGGAAACTACATTCCTGAGATAGGAGAAGCAGAAGATGGATTTTAAGAGTGCCCTACTCCTACCACTCCATCTCCACCTTGATTTCCTCAGACAGTCAGAATTTTCAGAGCAGGTACTGGATATTGGGAAACAGTGGAACTTATCTGAACTAAATCCTTCGAAAACCAAGTTTCCCTTTTGGTTGCTGGGTTCATTGGAAACAGGGTCACACCTAGGCTTTCTCTCCCATTCAAGTAAGTCCTGACCAATAGATCATTAAACCTGTCAGAAATGCAGGTTATCAATGTTGTGTCTATTTCTTGCAAATTTTCAGGATTGTGAGCAGGAATATGTTGAATTATTTTGGGAATGTCTCTGCACCTCTTCTAATTCTCATATATAGAAGATACTATGGTGTGTGTGCATATATATACACAGAATATATATACAGAATGCATATATATATATATATATATATATATATATACACACACACAATGCAAAGAAAGGTAATCTTTAGTCAACCTGACTGAACTAGGCACTCAGAAGATGTTTGAGTGAGTAAATATGCAGGGATCAGGTAATGTGCCATTTTGCTCTCTTCTCTTGTAGACATCAATTGCTTGGTATGTCACTCTTTGCTGAGCACCTGTACTACTCAGACCTGAAGTCTGGCATGATATGGAGAGCCAACAAATATACTGGGAACGTTGTAGTCACAATTAGCCTGAAGCCATCATTTTTCCCACCAGTGGAGATAAAAATAGTACATCCGTTTAAGCAGCCAGGTGCAAGGATTGATTCTCAGGATTTGGGTAAGTAAATGTAATGTTGCTATGTGTGAGAATAATAATGTCATAAACTCTGATTCTCTGCATTAAGAATTTTCTTTGGCAAAATTCCAGGCTTCAAAGTTCTTTCCAGGCTTCAGTGGTCCACAGTTCCACTTGGTGTGTGCAGCTCCAGCTGAGTGCCAGGATAGAAGCATGCCAAGCATAAACTGCTCGTTTCATTAATCTATATACACATGCAGTTAAATGTGACTTTCTCATTCTCTTGCCTTTCTTTACGCAAAGATATTTTCATGCTTGCCTGCTAAATGCACAAAACATACAGATTTTTAACCTCCTGTCTACATTATCCTCACCAAATATCTGCTTCATTCTGGAGGTTTTAGTCCAAGGCTCATCTAAACAAGTCTGATTATTATGGCAGTGAAGGATTTTAAGCACACAGTGTGTTCCACAAGTGTATGCCTCAGCTTTGCTGTAGAATGATTTAATTAAAAGTCAGCAGGTCTTAGACAGTCTTGAAGCTGCTGTAATAACTATAGGGTAAGAGACTCCTGTTTCTTTAACAGATAGCAGTTGCAGCCCACAGTGTGAGATGGTCATCTCGCTCCCTTTCACCGTGCATCCAAAAATGAAGGAGATCCACTATCAATGGTTCACCTTCCTTGAGGATTCATGCTGAGGCAGTAGGAAGTGCAGGATGTCCAGGGAAATGATGTCTTGTCCTCTAGTCTCTGGGGAGCAGAGCATTCTTGCTCTAATGGAATAGCTTTTGTCACCAGTTTTTCTTGGGTAAGAACAACGAAACAAAGAGTATGGAGACATTTGTGTGTCAGGCAGTGGTTGCACAACTCCCAAGGGAAGACAGCCATGGATTCCCAGGGGTATAAAGACGTGGGGAGAATGTAGTATTTGTTTTAGTTCATATGAACAAAAATGAAACTGTAAATATATCTTTGAACCTTTTCTAAATAGCTACTATAAAATAGGCTTTATTTTTCTGCATGCCAACCAACAGCTTTATGCAGGACCATGCAGTCTGTGCCCTCTGAAGACTGGTCTGAGTGGGAAAATCAAAACCTTCAAAGGAACTTTCCGCTTCAAATGCTTTGTTTGCAGTGCCAAGATGTGTTGAGATGCAGAAGATAAAGTGTTCCTGGAAGTCAAGCTTACCCTTGTAAGCACAGGGAGTGTCTATTCAGAGACAATACATCATCTGTCCTTACTTTGGGGAAAATGGCTGTCCTGGCAAATGGAAGCACACTTTGTCTACTGACACGTTTGGTGCTTTCACATAGAGGAGCTAGGGAAAGAAAGTGCAGCTTAGTTTTAGTGACTGTGGGCACTTAGCCATTATTCTTCTCTCAGAAGATTTATTTAACTTCTTCCACTGGAGCATTTTGCTTTCTGGCATTTCTCTTTCCATGGAAAAGGGCTTTCCCTGCTCTTATCAATGTATAACCTACCATTGTTTTCAAATCTATGTATATTTCCAATGTGTTTAGTAAATATTTGTATGATAGTTAGGGTTGTGAGCAGTAGGCTTTTTAAAAAAAAATCCAAATAACTTCTTGTAAAAATGTCTGGGAAGTGATGGAGTAGAAAGAAGCTTAACAGGCTGAATCCAGATGAACCTTTTGGACTTTGTATGTGCATTGCTTGGCTTATCCAATGCAAGAATGGGGATGAAAGGAGGACTAATGAGCCTGGAGTTCAAATGAGATTTATAGCTGATCTTACAACAGAGAAACCTGGAGATAAAAGCATACCTAGACTAATTGGATGCTCTGTACAAGCTAAGAAAATGTACATTGCAACGTAGTGTCATCTGTGAATTATCAAACCTTCTTTAAAGCAGATAACTAGTGAGCTCCTTCAGATGAAAAGGGAACTTAGGAGAAGTGTGCAACTCATATGATTTGATTTTTTTACTGGAATTTGAATTATTTACTTTGCTACTTAAATTTCTCACCTCTCCTCTTTCTCTTTCAAATGACTTTCTTGCATTGGTCAGGGCCAATAAGTAGAGAGAAGAGAATTAATTCATTTATGGGTTTGTTGTAACCTCACAGAATGACTTTGGTGTGGCACTTTTAATTATGGCTCATGAAATACCTGAAATACCTTAAAATTTCAAAGACTGTCTCTGTAATGCTTTGAATCTTTCCTAACAGATTAATGATATTCAGTACACTTGGATTTTTTTTTTTTTTTTGAGAAATTATATAGTGTTTCTTTCCAGTGTAAGATACTAGCATCAGGCTAATATCTGAGTATATGTATTTGTAAGACAGGTGATGGGAGCGGAAAAAACCCCACAAAATACAGATAAGTTAGTAAGTGTGGTTTGTAATGATGTTCTTCCAGAAAACATTACATTATAAACTTTATGATTCATAATTTAATCACCATTCTCTTTAAGCTTTGAAATGAGCTTGGGTTTTTATGTATTGATATGGCTACATAGAGCTCTAATACTTATTCAGTTAAAAATTTTTATCTTCTTGAGATTGTCAAGCAAAACTATAGCTTCTGGTCTTTATTCTGTAACTCCCAGGTGTCTTAGGTCTTTTTAGACCACTTAGATCAATAATGGTGTAACCATGGGGAGACAAATCAGAAACAATGATAAGCATATGATGTTGTCTTGTTTGTGGATTCTGTTTTGTGGTTGCATGCACTTGTGCTTTGCCATTCCTAACGAGTTCTTTATTTGAAGATTAGACTCTCCACTAATGTTCCTGATTCAGTTGCAGTAGAAAAAGATGGTGTCCAATCCAATACAAAATTAATTCTACAAAACAAGAGGCTCTCCTAAAACCACACAAAATTCAAGTCTCTTAAAAGATAACATGCTAAATAACATATATAATAGCTACCTTGTCATCCATTCATAATTTTACATGTAATGATATGACCTTTGCTAGAGAAGATTTAACCAGTTAACCAAATATATGCAAGGTGTCTGTGCCTGTAGCCAAACTGCAATATCTGTCTGGAAAATTATATGTTATTACTTTTATAGATGTGATCTCTCATTCCACCAAGGGGCCAACATTTTCTCTGTTGTGGCTAGCTGAAGAGTAAACTTGCATCTTAAATATTATTCAGTTTTCCATCTCTTGGAATTTAGATTGTGAATTGGAAACAGCACAAGAAAATTGGTCACATGTACATTTTTTTGTGTGTACAAGCCCTTGACATTTACGCACACAGCCCAGGGCGAAGACAGCGTTTTGTGTGGCTGCACACCCACATTCAGTAGCATCAGTTTAAACAGAAATAGTTTTGGAGACAAAAATAAAATCATGGGTGCTGCATATCTGTGAAAGCACCAGCCCTGAAAGATAGCTGAATACACACATGAGGCTCTGCATATCCTTCCCATGAGAAAGAATACTACGGCAGCCTTTCCTGTGAAGCAGGTGAAATAAGAAGGCTCCTGGGGACCTGTTGGGCACGTTTTTTCTTCTTTGTTTGGAGAAAGTTTCTGAGTTTGAAATTTGTATTATTTATATTTATCATATTTATGATTTATATTATTTATATTTATTATATAAATACATTTATAATGCTTGTGTTTCTCATAGATCACACCAATACTTAGATTATCTAGAATACACCAATATCTTTTGCCCAAATGAAGCACACAGTCATTATAATCTCTCCAGTTATCTTTTTTATTAAATTATTTGAGTAATAATACTCCGATATAATCTCCAACAATAATAACAACAACAACAACAACAACAGTCCTTGTATGCTTGTCTTGAAAATCTGTCTTCTTTCTTTTTTGCATGCTGCTCCCTCTCTGTTGTTCTTATTTCTGAGTGTTTTACAAAGGAATACATAAAGCTGTGCAGGACTGGGGATGTAAGAAACTTGAATTTTCCCTTTCATAGTCACTGTAGGTATGGACTCAAACCAAACCATCCCCTAGTTCAGGCCCTCTCTAGATCTGCTTGTGCTGACATAGAGCTCAGAACAATCATTTGCACACACCTACTCCTAGTATTCCAAGTACCTTCATTTTTACAGTGATTTTTTTTTTTTTTGCCTGATTTTACCAGTGGGAAAAAAATGAAGTTATTTTGTATTAATATGAAATTCCTCAGCTTGGCTGAGCAAGCAGATACTGAGAAGAAAATACAACTCTTATAATCCTTCTACTGGAAGGTTAATATGATAAGAACTCAATTCTACTTACACTGTAATTGTTCTTTCAGAAAAAGGATTCTGTGATTTGAACAGAGGAAAGTGCAGAAGAAGAATCTGCAGGCCAGACTCAAGGACTCATCGGTGTAAATGTTCCAGTGGCTTTATTTTAAGTCGAAATAAGCAGTTTTGTGAAGGTAATACATTAATTTCTCATCGTCTTTATTCCATCACATGAAAAAACCCCTTTGTTTTTTACTTATTATCTTGAATTTGAAAAATTACTACGCGCTTTTAAAAATTTCAGTATGCCATTTCAGTTTTGTGTCCTTCTGAAGCAGTTTAAAAGGAGATCTATGAAAGTGTCACAAGTGCTATTCTTGTGAGAAATTTTGGTCTTTGTCTGAGTAGGTAAAGGAGCTTCAGATAAGTAGAAATGCTTATGTGTGCTAATTTAATTTTTAAATAAGGATGAAACTGGATGTATCACCAAAGATGAAACATTGAATAATCCAGCACCAAGATGTCTGTCTGAAGTATCATTTCAAAAAAGACAGAAATTCTTAACATGCAGCTAAACATTTTAATCTGGATTTTTTTATTAAAAATCTAAAATTGTTGTTAATAATAGATAACATAATACTTTTTAAAGCATCTCTTTCACTACATGACCAGATTTTATAAGACATAATGGCATCAGAATTCCTAGCTTACAGGATTTGCAAACCTACCTGAGCATCAGCATTCCATTCTCAAGAAATTCTCAGGTTTGACTTCTGAATTTCAACTTTTAATACACTTATGTTTTGAATCATGTTAAAGCCAAATTTTTAAAAATAATTTTTGTTTTAAGAAGGTGTCTAATGTACATTTTTTGGATGTGCACAGGATTTAAATGGCACTGGAATCTGTATGGAAAGGCATCTTCTTGAAAGTCCTATAGGCACCTGTGCTGGACACATGGAGCATGAGTATGTTTTGCTAGAAAGTTTTTAACACTGATTTGAACGAGGTTTGCAAACTTGTTTCCTTATGGTTCATTAGGAAAACCACATTTCTGTGAAATGAATGCAAAAACAGGATGTACTTTTTCAGGCTGTTACTTTGTTTCATGAATCTATTCCCTAACATTTTCTGATGGCAGTATTCTGACACAGCAAGCTCGTTGTTTTTACAGACATTAATGAATGTGGCTTCTGGAATCATGGCTGCACTTTAGGCTGTGTGAACATCCCTGGTTCCTACTACTGCACCTGCCCGAGAGGCTTCGTTCTGCTGCCTGATAGGAAAACGTGTCATGGTAAGGAGCTGTAATCGACAAACACCCGGAGTATCCTACTGGAGAGAGTCCAGCACTGGAACTGCTGAAAGTTTTGTGCATTGCACTGCTTGCTTCCAATCCCATGTTATGCAAGCAGGATCAGCTTAAACCGAGTGAACTGATTTCAGGTGTCGTGTTTAAGGAAGCGTAAGTTACACGTGAGGAATTGTATACGCTTCTTCAGAGGAGGAAAAAAAGCCAAGTCGTGTCTCCAGAGAGACCTCTTCTCAGATTAGGCCTGGTGACACATTCCAGGTGGATAAGCAGTTATGTGTTTTTAAATGTGGTCTCTGAATTTGGCTCACTCTGTAAGGATTTGCCCAGTCTTTGAAAGAGCAGCTCACAGCATCCTGTATTTTCTTTTCAGATCAGGGCTGATAGCATTGACATTAGTGGAATTAAATGCATATGCTCAGTCTACAAATGAATTAAGCCTTTCTGAAGCAAGTCTAGAACATAAAATGTGAAAAGCTTCCAAGTTTGAGGTCTTGGGATGTTGTCAGTCACTTTTGAAGTGAAGCTTATGCATAAACAAAGGTCCTTCTACTTTGTTTCCATGGAAATAAAACATCGGGTATAGGGCCCAAGAAGGAGTGCCAGTGAACACTAGCGAGTTCAGTGTGGATCATGGCAGGATAAGGATCTAGGGTATATTAAGTATCATTGTTGGAGAGTAAATATAGCCATAGAATCTAACAGACTCTAGCAGTCAGCCTATTTTAGACTCCAAGAGTCCTGGGCAGGGCCAGGAGTTGGACTCGATGATCTCTGTGGGTCCCTTCCAACTCAGGATATTCCACTTCTTCCTCTTTATGAAGAGGGAGACAGGAGCAGGATTCAGTGACCCCAACATGGGGGTCCAGGGTGTGTGTGACAGCTGCAGAAGGCAGCCAACTGCAGCAGAAGAACTACGGGAGGGCTGCAGCCAGAGATTATTGGGAAGCAGGGTATAATTTTGCTTCCAAAACAACATTTAGACACTGTGCAACTCACTCCTACTTTGGATGACCAGCTTGAACTGTATGCCTGCATTTTGGATGGCTCAAATTAGATGGAAAATAATGTTGTTCTAGCACAGGCTAGGGATGCAGAATGGACAGTGTGACTCCTTAACTGCTGCAGCACAAGGCAGATGCTCATGAACGATGCAGCTTGGGAGAGAGACACACAACAAGATGAGAAGTCCAAATGCTGGCCAGAGATTTTGATGCTTTGTCCTCCAAGTCTTCTATGAAGCTCTTCACCTAAAGCCACAAGCTCTGGTCAGAAAGAAACTTGAGTTTTCTGGTCCCTATTCTCTGTGTTTAGCTGGTTAGCACAGTTCAGTCCAGAGTGCAGTTGCCCTGGAGAAGCAATATCTGTAAGAGCCATGCACCATTTAAGCCAATGTGTGCAGCTGATTCATAGAGGCAGCTGTGGAAACGTTCCATTAGTTCCAGTCATATGGCACTAGAATTGGGACAGAGGTGGAGCACTGCAATGCAGAAAGTGGAAGGAGCACATCTTGTGAAACTGCATTAGAGAAATACTAAAAAAAAAAAAACAACCAAAAAAAGTTGGCACTGCAATATTTCTAACAGCAAGTAAAGGAAAGTTATTGCCAAGTCCTCACATGATTTTGCCCTTATAACTTATAAAATTGACGCTAAGGAACACGGTTTTGTTTTTGGAAGGTTCATCTCCTGTTTTGGTTGATCTTAGCTCTTTTATACTTGGAGTAGTAGGAAAGTAGTTCTTCCTCATTCTCCATGTCTTTTATACTTATTCTTTCAGTATAGATTCCTTGTAGTTTGTAAAACCAGATATATTTTTTGTGAAATGTAAGAAAGAAAGTTTTCAAAATTACTTCTATTTTGATAACACATCTTCAGAGAATTTTGGAAAATGTAAGACTGATTAAGTATAATGACTTCAGGACTCAGCAATTTTGTCTTTCTCCGGGGCTGTAATTAGGAGAAGGTGGAGAAAAAATTTGGAAGAGAAAAAATTTGGAAAAGAAAAACAGAAACACAACATAACAAACCACAGAAAGACTGCAGAAGTGTTGTACTCTTAATATCACACTTTTACTTATTTATAAGAAGAAATATATTTTCCTTACTTTTTTCCCTTCTTCTTTTGCTATTTAAGAAGGTGTTAACATCTCTTACTGGGGGCTTAGTAAAAACTTTTATTGTCATTTAAGATTTTTTTCCTCCTTAAATTACTGTAGAGCTAATTACCTGTACGAATAATGACACTGGATGTAGTCACGGCTGCCTTCAGACATCTGAAGGTCCTGTTTGCTTTTGTCCAGAAGGATCTGTACTCAAAGTGGATGGCAAAACATGCACAGGTGAGTAACATTTTTCCTAGCTGAAGTGACTGCCAGGCTCTCTTTATCCTTGGCACCAAGAGCCAGAAGTGAATGAAGGCATTTTACACTCAATTTGAAGAGCTGTAAATGATTGTACAAGATAATTGAACATAAGGTGCTGCTTTGAGCGCTGACATGAGCAGTACTTATCTTCATTTTTAGTAGATTTTTAGTAACAGCAACATCCAATATTCACTAGCCAAGTTCCTTTGTTGTCAACACAGATCAAGGCATGCTGGAGACTTTTGTTGTGAGAGACATCTAAAATTTATACTTGAGAGGACATATATGAACAAAATTAAGGCTTGGGTGAAACCTGAAGATAATTTTATTGACATAATGCAGCCCAGGTTCAGAGTCACTTTAACTTCCCAACAAATGGAATTTTTTGCAGTCAGAATACTTGAAACTGCTATGCTCAATCTGTCATTCTCCATTTCAGCAATTTTCCAAAATCAGGGGACTGTAGCTTCTCAATTGCATCTTTTCAGTCTTAGGGGTCAAGATAGCTCCATTACTGACAGCCCTATGCTGTGAAAATCCTCTTTCCCTTTTAATGCCTTTCATATTGTGGACCATACTTTATGCACAGATTCAGTCAATATTTCTGTTTTGCTAGCTCATGTTGGTATTGAGAATATAACAGAAAAAAACCCACAAAAGAATAGTTTCTTTTTATATGAAAACTTGGTTTGTTTTATTAGAGAGTATCGATCTGTCATCCCAGCCTAATTAACTTCTGTTTGTTTGCATGGAGTGCAAAGTCTGATAAAATTTATTACTCTGTTATAGATGGGATGAGATTTGCATGGGAGAAGAGCTCTCTGAAACACACAAAAACCCCTCTCTTTTTATGTATCCCACCCTCCCGCCTTGTGTTACAGCACAACATCTTGTGTTATAAGTTTTCAGGAAAACTCTGGAACAAGTTACTACTAATTTGTTTTCACTTCAGTAGGCTTCTGCTTTCAGCAAGAGGCCTTTTGGTAAATCTACCAGTCACTACCAGAGATGACTTGCACTGTAGAAATCCTGAGCGGGGTGACACATTCTCTTATACCTCTGATTTTGTTGTATTTTATTTTTTTTTAGAACGGCACAGTAAAATTTTACAAATGCTCTGTTTAAGGTTGTACATCTCCAGATAATGGTGGCTGCAGTCAGATATGCTCCTCCTTAAGCCCATCCTCCTGGGAGTGTGCTTGTTTTCCTGGATATAAGCTTCAGCGAGACAGAAAGCACTGCACTGCTATAGGTTGGTGTCTTGGTATGCCTGCATATTTCTGTCAATAAAAACAAAACCTTTTTTGAGTTCTTTAAGGTGGATGACACAGCTGGGATCCATTTTTGCACTGATTTTAGGTTACTCTGTGAAACTTGGGACGTATTAGTTGTTAGGAAAGACAACCTATTTTGGAAATAAACCAGTAAAAGCACCAGTATATGGCTCTGTCTCCTTCACAGGAAGTTCAGTCTGTGACCCATCTTCAACATTTCTCTCATGGCTCCCATACTGTGGAGGTCTGTCCTTCATTACACAAGGTTTTGTGCCTTCACATAAATATGTGCCTTCACATAAATAGTTGCTGCCCAGTGTTCCAGAACTGGGGCTGAAATCTCTGTATTTGGAGAATGGGGTAGGGATAATCTGTTAAAGGACTTTCCATTTAAGGATATTTCTCCCTCACTGGCTCCAGGAAGCTGAGGTCCTTGATATGCATTTTGGATTCCAGACCCTTCTGTTCCTTCTGAGAAAAGGGCAGGCTCCAGTCGTCAGCAAGGTATAAGGAATTGCCAAAGAGAAAGGAGGAAAAAGAAGTTTTTGATTTGTGCCCAAAATAAGGAGAAAGATTTTTTTGTTTGTTTGTTTATTTTTTGGATGACAGTATCTTTCTTGCTTTTACTACAGAAGACTTCTCCATATGCAAAATTCAAGTTATTCTGGCATTTACGGTGATGCTGTGAAATATAGAGAGATGATTGCCTCGAGGCTAAGGCACTCAGTGTGAAATGCAGCAGGACTAGTGACTCCTCTTGTCAGAAATGTTGAGGCTGACGTTGTAAACTTATATTCACACTTATCTTTAATTTCTTGGGCAAGGGGAGTGTAGGAAAATTGCCATAATTTCTTTTAGCTTCTGTTCCTTATTTTGTCTTTTACTGTTACTTATTTACACCACTACTTAGGTAGTAATGCAAGCTGGAGATCACTTTGAACTTAGTGCAATTAACATAATGGCAAATTTTAATTGACAGGTCCTAAGCCATTTTTGTTATTTGCAAATGGCCAAGATATCCGCCAGATGAGTTTTGATGGAACAGATTATACAAGTTTACTTGACTGGCAGATGGGAGTAGTCTTAGCACTGGACTCTGACCCGGTGGAAAATAAGGTAAGGCATTAAAAATGAGAGGATTCTGGAGTGTTGCAAGGACAAAAGGATTGAGCTTTCATGTGCCTTAACCTTTCCTCTGTCAGTGATCTGGATTACGCATTATGCTGCTCGTTGTTCTGCTGCCTGTCCAAGAGCACAAGGGGTACGGGCTGCCAAACATCAGTTGAAGAGTTTCATCCTTTAATTACTTATTTTTTGTACATTGAAAATGATAATTCGCAGAGAATTTGGATTTCTAAATTCATTTCAGGCATGATTTCAATTTTAAAGAATTTGTGAGATTGATAAGCTTTCTCCATTAAGACTGCAGTGTTGTTTTCTGGAAATATATTGTGGGGTTTTTTCACTGTGTAGTTGTACACAATATAAAAGGTGTCTTTTATTCTATACAGCTGAATCTGTATGATCCCTACTAAATGTTGGAGTAATCTTAACAAGAATTATTTCCCATGTTCTGATATTATTGAGCAAAACTGCTGAATGCTCACAGAGTCTGTTGCTCTTCCAAAATGTGTTCCTCACATGCTAGATAGTGCTGTTGGAAACAGAAATCTTACCTGTATAAAGACTTGTTTGTCTGTGTGGCCACATCCTAACATCCAACTCCTTGCCTGCAGAGTTGGGAAGAATAGGAGTTCAGCTCTGCTTTGCTAGCCCTTCTGTGGCAGGTAGTTATATTTTCCCATGGAGAGACTTATTTACACTGTAGAAGGGTTGCAAAGGAATACTGGATGGTACACTGAAAGCTGATGAGGAGCTCAGTTAAGTTGTTGGAAGCACCTCAAGGCCCAGATGGACACAGCTAAACAAATGTGAATGTTACCAGATCTGCATGTACATGAGGAGCGCTTCAGGTGCTTCTGGAGCATCGCCACTTGCTCCTGAAATAGGGCCCTGCTGGAGAGGCAGCAGCTGCCCTGTGCTGAGCCAAGGGTGGGTCAGCTGTGCCAGTGGCTCTGGTGTGCCCCTGGGATCCCCTCCTGTGCTGCTGGGTGGGCAGTACACAGGTGGGGGGCCATGCAGGTCCAGCCAGGCTGCAGGAGCTGGTCGTGTCAGCACACAGCTGAGTGGGAAGGCAGCACCCCATGTGCTCCCAAGGTATTGAACTAGCTGGTCTAAGGCTAGAGGCTCCCTCCTGTTCTGTTTGACCTCATGGTTAGCTTCAAAAAAAAGTTATTTGCTTCACTGTTACCATTTCCAAAGAAAGCCTCATCACTGCTTTTCGTATTGTTGTGCCATACAGTGTTTGCCTCCCTCTGGTATTGGGATACGGGACAAGATTTACACATCCTTGGAAAATGCAAACCCAGTTTCCCTACCAGCAAAGAACTTTTCTTTTGACCCCAAACTAAGGAACCTCTTCTGCAAATGTTGAAGCTTTACAGAATAGACACCTAGTAAAAATTAAGATAGCTGCAGGATGAAAGAGTGGAACAAAATAGAAGTAAATCTTGTAACTCCTTTCCCCTTTTGCAGCTCCTTGATATACATAGAGTGCTACTATCTTCTCCACACTTCTCCCTTTTCAACATGAGCAGCCAATGAAATGATGTGCTTCTTTCTGCCTGTTCCTACTTTTGCTGCCTCGGCTGGGCTTCATGTGAAGTAGCTGCTGGCTGGAACAAAACCACAGGGTATTCAGAGGGCTGTATATAGGGCAGCCAGGATTTACAGCTAAGCACAAGCTGCCTGTAGAAGTCATCCTGGTTGAGGGATAAGTGCCTTTTTATTTGATCAGGGATCATGGGTTACCTGTGCAGCCTTTTGTGAATGAGCAGTTTAGGGAATTTTCCAGATGAAAAACGTATTTTAGAAATGGAGTTACCACACAGGGGAGGTAGAGTCAGAAGTGAGATGAGAACTAATGGCACCTTGTCTGTCATTTATTGACAGATCTACTTTGCCCACACCGCCTTGAAATGGATAGAACGAGCTAATCTGGATGGCTCAGATCGTGAAAAGGTTATTCATGGAGCTATGGATACCCCCGAAGGCCTCGCTGTGGACTGGATTAACCGTAAACTGTACTGGACAGACAGAGGGTACATGCCCCACAGTGCATTTATGTTGAAGCATGCCATAAAATATTTGGAATAAATGACTGGTGATACAGAAATAGCTGAGATATCACCCTAATTCAGTAGTGCTTCACATTCTGATTGGGTAGTTTTAGTCTCAAGTATATACAGCTGGAAGGTTCTTTAAAATTAAAATGCTGGAAGTTCGCTTGCAGTCTGCTATTGTATTTTTATCGTTGTCTTTCCAAGAAGCAAGGGTTTGGACTCAGCTGCAAGGAATCTAAAGTATGCAGTGCATATATGCATATATACATATATGTATGTGCATATGTGCATGTGAATATATTTCCTTACACTCTTCTTTATATACATACACTGCGTGTGAGTGTGTGTACAGGTATATCTTTGTATATACATATATGCATATAATAAAGAATATTACTGTACTGAGTACATCTTGGGGCAGAAATCAGTGTTGTTGGCAGCTAGAATCATGTTATTGGAGAGTCTTTGTCAATTATCTCTGATAGAAGAGGAATTACTGCTGCCAGACAATGTGATCATTTTTCTGCTGACACCTAACCTTATATGCAGAGGGAAGCAAAACTGACCTTTGATGAAAAGGCAGTTTCAGATCACAACAGATAATGAAGACTCCTTGAAGAGTGGTCATGACCTTTCAATATGATCCATAATTCATTAGCCAATAAAAAGTAATTTTGAGTGTTTTGATCACCCTCCTTCTCCATTTTAAATATTCTGCTAGTCCAGTTCCTTGCTTTTAGGTACAGTATTGTCACATGATTGAGCTGCTGCAGAAATATGCCAGTGTTTCTTGTGGAATGGGAGATTATTACTTATGCCTCTACATAAGGCATGAGTTCAGGGAGGATAGGAGAATTTGAACCTGCAACTTCCTTCTCTCCCACTGCATTTACCTGTTTGTACTTCACATTTGCAAGAATATATTTCTCCTTCCAGCTCTGTGGGGCCTTTCTTTGAAGGTTCAAAGAGGCATGGAAGGCTGTAGGCTTGCTTGCAGGTAGAGGCTGATATTTAATTGGCAAGGTGAATATTGTAGCAATAAAATCAGTTTTCTGGAAAAATGGTGAATTCAAAGATTGGCAATGTAGATTCTATACTTGACTTGGCCACAGATTTTATGAGTAATCTTAAGAACCTTAGCCTCATTCTTTCCTGCAAAAATAGATGTAATACGTAAAATGCACATTTCTACATAGATGTAAATAGATGTAAAATGACCACTGATTTCTGGATGAAAAATGCTACATAAAAGTACCATTAAAAAAAATTCTTTATACGTTTGGTAATGGTATGCAGTTAGGAGCTGGTTTTCCTCCTGACTCCTTTTAAAGCTAGCATTTATCTGTTAGTGATCAGACTTGCAATTCATTATTCACCCAAAGCAGGAAAACTTCATGCCTTCTACAGAGCAGCAGGTATTTTATCATCATGCCCTGGAGCAGATAATGAAGCTGTAACATGAATTATTTGTTGATAAAACAACTAGACATCCCACATCAGCAGGATTACTTCTTGTCACTGTGAAATGATTTATTGTAGCTCAACTAAAGCAATGCAAAATCTTAGTACATTCAGCCCAAGAAGGTAATTACAAAGATAGCAGGGAGGACCTAACAGTGCTCTGTGTGTTGCAGGAAGGTGTGCATTGAAAGGAGCAATCTGAATGGAATGCAAAGAAAAATGATCATCTGGGAGGATCTCTCCCAGCCCCGAGGGATTGCCATTCATCCATTTGCTAAGTAAGGAGTGATAAACACAATAAAACACGTAATTCTTGTGGATGATTTTTAAAAATGAGCGTGCAAGCCTTGCCCTTTTGGCGGTCAAAACATGTGTTAGTCTCTTGCTGGGTTAGTCATTGCCTTGTGGAGCTGTGTGAACTGTAATGTTTTATTGCAGGGTTTCTTTCATGAGCCAAGACATGTCCATTTCTCATATAGATTTTAGAAGAAAGTAATTGGAGCATTAATTATACTGTATGCAGTTTGAGCTAAAGAAAAGCGTGAACAACTTGAGGTCACAGCTGTAGGTGGCACACTACAAACTTTGATGGTTCCATATCTAGTAGTATGAAGAAGGTAATCACTTTTAACCAGCAGCGCTTACAAAGCTGCCCCTTTTTTTGGTCCATGTTTCACTTTCAGAGGAAACTAAACCTAATTTACTGTTCTGGAGATTTGTTGTTTTAAATGCACCTTGCATCTTCTCAGCTAGTGTTGAAATGATCCCAGGTGTTTAAACTCTTGATGAAATTCTGGCTATTTCAATCAATGGCAAAGTCCCAAGGATTTTAGTCAATATGACTGTAGTAGGAGCATTTAAAATCTGGTCCTTTAAATTCTGTTTTGATGCTCGTATCCTCCTATAATTAAGTACTGGTGAATCAAAAAGAAGCAGGTTTGGGGAGGGTGTTTTGCTAGCTTGCCTCTGCCCATAAAAGACCTGAATGAATCTTTCAGTAGAGGTCGAATGCTATAGAGACATTTTGCAGGAAAACTTTGAAGAAAGGTAGGTTCTGCAAGATTGTTTATTAGAATTATTAGTAGAGGCAAAGTGTGCAAGGGGAAAGGGAGGAGGAAACATCATTAGAACCTTCCTTTTTAGCAAGTTAATGCTGAAAGGATTAACAGACATTATGGCAATGTCCATAGCTGTAAATATTAAACAGAAATTTTCAGGAGCTCTAATTGTGAAACCCATTTAGAGCTCTTGAAAATACTGATCCTGCATTAGTTAGAGGAAAACTGCTTGTGTGACTAAAGCTAAGGGTTATTTTAGTAAACCTGAGAGAAGCAACAGATGCCTGGGGAGATGAGCCAAAACTTGACATTATTTGCAGATGTAGCGATCCCCATTTTGAGCTCCCTTCTTGCACTGTCTGTTCGTTGAAAATTAAGTGTTAAACACTCAGTGAGTAACACACAGGACTCTAGAGGGAGACCCTGAGAATCATGATTTTGTTAAAGAAAGAAAAATTCTGGACCTGATATTGGTGTAATTTTTTAAAACAACCTGCCTATTCTTGCTTGTTTTCCGTGGGTAAAGGGTAATTTTGGTTGGTTTTTTTTTTTGTTGTAGTACCCCTGTTTAGACAAGGGTCTGGCAAATTCATTGTTTTCTGTTGTCTGGGTTTCCTAAACCACTATCAGCTCTCACACGGAAAATCAAAAAGCAAATATGAAGAGCTGTGGCAGTTAACATAATCAGGAGTTGTTGTCCAAAAGTTTCATGCCAGTGAACAGAGTGAGGATTCTGCATAAGTCCCCATGCAATTACCTGGAGTCTTATGGCAAATGTGAAAAGATCAGCCACCGATATGTTTGCTTGCAGCGTGCACTTTTTCTCCTGTGAGTCAGGGCTGTATTGCTCTGATCTGACCTTTTTGCTTTGAAAGAACTCCATGGAGAGGAGGACAAACATTTACTCACTGACTTCCTGCATTCATTTCGTTTTCTGCAGGAGATTATTCTGGACTGACATGGGGGTCAGCCCGCGGATTGACAGCTCTTCATTAGACGGCTTGGATCGCCGGGTCGTGGCCAGCGCTGGCCTGGTGTGGCCCAGTGGAATAGCTCTGGACTACCTGGCTGACAAGCTCTACTGGTGTGATGCCAAACAGGCCGTGGTGGAGAGTGCAAACCTGGATGGTTCTGGTCGTCGGATTCTAGCACAGAATGATGTAGGTGAGGCTTTGGGGTTGATAATTACCTTCTGCTGCTTGTCCATGTGTGTGTGCATTTGAGAATGTGCATGAAAATTACTGGCCAGCTGCTGTGCTGTATATCCCATGCTATGCTGAGGGTAATGACAGCACTTAAATTCTTCCTTCTGTTACCCAGATGACTTTTATTCATTTTAGCAAAAGCATGTCTTTCTAACACTCTGTTTTTATTAACGAGTCACGTTGCACAGAGAACTTCTCTGCCTTCACAGAGAAATGGAAAGAATCAAAATGGTTTGCTTTTCCCATGCATGGCTTCCTAGTTTAATTCAGGTTTTGCTGTATTTATTGCATCAGTGAGTTATGTCGATGTAAGAAGAAAGGGAATTAATCTGGGTCGTTAAGGTCCTTGAGCAGCAAACCTATTTCTGCAATGTTGAACACTGGAAGGATTCTAAACACACAATAGATACCAGATGAAAAATTATTTTGAATGCTGGTAGTTTTTATGGCTAAGATTTCTACTGCTTGACACATAACTGTGTTGTTCTGGAGCAAGAAAACATAGGTGTTAGCAATAAAGAACTGATGTTGTACCATATCTAAACTAAACCATGTGTTTAAGAATCTTGTACATGGCAAACTAGTTTCTGGAGAGGACAATTCCTTTTGTTCATGGGATCTCTCAGTTTTTGTTCTTGAACAGCTGTACACTGGACAACTGGAAGGTGGCACCTCTTCGAGGTGTTCTGCTGTAACATGAATTTTTATTACAGCAGCTCCCTCTAGTGCCCCTGTACTGAGAGCTCATTCAGTAGAGCTGCATGCAGAATAGGTAAATCATTTCTGCTCTTCTGCCTAACCCCGTTTTCAGCTGTAAAGTAGAACAGCCCATAATAACCTGCCTGAGGCAAGGAAGAACATGACCATCCCTTTTGTTTGTGCAGTGCGTTGCATTTGTGCTCTTCCCGCCATCTCCACTGACTGACACTGTGCTTCTGATTTTAATCATTAATGTATTTGCAAAATAAGAGGTTAATAAACTGCTGGTCAAAGCAGGGTGCTGTTTGTGAATGGTACAAACTACGGATCCTAAAACTGTGAGGAAATGTTTGAGTGGGGACAGTATCTAGATCTTGGTCTCGTTCAAATTTAATGGGAAGAAAAGGTAAGAACCAAGATCAGTGATTAAGCTTGGGTCAGCAGAGGTAGTGAGGTGCCAACAATACACTCTTCAGCATAATATTAAAGAACACTTAAACTGTGTCTTAGAAATTTTTGTGAAGGATTTTTTTTTTCAGTTTATTTTTGAGGTGTATTTAAGATACACCAACCCATACTCCTTCCCCAAGGTTCTAATTGTCATCTGTATTGGTTATCTGTTGTTCTGTTGTTTTGTTTTCTTGTTTGCTTGCCTTTGATTTTTAATTTTTTTTAAATTTTTTTTTAGCTCATACATGTTGGGATTCCAATTTCATTACTAAAATTAAACATCATCTAGTTGAGGTCTACATCAAGAAGCAAAAGCACAGATCATAAAAATCATATGCTTAAAAAACACATCTTTCAGAGGGACCCAGACTGCAGTGGTAGAGTGCAGTGCCACTGAGGCTTTAAGGGTCCCAACAAAGCAAACCTGCTTCAGCCAAGAAGCATCCACTCTGAAGCCAGGTGTACATCCATGGAAGAACAGCGTGTGTTCTTACCTTCCATTGCAAAAAGCTTGCCCAAAAGCTACCTTGAAAGCAGGAGATTTCTGAGTGTATAGAAAAACAATTTGTAGTCCCATATGGGCTAATGACAATTTTCCATCATGAGAGATTAGAAACAGTCAGAATCATTTTGCAAAGATCTTTATGTCAGCCATTATTTATATGAAATTTTCCTTTGGATTCTGAATTACTGAGCTTAAGTCTGGAAGTCAAACTACAGATCTGAGTTTTCCTAGTGCAGATAATATTGTGCTATCAAGGAAGAGTTCCTGTGCTCTGAACTTGGGGTGAAATTTCTTGCAGCTTCTGTTAGTCCTGTAATTGTTGGGTGTCTGGTTGAAGGTGATGCCTAGGATCCTGTTGTCATTGGTGAAAAGAAAGGAAGTTACCAGGATGGCCTATTGCCTGCTGTGGTTTATGTTAGCTGGCTACATGCCCCTGCATTGCACTTGTGTGTACTTTTGGCCCTTGCAGAGGCCACACACTGGCTTTGGGACCTTACCAGGGGTCAGGGGCTGCAGTGTCTGCAGCTCCCAGGCTACCCCATGCCAGGATGCTTGTGCAGGATGACACATGCCCTGAGCTCCATTCCTCCTTGTTTTTGGAGACTGCAAAACGGGCTGTGTGCCTCAGGAGCTCTCTGCCAGGCCACTTAGTGGCAGAGGAGGGAGGCACTCTGGTTCTGAAAGGCTGGTCCCAATGCTTCCTCAAGAAACGATGATATGTGAGGTAGGAGCATCTCGTGAACTGGATCTGGTTGGAAGTCACCAGAAGTATAGAGCGTGCACTGAGCCAGGCAAGTGTCACAGCCTCCTTTGCTAAGAGCACAGGTGACATGTTCCTGTGGCCCATTGTTCAAGGACACTTCTCCTCCTCCATGGGAAATCAAAGTGGAGCGCTGGCTGTGGCTAGGCCAGTGTTCAAAGTTGATCTATATGCAGATACCGCCTTCCTTTACAGGGTTTCCTGTGTATGTCCTGCAGCTGTGGAAATGATAACCCTAATGTCTTTGCAGGCCACCCTTTTGCTGTAGCGGTGTTTGAGGACCACCTGTGGTTTTCTGACTGGGCTAGGCCGTCACTAGTGAGGGTGGACAAGAAGACCGGCCAAAACAGGGTACGTCTGCGAGGCAGCATGCTGAGACCCTCATCAGTGGTTGTAGCTCATCCTTTGGCGAAACCAGGTATACTGCAAAAGTTAAGCAGCCATTCCCTTCCAGCCTCCTCTTGTTCACTGGTATCAGTAGAATAGATGTCCTTGGGTCGAGGATTATCTTCTCAGAAACAGGCTCTTTAAAAAGCCTTGCATAGTCAGACTGGCATTTATTGAAAGCATCATCTGGGCATGTGTCCCAGGAATGCTGGCAGATTTATGTTCATGCCCAAGAATAGATGCTGATCAATTGCCATGAGCCTACCACAGTCTTCTAATTCCTATTTATCCTAGTCTATTAGCACCCCCCACACACCAATAATAACAAATGACATGGGGAAAGATTTTGTGAGATTTATTAGTTTTTGATCAAATAATTTGATTTTCTGTTGGGAACAATCTCCCTGTAAGCAGAAAAGAGTAATTCAATAGATCAGGATTGAGAGATGGTAATAACAGGTTCCTTATGTCCTTGACATACTAGGATTCTAAATATTAAAGGAGAAACAATAAAGGAAATTTAAAAAAAAAAAAAAAAAAAAAGAAAAAAAAAAGTGGTACATGAATTAGATACAGAGTACATGAATCTCTTTTCCTGACAAGGCCTAGGTGGTAATATCTATGCTTTACTATATGCATTTGTTTTAATATAAAAATAAAATAAAATCCTAGTTTTTTCAGTCCTTAATCTTTTTCCAACTGCTTCAACCCTGCATGCCTAAACAGAGATGTTGACTGAAGAAGCAGCTTGTTAGTTTTTCTATTTTTCTTTATTAGGGGCAAATCCTTGCGTTTATAAGAATGGAGGCTGTGATCAGATCTGTGAAAACAGTTTTGGAATTGTCCACTGCAAGTGCCATCCAGGATTTTGGAAAACTCAGGATGGAAAATCCTGTCATGCTCTGGATTCTTCCAACTCAACAGCAGGTACAGTCCTCCAGTTCCCAAAAAGATCCCCCTCAAACTCTTGAGGATCCTTACAGGTAGCACTGGAAAAATTCACCTTGCTCTAACATAAGGAATGATGGTTCCTCTGAAGAATGGAAATGCTGGAATGTTGTCCTTGGAACAACAAGACAACAGACCTGTTGTCTGACCACTTTAAATTTTCCCTTGGCATTTTAGCGGGGAAAAAGGTCTGTGCAATGCTGACAAGCATTGTGAGCAGCAAGTCATGTTTCTTCTCTTTTGTATCTGAGAAAACTCACCACTGAGTGCTTTTAGGAATAATTTGATGTCAGAATCAGGTTAGTCTGGGAGGATACTGATGTTTATTTTAAAAGGAAACCACCATGTTTATTGGAAAGTAGACAAGTATTTGAGAATCAGAAGGCTGTTTCAGTAGATTTAAATAGTCCATGTCACTTTTTTCTTGTCTTTTTTAGGAAGAGTCTCTCTGCACAAGGAGGTAATGCCAATCCCACAACCAGAGACTGTGCTTCAGACCACTGGGATTTTTAAGGATGCAGACAAGGTGGAAAAGCAGAAAATAGGTTTTTTTATGGCTGAAATCATGGTATCAGGTAGAGTCTGATGGTTATCTTTCTTATGCTTACTCTGAGGCTCTGAACTGATATATAAAGCAGAAAGAAGTCACAGACTTTAAAGAAAGAGAGGCTCATTGTTGAGACTGGTGGTATTCATGCTCTTGCCCTTCTAACAAGAATTTGTGTCTGTGCAATTATTCCAGGTAGGACTGCTTTTTTGTTTGTGTCTATACTCCTTGGCTATATCAACAAAAATTGGTAGTATTATCCTGGCATAGAGAACAAACATTTCTAATTTGGAACACTTGAGAAAGTCCCTCCCTTAGGTTTTTAAGTGTATTGCATTCCTCTAAAAAAAGTTAAAATAAACCCATTGAATTCTACGTATCTTTGATGACACTAGATCATTAAATTTTGCAATAGCTTTTGAACAAAATATTCAGAAATCCTGATAATAAATGACATGTCAACTCCATTTAGACAAAGGGAACTGCTGCAGTGATTGTATTGGCTGGTCAGTATTAATCCTGGAGAGCTAAGTTTCAAACTTTCACTGTGTGTTCTGGTTTTCTTAGTTGTTTGTTTCTCTGTAATGTAGATATACAAAACCTCCTTTGTTATTTCAAATACATATAATGGTTTTGTTTGTTTGTTTGTTTGTTTTACTTATGCTGTAGATGAAGATGACTGCACTGCACTAGAATGCTATGTCAATGCAGAGTGTGTTTTTCTGGAAGATGGTGCTATGTGCCAGTGTTTGAAAGGATTTACCAGGAAGGGGAAATCGTGCTATGGTAATAAAAACATTACTATAACTTTTGAAAAATTGTGGATTAGGGGTGGAGGAAGAAAAAAATCTATCTCCTTTCACATTGGCAGCTCGGCTGTGTGAGGCATCAGAGAAAGGTCAATAGTATGAAAGGGATGATGAGCAGAGAGCATGTGAGATGAAATGGATTTTTTTTCCCCTCGAGCCATGAGTGTTAATATTAATCCTATTAATATTAACAAGCAATAACAGGGATAATATAAGTATAATGTATTTATTTGTAAAAATTGACTAATTATGAAAGCTCAGTCCATAGATATGATAGCTAATGTATAATTTAGACATAAGGAATCTCTTAAAAATTAGTATTCTTGATGTAATGTTTATATAAAAGTGGTATTCTAGTTCCTTTCTAGCACTAGAAAAAGACTCTAACAGCCATGCAAAATATTGCTCAGGGTGGTCTTTAAGTTTTTGGACTTATTTGCAACATGAATGGAAGAACTGTTTTGCTTTCACAAAGGTCAAGAGAGGAAGGTGTTAGAAACAGAAAGAAAATACCATTTGGTGGCTAAGCATGAAGACTCAGAAAAATCTAAGTTACTATGAAAAGGGAAAAAATTATAAGCTGAAATGGGCATATATATTTTTCACTGTAGTGTTTTTCTTTTTTTAAGCCTATGTATTTCATAAAACAGTCTCTAAATGCTCTTAAAGGTCTTTTCCAACTTAGTGGAGTCTATGATTCTATAACATAAAGCTATTTTTGAATCAGATAATTTCCTCTGAACAGGTTTTTATTAAGCAAATGATATTTGTGATCTCCAATTGATAGTTTTGGGCTGACTCTCTTGTATTTTAGAGCACGCCCATCAAATTTCATACCAAAAATGACCACAAAAGCCCTTCTCTTCCCAATTGCTTCCAATGCACAAACGCCAAGTGACAGCACAGTCTGAGAGGGATGCATGGTGTGATGTTTCAGTTTATGGGTTGAGGTGCTGGTTTCCTGACCCCAGTGGTCCTGTCCCTCCTTTTGTCCCGCAGACGTTGACGAGTGTGCTGCGCGCGTGGACCGCTGCAATCGGAGCGTGTCGGCCTGCATCAATACGGAAGGGGGATACGTCTGCAAGTGCCTGGAAGGCTACACTGGAGATGGACTCCATTGCCACGGTATGGGCACGTGTGAGGGCTCTGCTCTGCCTGGAAGGCTGAGGCATTCCTGCCTTTGTGATTCCTTCTCCCCTGTTTGATGTGTGGTAACCTCAGCAACTGTTCAATATGCAAAGCCTGTAGTTGTCAGTGAATATCTTCTCTCAGTGTTTGCACTCTTTTTAGTAGCTAGAGAAGGAGAGGGAGGAAGAGTGAAGGGGAGGAGGGAAGTGGAGGTGAAGCAGTAGAGCTTTATTGGAAATCGTTGCCATGAATATAAACGAAAGCAGGTATTGAGTGTGTCATAATACTCATCAAATAATTCCAGGTCTGTTTAATAGGCATGAGGTTCAAGGTGTGACACTGACAACTTGAGTACATTTAGAGTCTTGTTAATAATCAGACCCACTGATTTTCCCATCCAGCTCTAATGCCAGGTCTTTAGTTCATTCCCTACGTCTCTTAAATTCTTAATCCATTTTAGTGGTAAATATGAACAGGAAGGTTTTTCTCTCCAGTATTTGACTAGCACACAGTTTGTTCAGAGCTTTGTGAGAGTCTTGCCTTCTCTTTTGTCCTTTTCCTTTTTTTCTTTGTAGCCTAATTCAAAGCCCATTAAGTTTAAACCAATTCTTATATAATCTTTACTGGACTCAGTTCTTCAACACCGATTAGGATGACTGAAAAATTAAGAACAATATCATTACTATGGGTAGAGTGTGGAAAGTATCAGAGGCAGAAGAACCGAGTAAGCCTTTTGCCTGCAGGGGTCAGCAACAGAGTTCATGTCTTTGAGGGTGATTGGAAGTGCAGATAGAAGTGCACAGAGAGGTGACAAGGTCCTCTTGCTCACCCAGCACGACCTAGAAGGCAAGGCCTCAAGCAGCCCTGGGCTCTTACTGTCTTACCACTATACTGTGCTATAGTTGTTCTAGATGCAATACCTTCCACTGTTATTGAAAAACAGTCGATTATCTTCCTGAAGCCTTTAAGTCCAGGAAATAGATTCTCAGCACTTTATAAAAGATGCAGTATTAATAAGATGTAGACATAACTAAAACTAATTTTGTGTTTGATGACTTGAAATGTACTGTGAAAACCAGAAACTGGTAAGTGATTTTGTGCTCCAGTTGTAAGTGCCTGTGTGCATGCACAGTGTCCAGGAATGTGATGGTATGTCCAGTGATAACACCTGATGAGTTCACACTGTGTTGGTGAAACGACATTTGTTGAAAACTGTCGCAGCCATTGTGTATTCCCCCCTCCTTTTTTAAAAAAAAAGTGATCTGAATTTTCTACACTGTTTTGAGCCAGATCCTGTTAATTTTACTGTAGAAAAACTCCCAGCAGTTTAAGCAATCATTTCACAAAAATTGGGGTAGCAGATCTGACATTCCCGGAGTAGATCCGGCACGTGTATTCTGCTGACAGTTTATAAAACGAATCAGAGGCTCCCAAACTCTGCTATGTGAACCAAAGGGTTCACCTTTGAGGGGAGTGCTTTGGCACTTAGCAGCGTGCAGGTGGCTGGAGCTGCTGCCATGGGCTTTGCAGAGAGGGTGTGGAGGCAGGAGGAGGGAGTGAGGCAGAATGAGGGTGGGAGATGCATACAAAGGTAATGTGGGCTCTGAGCCTGGAAACTCTTGTAGTCAGAGAGCTTCTTCACAGTCATTCATCAGCCTCACTCATTGAAGTATTTACACAAACTGAATAAACCTGCAGGTCTCTAGACACTTTTCTTCTCCCTAAACGCTTTTTTAGGCTGAACTAGGTGGGTGTACACGGGTGGGCAGCTCCCCACTGCCAAACCCTTCTGCTGTGTTACCGCAAGAATGCCAACATATGGCTGCAGGCTGCAAGCTGTGACTAACAATGCCAAGAGAATACATCTGGTACAAGTAAATCCACTCTTCAACTCTGCTGTACTTGTTACATTTCACGGGGAAGCCTTTCCCTCTTCCCTGTGGAGAGTTTCTGCAGCAGCACAGCATGCTCTTGCTATAGAAAGTATGCTGGTTGCTTTTCCATCAGTCTTTCCATGAAGGCATATTTGCAGAGAGAGAGGTCTTTGGTGGTTTTTCCCCACTGCCTGGGGAGCTCAGTGCTGAAACTGCTGCCCTTTAAACCGGTGCTCTGAGGCATTTCATTCTTCTAACTGCAGACTCTTTGGGTGACAGATATTGATGAGTGCAAGATGGGGTCCCACACCTGTGGAGAGAACATGACCTGCACAAATACAGAAGGAAACTTCACTTGCTCGTGTGCTGATCCTGCTTCTGGAAATGGCATTGGCTGCAGTGAGTAAATGGAGTGAGCAAATAAAATGAAGTGGCCCTAAATTAAGAGCTGTGTCCTTGGATAAAGTGTTACACCTGGAAGCTAAAGGATCTCTGTATAATAACATCTTGACCAGCTTGTGGATCCATTAGCATTGCCTTTAGGATGCTGTTTTTTGGTGGACTAAGGAGAACAGATCCAAGTTTAGTCAGAAAATATCTACATTAAGGTTCAATGTAAATTTTTACTGTCTAAATATAACAACCAATCTATCAAATGTAATTTACAATCAACAGCAGAACTTAATACTCCTTGAAAGTAACATTTTTTGAGGATAATTTCAGTCTGTGCCATTTTTCAAACTCCCTGTGCCTTCTGTTACTCTGCAGAAGGCTAGCACAGGAAATGCACATGTTTTAAGTGCCATTTGATTCTTTAGTATAAGCTTGCCTTTCAGTTCCAGTCACTAGTTGTTCAAAAGGGCTCTGAAACTCCTTAGAAAAATCTGATTACCAATTTACAGAAGGGAACTGCTAAAGGTTCAGTACTAGTGACTATCTGATCCTCGTTTTAGTGCCTCAGTGTGGTAGCAGCATTCTCTGAAAATGAGAGTAACTCATTCTTTTACTCTGTGTCAGGGTGAGTTTTACTCCAGATTGAGTGACTTTCTGGGGGGACATTGTGTGATTGGCACAGAGTGGTTTTCTTCAGAAAAAAACAAGGAAATGATGGCTTTCTTGAATAGAACACCTATCAGGATTCCCACTCCCATTTCAGTCACTTAATCTTTCAGTAGTTTCAGGTGTCACTCAGGAAATGATGATTTTAAATGATGCATGACTTGGAAGTAATGCTTCCTAGGTCCCTCATCTCTCAGTCTGATCCCATGTCTTTATAGATGTTAACACACTGTTTTAGTTCTTTGCCTAATAAGCTCTTTTAGCAAGATGAAATTTTCTTTGCTGAATGCACACACACCTGGGGTTCTCTATAATCACTCATCCCTTTCCATTCAGGCTCTTTGCCATGGCAGTTCTTCTTCAAATGAAATTTTAAAACCCAAATGTCATTGAAGGTCATGTGGCAATAAAGCTGGTGTGAATCACAGAACTGACCCCATAATTGTATAAGAATGATTAGACGTGTCTCTATTCCACGCTGCTGGAAATTCTTTGCCATGCAGATGTTTTGTTCTGACCCACAGCATCAAAGCAGGCATGAAAACACTCTTTTTCTATAAGGGCATGTCTGCACTGTGGTCACGCTGTGCAGAGATATTAGTGCTACCTTTAAAGCTAGCTAGTTTGAACAGGTGTGTAGGTGGCAGCATGTGTGGTTCAGAGCAGGCTGCAGAACTCTTTGGCAGAACCATAGGGCTCCCTGCTCCCCCAGTGATGCTGTTATCTGTACCTGAACTAGCCTGAAACAGAAAAAAATCTGATCTGCCCTTACACACAGATGCAATTAACCGGATGGCAACAGAGTAGAAACAATCTGCATAAGAATGACAAGTTGCTTGTGAAACCTTCTGAGTCTGAGATCCAAGTGCATGAAATGCAGTCACCCTTCACCTCTACCTCTCACTCTGGTAATTTGTGCATGGTAGAAATTTACTGTATTCCAAATTTGCATTAGTTGCAAAAATCATTTCAGAGGAAGCACCTAGACGGTGCCGTTTTTCTTCACACATCTAAACACACAGAACTCAGTCAATCACTGTAGGTCTTTCACTGTAAATCTAAAATCAAGTATATTTAGTAATTTGGTCTAAATTTCTGCTTGCACAGATTTCATAACAACATAAGAAAATAGATAAAACACAAGCAATTAAAAGAAATTGGATATTTTTACCTAGTTTAGTACCTTGAAGTTCTGGAACTCTTTCATAAGATTATTTTGCCGATGAGGCCAAGAGTTTGAGATGTCCTTGTGCAACCCTCTGTTTCAGCATCTACTGTTCCCCCAGCTGCTGTCAGCAGTGAATACACCACAAACGCTGTGCAGGGTGATATTGTAGGATGCCCTCCTTCCTACGAGTCCTACTGCCTCCATGGTGGAGTGTGCAATTACGTTTCTGATCTACAAGACTACGCCTGCAAGTAAGTACAGAAATTTGTATTTTTTCTGCTGAAGAATGGCACCCTTGGAATGCTACCCTCAGTTAACTGTAGGCAGTGAGGAGTTTGTCCCTGAATGATCTCTTCATCCCTCTTTTCACTCATTAGCATTGGAATCTCCTCTTTCCTGTAAGTGATCAGTGTAATTTTCCATGCATGGCCACTCCATTCACACCCGCTGCAGTCAATAGTAGGGTTGGATTTGTTCCCTAAGCACTTGGTTCTTTACTTTGGAAATAGGTTAAGTTGTTAAATGACTTGAAAGATGTGCTTGCTTTCTCTCCTGTACATGTCACTTGCACCTCCCTGTTGACTTTGCTGTTCATGTGTAGCATTCACTGGGAGGACAGTAAAGAGGACACCTCTGTCTTGTCTTCTCTGACCGGGGCCAGGGAGCAATCTTCTAGTGTCAGCATCTTCCATTACAGAAAGGCAGAACAGGGTAAGATATAACTGCCCTCTTAAAAACAGGGAGAGTTGCAATGAGGCCTCAAAACTGAGACCTACTTCGCCTCACAATATTTTTGTGAAGCCTAGTTCTGGGTTCCCCAAATGCAGGTACTGATAAAAGCAAGGAGAATCTCATTTCTCCAGAAATCAGCCTTGGTTTTGTCAATGTGACAACCTAGTCCCATGGGGTAATCATTTCTTCAAAATGTTTAGTGCTGGCATTCAAGTGTGTAACCTGATTATATTTGAAGCTATACTCAGAATCTTTCTTCAAAATCAAGCATAAAATCTTTACAACGGGACAAATCCAATGCCTGCCTCCTCCTCTGGGGTCACAGGTGTAAGTGAGGACCTATACAGAGGGTGGATGCTGTTCCAGGGTAGGCAAATCTCTCTCTGTGTCTCAGGCTTTCCTATTTTGAAATATGAGTGGTCTCCCCTCCCTACAGACCTCTGTACCTGTAAGGATATGAAAGGAATGTGTCTCATGTACATATATGGGAGCAAAGTCGATGCTTTGTGCTGTGGATTTCTTGAGCTCAGCAAGGCCCTTGGGCAAAGGCATTACAGGAGACAGACTCACAGTCATCTCTGGTACTTGTTTGCAATTTTTAGTGTAACTTTTAGAGGCATAGTAAACTGTTTTCACCTCAGAAGTTTCTTCTCCTGAAATTGAAGAGTCTGAACCTGCAGAACTTTCAGATTGGATCACCTTTTTTTAGAAAAAAATAATTTTTGGGTGTTACCGCAGGATCAGAATTCAAATGTACATATTTTCCAGTTTTGGAAGTGGAAGCGGTTAAAAAAATTTAAAAGTAACCATGCTTAGCCACGCTGTTGGGGTTTGTGGGTGGGCGTTTCTGGATTCTGTCGCCACTGAATCCTCACTAGATGGCAGCATTCATTCATGTAGGCTCTAATGTATTAACTACCAAAGGGAAGGATTGGAAAAACATTATCCAGCAAAAATCACATACTGAATGTGATTTGTATTTTAATTAATAAAAGATCTTGCAATAGAAGGTAGATCTGCCATCATGTTTGAAATTCATTGTAATTTAACATTAACAAATTAGCATTTTTTCTGCCTTCCAGAACACAGGCATTCTAAATTGTAATAGAATGAGAGTGCTTGTGCCTGACTTAATAATGAATGCTGATATAACGTTTTCATGACATTAGGTAAAAGCTGCTGCAGGTCAAATCCTGCTTCTTTTTTTCATTTGACTAGCTCTCAGAGCTGAGTAAAATTAGACCAATTAGAATTGTGATGAGTCGAGCCAACATTGTTGAGGGATTGTTATGAACTGACCAGACTTTTCATTTTTTTCCATTTATTATTTATGTGTCTTGCCTTGCATAGTAAGACTAGGCTGGGATTATTTTTGATGTATTTCTCACTTTCTAGTAATTTTGATTTGAGGGTTTCATGCATTGATATTTCTATGTTGGGTCTTACAATGGTGAAACCAAACAAATAAACAAAATCTGCCTACAGAAGAAGCTTATATTAAAAGTAAGTTTTGAAGATATTTCTATACATTATGCATGGGATTTTAAAAACATTTTCATGCATCTCTCATTTCAAAGTAAAGATTCAGATTAAAATTTGATTCTCTTAATCAGACCACTCTGAAAATATGAATCAGTCCTGTACTGCCTTCTTTAAAGAGAGGGGAGCTTCCTGCTGAAAGAAGTTAAATGGAAAATCCTAGGGAAACACTAATCACACAGCAGGGTTTACAGGATTTAAGAAAATTTTTTCTCCTACTTTTTACCCATAGGAATCTGGTAATGACAGCCTCCCTGTATGATTCTATAGGCAATTCAATACCAGTAAAAAAAAATTAAAAAAAAAAAAGAAAAAAAAAGAAAAATACTTTTTATTCTGGATTCTACAGGTTTTGACAGCATTCCTTTGAGATAATTTTGTCTTCCCCACTGCTAAACTCAACCAGATGTTTCTGTGGTGGTGCTCGGTGGTGAATGAATGCACAAGGTGACTGGAGCGGTGGTCAGTGGCTGTGCCCTGCCACCTCTGCAGCGTGTGCCCTCTTTCCTTGGCAGCTGTGTGACGGGCTACGTGGGGGAGCGCTGCCAGTTCAGCGACCTGGAGTGGTGGGAGCAGCAGCGCGCCGGGCGGGCCAAGGTGCGGAACATCGCCATCACCGCGTGCGCCGCCGCGCTGGCCCTGCTGCTGCTGCTGCTGGGCCTCCTGGCTGCCTACTGCCACAGGTACTGCTGCCAAGCACGGCCAAAACGTGACATGCTCCTCAGCTCGTGGGAATTCCTCCTCTTTTGCTTTTCATTTGCTGGATCTGTGAACAATACGGAAAGTTCTGGCACGTCCCTTGTCCGCAGAACTCACGTTGGTGTTAGTGAGCAAACACGCTTGGAGGGAAGAAGAATAGACTTTATTAGAGCTCAGGAGCATGTCATTTACTTCTTCCTGGGTTTCCCTGCACAACTCTGGAAGTCTGAAACTGTCATGGTAGGGGTTGGCCCTTCTCCGCCAGCTATTCAATGGATTGACTTTTGTTTCCCATTCAGTGTAGAATTCCACCTGAGAATTTCTTTGCCGTTGAGAAAAACAGCCTACTAACCCTCCCAAGGCAAACTTACAGAGTGATGTTTCCAGCAGTGAACATGGAAACAGTTTTCCTGGCACTAGAGAGAGTAAAATCAGGGAAGTGAGTCTAAGCACATCTGTTGTAAAAGTACTCCCTGGCATTTTCCATGACTGTAATGAATTGTGCAGATTTGGGATTCATCTTGTGGTAAAAAGAATTCCAATGGTCACTATTTAAGAACCCAGTCTGATGTGAAATTAAATGTCATCAGTGTCCCTTAGACTGGAAAGTATTAAGTATTTAAGCTAGAGTCTTCTGGCCATGACCTTGGCAGACAGCTGTTCTCAGCAGCTGATTTAAATGCAGGAATTTTGTTTATGGTTTAGGTCAATTTTAAAAATAGACTCTCCTATACATAAAAAGTTAAGCTACAAAAGAAGTTAATTATGTCAGCTAAGATTTTTCATTCTTATTTAATTGTTTTTGGCATATTTAGTCCGTAAAAGTAGAGAAGCTGCAATATTTCTTATTTTCTATTAGTCAGTGATAGAAGTCCAGAATTAAAGCTAAATGCAGCCTGTTTTTTTTTTTTTTCATATCCTGGGGTTCCGATTTTGATCAGGATATATAAAGAACGTATATAAAGAACAGAAATATATATATAGGATATAGAAAGAGGATTTAGAAAGAACAGAAAAATTGTGAGATTCTTATATTTCTCATATACTTCATATGTTCTCTTATGAAAAATAGACAGAATATGATTTGTTTAAAGGTATGAAGGTATTAAATTTCTTCCCTTCCTCTCTCTTTTGTAATTTCTCCCAGATTTATGTTTTTTTCTTGCCAAATGCTTTTGATCAATATAACTATTTACCACAACAACAGGTTTTCAATTACACACTTGACTGAATTTGAGCTGCAGCAATTACTAGTATAACTAGATCAAAATTAAACCACTGATCCAAAATCCCTATTTAACTGGAGTCTGGGAACCCGTATTTGGGTTGAAATTGCTATACCACTTTTTCAGATGGTCTACTGTATTTCAAAATGTACCGACTAAGTCTCTAATAGTCGTGTTCCTTCCCCCTCAAAATGGAGATGTCTATCTTCTTTTAATTGAAGGAAATGAAGCTGGAGGTCTTCACCTGCCAGTTTGAAAACGTGGGAACGGAAGGCCAAGCATGCTGAAATACTGTGTTGGTTTGTTCAATGGCTGTTGTATGCTAAAGAACACTGTGTTATTCTTAATGTTAGATTTACACAGTCTGAATGCACAGTATGCCAGGTTTCTTATCTTCCTTGAGAAGCGAGGAAACAACTCTTTTCCACAAAAAAAACCCCAAACCTGAATCATAGATTCAACAGCAAGATTTCCTCCACCTCAACTGGCCAAGGCCACAGAAAGCAAAATATATTTACATTGTATTTTCATGAAGGAAGCAATACATGATAATTATGCCATGTGACCTTTCCCAGTTAGTATATAAAAGCTATGTAGAAAAAAAAGGGAAGTGCCTAAATAAAAGGAAAATTCCTATTTTCTTTAGTAAATACTGACTAAATTTTATTTAAAATAGATCAAGCAAAAAGATGTTATAACTTCAGACTTCCAGGATTTGAAGACTATAACATTAATTTTGTAAGCTGATGCTTAGAAGAGAAAAAATGTGTATATAAAGTGAATAAAGATGTAGTGATTTGGATCTCAAGAGAAGTAAAATGAAATTTTTTGTTTGGGCCTATAGGGGTTTTTAATGCTGCCTTATATGTGATTGCTGTTTAACTGCAAAAATAACAGTCTTTGAATTTATGGAACTGGTCTCTTAGAGCTGATTATTCATACCTATTCCAGCTCCAGATTGTACTCTTAGCTTTTTCCCCTGAAGCCAATTCTGTGGGTCGTGAATTTTTGCTGGAATATCTTGTTTTCAAACTTTTTGAGACTTTCACTTTTTGCTTCATAGCAGCTTCTAAAACTGTTGCTTTGCATAAATGATGCAGATGAATACAAAAGTGACTTTCATAATTGTACAAAAATAGTTAGATTTTTATTTCTGAGCTTCACCCACAGTCTTCATTGCATTGGCTGAAACAAATCTTTGTAACATAAATGTATTATAAATAGAACAATGTAAGAAAATGGAAGGGTCTAGTTAAAATTATGAGGCCTATTGTTAGTTCTAATGAATGACCCTTTACAGATGGCACATTTGAACACACATTTTTACATTTCTTACTGACTTCTTTTTCTGACAAGCTATTTGTTTTAACCACTGTGTGGTAATGGATAGCAAGACACAAACCAGTGAGAGAAAACAAAATATATGTCCTTCTGTGAACACTGATAGAACAACGTGAAAAAAAGCTGCATCTGTTCCTCTCAAAGCAAAATAATTTGCTTCAGCTTTTGTTCTGTTGCAGAAGTCAGAATTTGTATAAGAAGAATCTCTGTGCAGAAGCGATGAGAGCCGCCAGCAGCAGCGCTGACAATGAGAGCGTAACACCTACTGGCAACAATTCTCTGGTAACTATGTTAGTGTGGACTGGAGAGGGAATCAGGAAGGATCAAAGAGTGTTAGGGATCCACTTGAGATTATCCATCAAATAATTCACATCTTAAATACATTAAATAACTGCTAGAGTCATCAAGTGCTTTGCTGTGAACCCTAGTTCATCTTACCTCATTGTTATCCCTCAAAGTTCACAGCTGCCTGGATGTATTGCAACCATTAGCCAGTGTTATTGTTAGCTTTGAACACAACAGTTGGGGAACTGTGTTCTAAATTGAGGAAATGGCAATGTGATGACACGGCATATTGCACAGTTATTTTCACAGGAAAGTATGCCCTCTGTAAAAAAAGCCGCCTTGGAAGCCGAGTATTGTGTGTGCTACATGAGATGTTGAACTCGATTTTGAAGCTTGATGAAATTAAATGTCTTGTATTAGAAGCTGCTGCCTTGTAAAGAAAAACAACCAGGATTTTATCAGGCAGCTTGGTAGGACGTATAAAGTTCCAGTTTTACACTGGTGTAGGTAAGAATGGCAACACGGTCTGGTTGTACATGCCTGTGGCTGTCGTCGTTTTTGAAGCTGTATTTAGCCCTATGAAATCTGGTTTAAGGACCTGATTCTGACTGGCATTAGAATATCATTTCACTGCTGGGTGACTGCAGCTGGAACTTGAAGTTATCTAGTGACAAAATTGGCATCTGTGGCTACTTCTGTGCTCAGTCTGAGACTCTTAGAATGGCCTTGCAAATGATTTAGTGAGAGTGTCTGGTAGGATTTGTGAGTGGGTAGCCACTGAAGCACTGTCAAACATATGTTGGTAGTACTGAGTCAACTTGACCCTAGCTGTGGCATATTGTTCCTTAGCTGGGCAACTGCATACTCTCAAGCACATTTTATTATCAGCACTTTTCCTTCAGGTACTGGACAGCAAATGAGCTGGGTCATGGCAATGCCATAGTTTGTTCACAGCAGAAGTAAAAGTCAGTTTGCAAAATACCCAAAGTTGAGAAAAGCAGAAACATTTGTTGGGACTGAGAACTGTTCACTGCCTGGGAGCGGTGCTTAAGGAGGCCTGCAGCCCATCAGCTCTGTCCCCATCTCCTGCTGACCTTGCAGTTAATATTGGTCACCAGTGACATTTTTGCTGAATATAAGGTAACTAAACAGCTAAGCAATGGACTGAATCAACAAAAAACCCAAAACAAACAAAAAAACAAAACAAAAAAAACCCCCCAAAAATCAAGCTTTTACATCTATTATATATTTGTGTTACATTTCACTATGCACCAGAAGACATTGAATACATTAATGAAATAATTTATTGCAATGGCTTATTGCACACTGGAAGAGGAAATCACTGACCCTTTGCTAATTACTGGTCCCTACTCAGTAATGGATTGCTGTGGTTTCATGCATGTGATTTTCTCTGTGCTGATGTAGCCATTGATTGTTAAGTTCACCAGGGCTTCATGCATACATGCACTCAGGTTAGAACATCTAGAGTTGCCAAAAAGCTCTGGGAAGTTGTCTATTTGTACTATTCCCTTCAAGTAGGTTACTGGAAAGCTTTATGTAAAAAAAAATGGTTATACTACATTAGGGACAGAAAACTACAGCTGCTCAACTTTTAAGGTTTTTGGGTACTGTTGATCTACACAACATTAATGATCTCAACAAAGGACTTCATATCGGGACTGTATCTTGTGTATGCAGTAACTGTAAGGAGCCCATAAATTTCACTGATTTGGTAGTCCTCACTGCCACTGCTCATTTGTGAGGCTGATGAGAGAGAGTGCAAAGACTTGCTGCTTCTTGCCTGTCTAGGTTGATGTAGAGGATAACAAGATTTTATGCCATCACACACATCAAAATTAGGTATCAAGGTACCAAAACTATACCTATGAATTGTCCAAGCATCATTCACTTTTCCCTTTACTTCTTTTCTGCCAGGCAAGGGTGCAATTAGCTTAGGGCACATTTAGCTGAGGGTATGCCTGCATATTTTTTGTCATTCACATTAGAGTTCCATAAGCCAGGTTGAGTTAGTCCTACTGATGTGTGAATCTTGCTAAACTTCTGCACGTGTCTGGATTTTGATGCTATTCTGAGACTTTTCATCCACCAAGTGTTTTGCTTTGCACAGTCAAATATGTTTTGCAGAACTCTGTGTAGCTGAATTTCTGTCAAGGGTCAGTCACATGTGGGTTAGCAGCTGTAAGAGCACAGATTTTACATATATGAACGGATGCCTAAATAGGTGCACCTGCTACATGGATATTCTATCCACATAAATCCACCAGTTATCCACCTAGACCCCCGAATCCATCAGTCCTTTTGTTGGAACATCTTATTTACAGACGTTTTCTCTTCTTCCCTGCCTCTGCTCTTTAAACTTGCCCCCTTTACTGGTTTTTCATCTTCCCATCTGTACATTGCTTTCCTCTAGCCCTGTTTTTTTCTGCTTTCTCCCTGGTCCTTTCAGCATATTCCCCCAGAGGGTTTCATCTTCTGACTTCCACTGTCACTGTGGAGTGATGGAATTGCACCCTGCAGGAGATGCTGAGAGCCAGGAAGGGAGGCTTGCTTCCTTCCCTGTGTTTGACACTGTTTCTTGTCGTCTGGATTCCTGCAGATATCTCTGATACTTTAAAAATGGTCCTCAGAGCTATGGAGAGAGTTGATTTTCGTGAACTTTTGTCCTTGCCATTGGAAATGTTGATTTACAAGGCAAGAGGGTTGGTAGTTCTTAGCTAGACTGAGACTGTGCGCTTTCCAAAGAAAGACTGGGGCTGTCATCAACTCAAATGTTTAATTACCTGCAGGGGAAGGGTCAGCCCAGAAGCCAGGATGACCTTTTTCCCTGTTCTGTGGTTGGTGTGTGTGGCCCTTTTAGTTTTCCCTCTTGAGTTTCAGAAAACCAATTCATTTTTTATTAATTTGGGCTCTACGTATTTTGTGTGCATTGTATGTATTTGCAGTTTGCGGTTTTTAAGGAGGGTAACAATTCTCTGGAGACTAAAGCAGTTGATCTAATTGAGTGTGAGACAACAGATCCTCATCCTGCCTGTCCATCAGAATCTGGTGAGTAGGATGTCCTTCCTTATTAGATCTCTCCTCACTTTGTACCAGCAGGAGCCGTGGCTGCTGGAGGAGACAGAGAAATCCAGATTTTATTTCTGGCAGAACCCATGTCTGTATTGACATGAAGAGACCATTCAGTCCTTCATTTTGCAGATTAGTCATGAGAAACTACACTACAAAGTGCTCTCACACAGAACAAGCCAGAAGCTTCTTGTGATAGAATAATACCAGATGTTTGCATTAATATAGACCTTCAGAGCTTTGTGAGTGAATTTATGCCCATCATACTGTTGGGGAGTGGATATCCATGGAACAGTCCACTTTGACAGTCCTTACTCGTTCAGGCAAGATTAACTGGAAAGGTGTGAGAAGTCCAGATTTCACCTCATGGCAGCAACTGCAGTTCTGCTTTTTGTGTTAAACAAGGTGTTTGACTGCTTGCGGAGTGTTTGGTGCTTAAATAAAGATGGGATGAATGGAGATGTGCCTCTCATCACTGGTCCAAAGGCAGCAGGTGGCACAGAAGCACAGAACGGGCTTCCATGGCCCTCAAATTACCAGCTGAGCCACTCTGATTTTTAGGAAATTCTGCTTTCTAGGTGGATCTCTTAATTGCTCAGATGGTGAGAACTGATGGAGAAAGACTAATACCCTTAGACATTTGGTTTTTTTACCATGTGCACTTCCTAATTGTAGAAGTTATTAGGGAAGCAAGCTCGCCTCAAACACTTAGAAATATGCAAATACAGATGTTTGAGGATACGAACATCCAGGCCTCTTGCAAGATTTTCAAAATTGCTAGTCCTGAGTAGTCACTTCATTCACCAGTAGAAAATGTGCCTCACATTTACTTGGATGCACTAATATTGGGAACATGTGTAGGAGCTCACTGTCCAGCAAGGGAAGAGTGATGTTTCCCATTAGGAGACTCTGTTTTCATTTACAGCTTTATCGGATGCCGGTATTGGAACAGAAATTTGCCATGACAGGTGTCTGATTTTTTCCTGAAAATTTTAGCAGAAGTGGTTCCACCCTCTTAGACAACGAGGTCAGAAAATAGTCTGGGTTTTTTTTAACATGTTAAAGAAAGTTTTTATGCCATGCCAGTGAATAGTTCTAAGATCTTTTGACCTTGAAGCAGAGACTTTAATTTTGCCAGGAAAGTAGTTTTGGCACGCCTTTTCCCATTATGTATTAAAAGAGAAAACCATGAATTTAGCCTAGGACAAGTAATTTCTTAAAATCTGAAGCAAGTTCTTGACTTTGCCTATTTTTTAGTTCTTTTGTAATGCATTGGTATTGAACCTGATTCTGTGCACTTTTTCATAAATTTCTTTTCTCAAAGCTTCCACTACATTTCTTTTAGCTTAGCTGCTGCAAATCTTTTCACATGGCTTTCAGTAACACATATCCATTTTGTCCAGAGGAAGAGCAGCCTGTAACATATGAGGAAGCAGCAGAGACTTTGGCAGAAGAGGAGAAGGAGCAAGGCCACCGAAAAGAGGGTCCTGTTGGTGAGAAACCGCATCAGCCCACGGGAGCAGTGAAGGGCCCTCCCCGGGCTCCCTGGAGCATCCATCCCAATCCCCTGCCAGAAAAGGAGCTTTGCAATCTTGCCCCAGCCAGCTTGCTGATGCAGCCAGACTAGGAGCAATCCATGTTAGAATGGGAAAAGGAGGAAGTCAGCAAAGGATGGGAACTCACAAGCACTGAAGCAACACTCATTTTTTCATTAAAGTCTGCTTTAGGAAAAACACACCCTTATTCAGAACAAAACACAGAAGTCCTTCCCACTCCTTCCCTGTCATCTCTGCTTAGAAGAATTACTGCGAGCAACGTGTTGGCAATGAGTACTCTATAAGTAAAACTGCTGCTAACTTCATTTACTGCCTGCTAAAAGGCCACTGAGAGGAAGATAGTCAAGTGGATGATTTATCAGTGATAAGTGTTTTCTAAGGGAGCTTGTTGCAAGTAGTGATGTTTATACACACAGAGTCTAGGAACTGCCTAGAAAATGGGACACAAGGACAGCTGCAGAAATACAGGAATGGAGAATAATGCAGAAAAAGTGAGTTCAAAAAAGATTTTACTATTAGAATATTTTTTGTGGACACTATATGCCTCTCCCCAGTGCTGCTGACAGACCAATGTAACTTCTTGGATTTCACCTGAGATGTCCTTGTGTCTAGCAAGCACCAAATAGGATCTTGCATTTCTCAGGTTTTGTGTACTGCGAGATGATTTGCAGGCACAGGTTACTAATGATGTAATTATTTGACAGGAATTTGACGGGAACATGATTCCTCCATTTTTTTCCCAATCTACACTGGTCCTTCAGAGCATAACAGGATTATTTCTGGGCTGAAGGAATGGATTTGTGTCTGCTTTCAACCCTGTGGAGAGGCATGTGCTGGAGCCGTCCTTGTCTTACAGAGGCGTGCCTGGCACCAAAACCCGGTCCATTATGTAGGACTCAGTGTGAGGAAGGAAATCCAGCCAATTGGTGTTCCAAAAGAACAGGAGGAGTGGGACAAAAACACAAAAAAGCCACCTCAGTTTGGGCTGACTTCCACTCAACTGATCTGTGCTGCCTGTTAAATCTGAGGGAACAATTGGAAAACCGAACCCGTTTTTCTTGTAACTGGATTTCTAACACCTGTCAGGTTATTTACTCACGTGTAAAGCTCTGTTGTGTGCAGAGATGAGGTCAGTTGTTTATTGTGGGATTATCTCAGTTGGTGAGAGCATGGTGCTGATAACACCAAGGTTGTGGTTCAACCCCTGTATGGGCCTTTCACTTAAGAGTTGGACTCAATGATCCTTGTGGTCCCTTCCATCTCAGAACATTCTGGGATTCTGTGATATCAGGTGATTTTCACCAACTTGTCTTGACTTCCTAAGGCCATTTTCAGAATGTTTTGGAAGATACCTGGACGTCAGCTGAATTACTAATAATGATTTTATTATTTGTAGGGGATCTCTTAGTCCTGTGTTTGAAGCCTGCTGTTGTAACCTTTAAACTCTGCTACAGTGCCCACCACTAATGTTCCTTGTAATTCAAAAGATGGATAATAGTGGCAAATGTTACTAATTTGTGTGCTTACTATTCTGCTTTTCTGGGTTCTTTTTGAATCCTACCAGAAAGGTATGGAATGTAGTATTTTTTTTCTTTTCTTCTTTTTTTTTTTCTTTTTTTTCCTTTTTTTTACCAGCTCTGTAGGCCAATATAGGAAAGAGTATTGAGAGATTCCTACCTCTTATCCAAAATAGTTCCATGTTGGAGTAACTTCATGAAGTCAGGGGATTTTTTTTATGTTGGTGAAACTGTAAGAACACTGAGTCCAAGTTGTCAGAGTTACAAATACTATAATGCTGGTTTTGTAGAGGATTGTCACTTATTTAACTTCTAAAATGATTTTTGGTGGTGGTTTTGAATTGTTGAATCTGTTTTCTAACCACATCAATTCTGGATTCAGAACAAACCTGTAATATATGCATTTCCAGAGGTTAGTTGGAACTATTATCATTGAAGACTTATTCTCTTGTGTGAATGGTAACAAGGGTACTTCCACAGAAAGAGAAATGATTGAGAGGTGTTGGCATACTAACCTGTGTTCAGGAGCAGGCAACAACTGTATTGAATCATTAGGATTTGGTAGATTTGATTTTAAGTTCGGTATTGTTTAATTTCACTAACATGGTTCAACACATTGAGTTTGGATTCCCTGGTCTTTCAGTTACTGATCTTCCGTATCTTAATGTGAAGAGAGTCCATGTCTAAGGGCCCCAGTTCAAAAAAGCGTTTTGTTCCCATGAGCTACCCAGTAAAAACACTTTGATCCCTGCACTTCATGTTTCTCTGGCAAAGTTTGTTTGTGTGCTTAAAATGTAAGTGTTGTGTTGAATGATAGTCAACATTTCATTGGAAGTTTCCCCAGTCGAAAGAAATAAAGATTTGTAACTTCGAATCTTGACTGAATAAAGATGTTTCAGACTCCTTAAAAATTAGTTTGCTATTCTATCCTGAGGTTTTTTGTTTACTTTGCTTTCCTTCCAAGGATCTAATTTTAAATTTGATAGTATTCTTTGCAGAAAAAGATAGGGAAACCAAGCTGATATGTTTTTGTAATTAGAGTGTTTGGAGTTTTAAATGTTTCCTAAACTCAGCTCTAAACTCAAAATAATCTTTAGTGTAAAAACTTGAAATGATATTTCAAATACAAATATAATATATTTGGTTTATTTGTATGTTTATAAAGATACTGATTTATAAAATAAAAATAAAAAAAAAACAGAAAAAATCCTTTGTGTCCCTCTTGTTTTAAGAGAAGAGACTGCACATTTCTGGTTTCTGTTGACCCATGCCAGGTAAGTTGAAATCCTCACTGGTTTCATACAGCCACAGTCTATGATGTGTTGGTGCAGCATATGCAGGTATCATGGGTTTCTTGTTCTCTGCCCAGAGAATCTATAATAATGAGGATTGTCTGCTACAGCTCACACATTGATCCTAACTTGAGTATGGTAAGTTTTCATTTATACTTTATTTATATCTTCTCATAAATCAATAAAATCCATGTAATCCTTTTCATTCACATTTAAATGACTCTTAGGAATGCTGCTACTTGTTCATCCAGAAATACTATCCATGGCTTCAGAATATGTTTTAAAATTTGTTGCCAAGATGTTCTTTTCAGGCTTTACATGCAGGTCAGTTGAAGTGAAGTACCTGAATCCTGGAGGTTGCTCAGTTTTTTTGTTTAAACTTTCTTAATTAAAATAGCTTTTTAAAATTGTTAGAATTTCTGTGTATGTAACAAACTTAGTATTGATCTTAAATCCTGACTTTTAAAAATGAAATTATCTTGTGTTATATTAAGCTGTAAAAGAGGAATTTAGAAGCATATAGGGAGAAGAGCATGATAAGTCTAAAATTAGAAAACCATGGGCCATTTTAAAGAGTGAAGTGACTTTGTTTAGTTCAGTAATCTTTACTTTATCGAAATCAGCATTTCAATCCTCTAAAGCTATATTTTCATTGTAAGCAAGTGAGGAATGATTCGTGCTCATTCCTACGGGACACAGGGGATGCAATGGTTCCTAGTCATAGACGGCATGACACTTCTACTTTTACATCCCTTTTTCAGTCACTTGCAGCTTTGTGGAGGTTTATCTATTCAGGAAAAATATTTTCACCTAGCTGATCTCTCTCAGAATAAAAACGTTCCCCTGCACCCAAAAAAAAAAAAAAAAAAAAAAAAATTCTATGGAAAAGGTGGAAAGTTATTCAGAATGGGATTAATTAGGGGAAGCCTATGCCTTCTCAATATATATCGTGTTTTTGTCATATTGAGAGTAATTTTATCTCATGTTGTTTCAGGGTGATGCCTACAGAGTTCCATTAGTCTTCAGGACACACTTGGTGTTATTGCTTCACTCTCTGATAACTGGCCATCTTTATCTCTGTGCATGTGAAAAAGAAAGAAGTTAGTGGCATTAGGAGCCTCCCCCAGAGCCCAGGAATGCACCCCAAACACAATCTGCAGGGATGATAGCCTAATTTGGGTTATGTTTCTCTGATCTTTTATTGAGACTGCTGTTTAATGCCAGTTTTGATGTGGACCAGAATCAGCTAACTTTGTGAAGACCATTCATCATGGGATTAACTTTCAGGCACTCCTCAGTATCGAGGTGGACTAGGTTCAGACCCGTGAAAAGCCTTAGTCCCTTCTGACCAGACCTAGGGATCCTTAATATCCTGCAACTCCAAGGCTTTGGAACTTGACTTTTGAGGCAACTGCTGCAATAATCATGTGTAAAGATGCAGAACTCCTTTTGTAGCGGGTCTGTGGCCACTGTCACCTCTTCCTCCTCAAGGTTAACACTTGTAGGTATTACAACCAAAATGTCTTCTCCTTGCCCACCTTCTCTTTGGAGCGGATGGTTATGACTTTTCCATTCTATTAGGTACAAACTGAAGCTGGCCCAAAGCCTAGAAAGAATATTTACACTTCATAGATCAAGACCCTGGCAGCTCTCTGTTTTACAGGTAAGAAGTTAGGATATAATCTCCAAGAACAACTTTAAGAACATCTGAGTCCTGGAACACTTTTTGCTTGACACCATTACCTTTCCAAGTATCTGGTTGTATACCACATACATTGCTGGAGCTTCTGTTCACAGACAGTCCTGTCCTTGTTACCTCTAATCTGTCTCTATCAGCCTGACCCTCACTGTATGCTCATTTTGGGTTTTGGGATCCTGTCTGGCAGCCACTTTTCAGTCCATGTTGCAATATTGACCTCATCCATGTGGTCTTTATCCAAACCAATTTGGATTGGTTGTAAAAGAAAGTCAAAAGACACCACGTAAGGGAATTACTCACTTTTGTGTGAGCAGATATTGGAAACAGAACAGCTGGAGTCCTGGTCCAGTAATAAATTCCCAAGGTATTAGTAGGATGTGAAAAATGAAAAGAATACTTAATAATTTATAAAATAATTAGCTGCTCTGGGACCTCTATTGATTAAAGACAACAAATTTTATGTGCTACATTCAGTCTACAAAACAGTGTGCATGCCTAAATGGACAAGATCTTTGTAAATATTGATTGCACAAAATAATATATTTAATTGTGATGTAATAATTGAAAGAACACAGTTGATAGTTCATAAGTCTATTAACAGTAGTTAATCATAATGTAGTAAAAGTAGTGGAAGTGTGCTATGTATAAATTTATGATTTCTTCACTAAAGAAAGAAATAGAAATATTTACACTGAGATTATAAAGACCATTTTGCTGTTTATTTCTTCTTCACAAAAGAAAGTTGGACCTAGTTCTGTTCAGTGTTTGTTCAATTTGTGTGCCTGTAAGCAAGTCAAGAAGAAGAAATGTGTATTTTAAATGGCTCTTGAAAGACAACAACTTAAAAAAGAAATCCATAAAACTAATACAGCCACATGCTGAACATCTCACTGGAGACCAAAATAACTAATAACTATAGGAGATTCAAGGATCCCTATAGCATTTGTATGAAATAATAGTAAAGTTCAAACATTTCCACTGACCTTAGTGTTGCTCATTAAAGCTTTTAGCAGAGATCTGGATACAGTTGCATTTAAGTGAGGTGTTTGGAATTAAAATACAGATAAAAGGAAAAAGGTTAATCCAGGTCAAGGGAACAGACCAAAACTGGGATTGCATAAGATTATAGTATCTTTCCTCATTTCTCCAATAGTCAGCAGCAGTTAGTTTTAAGTAACACTCTTCTCTGCAAGATCTCTTAAATGAGTGCTTAAACATGGTATTAACTGTCCATTTTTTGGGAGTTGTCAGTGTCTTTAATCACTATAAAATGGCTTTTCACCTCCAAGAGAGTTTTGTTGGCCTAAATGCAGAAATGTGCTGAACACCACCTTCAGCAGACAGAGATATAAAACAAATATAATATTGCTTATTGTATGTTGTAATCATAGTAGTTCTTTTCTCTTTTCTCATGCCTAATAATCTGTATGAATTGTAGGAAGTACATCAAAACACACTGTGAGCCCACTTTCATAATAAAGAGGCAACCTTTACCCTGGAGCTGAACACTACCAAGTGGTGAGGCAGCTGGATCTGGATCTTGCCTTGTGGCTGAATATGGAAATAAACCAAACCTAAAGTCTTTGTCCATCCAGTGGTTCATCACTCTTCTTCTGCATCTCATATAATGCTCCCTCAGATGCAGATCCAGGGCTGTGTGGCTGAGGATCCTGCTACCTTAGAGAGTGGCTGTGAGCACTCAGGGGCTCTTGGTTCTGCTCCTCGCTCCACTGCTCACAGGGTGACATCAGGCAAACCGCTTAGCAGGTTCTTGCAAGCTTCCTCTCCACAAGGAAAAAGACATGGGAGGAGAGAGAGAGAGAGTAAGAAAGACAGGGGAGGGGTGGAGGAGGGAGGGAGAGAAAGCAGGACACAAGAATTGTTGCCTGTAATAGCTCTTGGTATGATAATTGCTTTTTTTTAATCTTTGAAAGAAATTCCAACAGAAGGGCTATTCTTATAAACAAAGCTAACGTTCAAATCAGTGGACTTGGAAACAAACTGATTGAGATTCGTATTTCTTTCGTCTCCAGGGGCAGACTAAAACCTACTTGAAGTGGGTGCAGCCTTTGCAATGTTGTGTTGGCACATTTTACATCAGATTTGAATCTTACCCCTTTCTCACACTATTATGTGCAGAGACTACTGTACACCCTAAGCTCCTCAATATTTTATTTTTTAATTATGTTAATTAATCTCTCTTGGAAAAAACTCAGCCCTTTATTTAGAGCCTTAGAGCCCAACTCAAATCTTATAACTGTGCTAAATTGTAGTGTAGAGGTGAGTTCACCCTCTGTTTATATGTGTAAGCAGATCCAGATCTAAGATTTTAGAAATGCTTTACAGAAGTCCCAAAGCCCAGCATGAGCAGCTTCAGTAAGGAAAGCACAGGTATGTTTGCCCCCGAGTGTGCTTTAGGACAAAGGGAGCATTAGGAGCATTTGGATGTATCAGTGCAAGGGCTCTGGATCCCCAGTAACACAAGGCACACACTGTGGACTCTGGCTCAGGAGTATTTTCAGTCCAGGTCCCAGCCAAGCCCACGTGTGCGTGCCTGTGAGCCACCCAGCTCGCTCCAAGCGAAGGAGGGAAGGGAGACTGGGCCCTTCAAACAGCTGGAGAAAGGACAACTGACTCGTTTTGAAGTCTTAGGAAAGAATGTGTGCTAGAGTGCACTAATACTGGCAAACAAGGGAAGAGAAATGGATATGGCCCAAAGTTGGCAGATCTCTCGGAATGCAAAGGAGGTGGCGGGGGAAAAGCCAAGAATAAAAAAGGCTAGGTGTTATTCTTTCCACATGTGTTTACAGAAAAGGGATAGATTTCACATTTCACCTTTTTTCCAGTTTAATGTGTATTTTTTCTTCTGGTTTGGTTTCTGTTACTTTTTTTCACCACCTATTGTTCTGTTACAGGTCATTCAGCCTTGCATTTAGATGGCTTAGTAACTCGGGTTCCTCTGCTTCCCATCTGCAAAACCAAAGGGTCATATTTGGTACACCACTAAGTATTTGCATTTACCCTGCGTGCTGTGCAGAGATAACAGGCATCCACAGTCTGCTTCTTCAAAAACATAAAAGCCAAACAAGTGCCCACAAGGGATGGAAACAAATGGCAATGGCTGGGTGGTTTTGAATCTCCTCATCATAAAAATCAAATAGGAGTTTATTTATTCCGTGAATGCTCTCAAAGAGACAGAGGGGATGAAGAAACAGTAGTTCAAGGCAGTGGCTAATCAGAACTGCCTTTCCTGAGACAAACCTAGATCATATCTCATGTGACATATATTAATGTAAACTCTTCTTTGCAGGTCTCTCCTGTTATCTCCATTTGTGAAACTAGCATTTCTAGTACAATGTTTTGAGGCTCTTCTGTATGTTTGTGTGTTTCTATGTTTACATTACCACACTGTGAGTTAGTTTAGATGTGTAACTTAGTATTTTCTGTCCTATCAGGGGCACAGCAGTGAATTGCTTCAGTGTTTCAGATGTTAGATGAAAGCAGCATCCAACTACTGGTGCCCTGAGCAGTATTATACATATTTCTTTAAAACTCTAAGAGGTAAATATAATTGTGAATGTATGATTTGCCTTCTTGGCTGCTGGATTGAGAAGTGACAGGGAGCTTGAGGTATCATCTCCCTCTTGATAAGCACCTATAATCAATGTTGCAAAAATGGATAGACTGGCTAATTCTCTGCAAGATTTCCAGTCACTGCTCGAGTCCTGCAGCATATGAGATGTTCAGAGGGGTTTTGCAGGGTTTTTTTTGGCCCTTTCAGGATTTTCTGAAAAGTTATTTCTTGCAGAACTTTGCAGATCACAAGAGTTTGGCTAAGCTTCAGAGCAGAATTATGTGAATGTGCAGCATCACAGCCGAAAGGAACTTTTGAAGGTTCAGCTATAGTTAGATACTCCATTTGTTTTCTTGGGAAGGGTTTTGGGGCCCAATTTTTAATCAAGCTTGTAGCTAACAGCATGACTTAGCTGTAGGAGCAGAGAAAACCTCAAGAACGAGGACTGAAATGAATGAGAGAATACCAAATATATTGTAGAACACTTACAAAAGCCCATAAATGAAAACTCATTTGTTCACTAGAAAAGCTGATCAATTGAAAATTATTAAATGGTGCAGTCAAAACTCTTTTTCCAACATTATTTCCACTACTTAATTCATGTGCATTGGACTCATTTATTTTCTTTCCTTCTATGGATTTTGATTCACTCATGGACAAAATTATTTAGAATAGATTTGCATTAAAAAAAGATTATTTTTGTTCTCAATTGTGATTGTATTTTATTGGCAAAATCCCTAGTGAGGTTTTAGAGAAAGGAAGCATTAAATTAATTTAAATAGAATCTTAAAAAGTAATAAACCATTTTCAGATAGATTTGAAAGTTTATTTCAAATGTGCCTGCTTTGTAACATTAGCATGTTGTGTAGACTATTAGCAATGATGTTCTGTGTGGTCTTTTTGTCCTGCTTTACTATCCCTGTTCAAGCTGCCCCATCAGAAAGACCCAAAAAGCAGAAATGTCCCTGATAATGTCATTTAATTCCAAACCCTTATGCTTGTTGTACTTATCTTTCAGTGGGGGCAGTGAGATTTTTAAAGAACCTGTTCACATCTGAGTTGCAGAAGTTAAACACAATGAGTTTAAGAAAGGATGGAGTTCCAGCTAGAACAGTGAATTTCCTGACTTCTGATTAAAGCCAGATGCTCAATACTGTTATAACACAGAGTTTTATGGGTGAGTACAGAAATATTTTGTTTCATAAATGTGTGCTTTACAACAAATGTAATGGGAATTGTAAAGTAGTGCCTCACAATGTCGATGTTTAAATGTCCCAGCGTAGCATATTGAAACAATTGCAGTTCTTTGCTCATGACACAGCTGAGGTGCAAATCCCTAGGCTGATATCCTCTGTAAAATGTGTCAGATGGAAGACAGAAACACACTCTCCCAGGACAATATTTCAGGGCCAAATGCAGTCTCTCACAGGATGTCCTTAGAGATCGATTTCTTGGGGCTATAAAAAATAAATGTAAACATTCTTGCAAATGTCTGCCAGCATTTAGGGATTTGCATTGTGTGTGACTTCTGTCCATTCATGTCAGAAAGACACACCACAGTGTGTTGTACAGATTTTCCTCTATTGCATGCTAAATGCTGTATTGGTGTTTTTAATGGGGTTTCGAATAAAGTCTTGTCTAGCTCAGTGTTTGCCTTCTTGGAGAGAATTAGTTAGAAAGAATTAGCACATCCACATCCTTCTCCAATGGAAAAATCTTATTTAAAGCGCTTTTTTTTTCCCCCTTTATTTTTTCCCCCACTATTTCCTTGTTCTGGAAACCTGTCCAGCCATGTAGCAGTAAAAGCAAAGGCATTGAGGGATGCACTCCCAGCCAGTGAGTGGTGGAGCCAACTGGGCAGCTGTCAATCCAGCTGCTGTTTTCCCTCCCTGACCTGGTTCATGCCAGTGCCAGACCCAGCAGCTCATACTGGAAACAAGGAGGCTTTGGTTGCCTCTGGGCTGCCTGAGCTTGGTGCTTCAAATTTTAACCTTGGGTTATATTTCATGGTAAGGGAAGCTTTTGCCTCTGGGGTGAGGCAAGGGCTGGACCTACTGTATAAACAGAGGCCAGAGTGCCAAGAGGTGTGATTTGTGATTGAAATTGCTCCGCCTGCAAACATTCCTCTTGTGAATGCATATACAGAGACTAAACTGTCCTTTAAATGGGGATGGAGGTGTGGTGTGGTGCAAACATGGATTTCTCTGTCCCCCTTTTCTTTTTGCTGTTTTGTTGGAGCCACTCCCTCTGGTTTCATGGATATTTCCCCAAATCCAGTGTGAACACAAGCATATGAAGGCAGATTTCAAACCCACAGAGTTTCCTGTGAGCAGGAGATGTTAGAACTGTAGTGTTCACTCTACAGTGCTTGCTCCAAATAATGGAGGAAGAGAGCTGACACAAAGCATTAAGCACCATTTTTCTTCAGGAATGATAGGACAAAACAACAACAATTAAGTATCTACCTAATTTCAGAGTTACAGTGATCAAAATGTTGCAGTGGTTCACCTGTAAGGATCAATTCCTAAATTGGGCATAATGCTTTTGTTCCAATTATTGCTGATATGGCTGAGCTCAGTAGTGCTGGAATGGGTTGATGTCTTCAATCTTTCTCCTAATTTCTGTGCCAGGGAGTTTGTATTTCTATAGGGAGTGAAAATGAAGGCATTATTTGGAAGAAAGTCTGGTTCATCGTGGGCGAGGTCCATCACTTTAACCTTTTGATCTGTGGAGGGAAAAACCTGTCCTTTTACTTTAGATCTATTTGGTGTTTGTGAAGACATATGGAGTGAGAATACTGGAAAGCACATGCCCACATTTATCTGAAGGTTGGGGATTACCTTCCTGACAGGTGAGAAAGAAGTTGTCTCAAATCTCATTCATAGGTTTTCTTTGTTTTAGTAAGTCTTGGAAGAGCGACAAAGTACAGCAAATATGTAATTTTGACATGAAAAACAGTCCAAAAGGGCCTGAAATGAAACCAAAAATTCCTTTCAGCTAGGCGCAGAGATTGAGTGTGACTCTCTTGCAAATGATCTTTTCTCATGTCTTGGAATTCCAGAGGTTGGTCTCTTTCCTTTTTTCTCTTTTTAATTGAGAAAAAGGATCACTGCTCCCCCATCTCTTAAACTCTGCTAGTCTCTAAGGGAATTAAGTCTCTCTTCCTAGTGATTTAAAGAAACATTTTCTACATTAACTTAAACCTGTACCACTGTCAACTTTTTTGAGGGTCCTGCATTCCAGGTATCGAGCTGGGCTGGTGTTAAGGCAGGACCTCAGGGAGAGGATCTCCATGTTCTGTCAAAGTCTTTCTGACTTTGACCTTAACAGGGCAAAAATGACCTGAGGGACTGCATGAGTCAATGTGATCTAGCAACTCTCTCTTCTGGTTCCATGTTCACCCCTTAACTGCTCTTTGATGTTGGTCAATGAGGTGTTTTATTTCTGTGTCTCTTGTTTGCACCTCTCCAGACAATCTGCTCTTGTGCAAGGCCTGCCTATGCCATGTCCTGCAGTCCTGTGCTCAGAGACCTGTCCGTCCATGTCACCCCAAGCCAGGGCCAGAGGGAGGTCACCCAGCTGCTGTGCCAGGCAGGGCATGAGGCTGGACCATGCCTTCTCTGGGCTGAAAGCAGAACAGAAGGGTCTGAATGCAACAGATTCCCTTGCTGATCCACAAAGAGTAATAATAAAAAGGATGGGGCTGCCATAGGATGCAGCACGAGTGTCTGTGTAGAAAAGAGATCATGTGGGTTTGTTATCCATTTAGGTCTTGCTGAAACTGGCAGATATGTTCTTGCTAGGAAAGAAGTGTACCACTGAAATACCTATAAAATGATCATTTGCACCAGCTCACCAGTCATTTTGCAAGTTCTAATGTTAAACATTAATATATTTTGGTGAGTGTCAGCTGCCAGCATATTTTTCATTAGTTTATAGCCTGTCATATTATTGCACTCAACACTAGAAAGTGATGGGAGACACATGGAAAAGTGTCTCTCCATTCTGAGACACATTGAAAACTGCTGTTACTTCGTCATCCTGTCCTTCCCCACAGAAGGTCCTTTTCCATTCCCTTGTACCATCTGAACTTGGGAGCAGTGTTTTACCTTGCTATAGATTTACTCAAGGCAGACTTTGGTGTGATGGGGATCAGTGACACACTCTGCTCACAAATCTGATGTCACAGCAACTTTGTCCCCACCTCACTTCTGTTTTCAACATTTCTGGCATCACTCTTTAGGATATACTGGGGAAAAAGAAAATAAATCCAACCATAAAGTTCTTGTGTAAGCAAAATAAGATGCTGGGTTAAACTGTCTGCTAGAGCTGACTGAAAGCTTTGCAATAAGGGGCAAACTGCTTGTTAGAGGGGGTTGGAAATGGTGCGAGGAGGAATTTGCAGAACAGGACTGTACATCTGTGAGCTCTGTGCAGGCCTCTGGAGGGAGGGAGGGAGGGTTCCTCTTTTATTATCAGATGAACATCAGTTCCTTTGGTCAGACTGCTAGGCGCCTCCTGGAGCTTAACCTCAGATTAACATCTGCTTCATTTCAGTGTCTGTCTGATAGTGATATCAATAAACATCATCATCTTACAGTAAAAACTGATAATTAAATCTCTGCCTGCTGACTCACTATCTATTGTACCCCGGGGAATAATTGCAGATAGTGAAGATTTAATAGATAAAGAAATATATTTTGTATATCACTGAGTAATGAATATGAAGCTCTTGTAAGCATGATTAACTGCATATAACTTGTATCTATAGATGATATGAAATCCAGCCAGTGGCAGGCTGAATATCCTCGTGCTGGTGTAGCCCTGCTATGAGTGGGTAATTCCTGTTAACCAGATTTGGACATGTTACACCAGGATGGTACCTACAGGTCTGATCCCTCTGCTTTCTGCTTTGCAAACATCTGTGGCACCTAAAAGGAGTGTTGGAGGAAAACCACAGGTGAGCCCCGTCACATTGCACGTACATTTGCAATGAAGGCCTCTTGCCCTCTCTAGCAGGCTTTAGTTGGACAGTTTAGCTGCTCTTGAGCTACAAAAATCAGTTTTTCATGATTTTCCTCTAGACTGCCCCGTGGTGTCTGGTAAAGAGTCTCTTGAAGTGACGCTGCTGCACCTCCCAGCAGTGACAAAGGAGTGAGAAACGTCCTGAAGGGAAGCGTGAGGCACGAGATGCTGTGAGCAGGGAGAGGGCTGACAAGCACTTTCTGGTGTTACGTGTGAGACCCTGTTCAGAGCCGAGCATGGCTCAGCTGGGAGACCCCCGGCTGGCAGGAACAGCTCTCCAAGGGCCTGGTGCACAGTAGAGGCTGAGCATCCTGCTGAAAGCAGGGCTCAGCTCCCAGGAGAGTGACAGGGCCATGCTCCTGTCAGCCTCCATCCATCACTCCCAGTCCCTCCTATGGCCAATGCCTGGCTGGACTGAGGAACACCAGGAGCTGGAGGGGGCTCAGAGGGCTCAGCCCCAAGTCTTGCAGAGGTGGGTGTTCAGCTCTGTGTGCTGCCAGCAGCGTCTTCAGTGGTGCAGGTTCAGAGTCTTAAGCTCTGGTTAAGGGGATTTTGGTTGGCCTATTGGGAAGAAAGAATGGGAAATAGAGAGAGAAAGGCAAAAACTGATTCCAGCTCAGTGCATTATATGATTTTGTTTCTCTAAATAGACATATTTGTACTTTCAGGAAAAGTCACTCTCAAGAATGAAAATGTGAAAAGTGAATTGGAAGTATAAAACAATGTAACTCTGCCATAAGCAAGAGAAAATGAAGCCTCTTTCTTGTATTTTAAATCAAATTCTTTCCTGCTGGCTTGGTGAAAAAAAAAGAGCAGGGAATGTAGAACTGTTTGCATAAGCACTAATTTAAAAAGAAATTTTTAGTAAGTTACAGAGTAAAAACCAGTTAAAATACTTCCATAGTGTGCACATTTATCTTCAGTCTATCTGTTCAGGAGCAGCTGGTGTAACACACCTAAGGTGATTTCTTCTGGAGATGGACCAAGGGACACAATTTAATGTTTCTGTGCTTGGGGCACCATGTCATCAAACCTACACGAGGATTTGGGTCACTTCTGAAATAGTGTGTGCAGGGTATTTGGGGTGCTGCTACCAGAGGCTGTACACAGAACCTGCACCTCTGAGTTTGGGATCTGCTCTGCAGAGCAGCTCACTGAGCCAGTCAGAACCGAAACTCTCCCTGGAATCTTTCAGGATTTAATCTGAGGGTCTGAATTTGGTGCAGCTTGAGTTGTTTATGAGCAAGGATATATAAATAACTTTTCTAGATATTCCTAGATTGTAATAGATTTAAAGTTTATTTAAATTTAATTAAAAAGCCCAAACACTGACAACCCCTTCACCCCCAAACCTCAGGGTACTACACTACACTGACTGTCAGAAGATTAAAGCAGAGGGAGGCGAAATAGCACAGTGCTCTGATGTGAGAACACACGAAATAGGGATCTGGGGACCCATATTTAAGGAATCTTTAGAGAGTGGAGATAAGCTGTTACTACTTTAGCTGATCTTTTTCATTAAAACATGCACCTTTATCATGGATTAACACATACCATATCATGAAGCCACGATCCTATTAATATCAAAAGTTATTTGGCCTTGATGGGCTATTAATTCAGTTATGGAAATAATTAGTATTAAAAAAAATTCTGTAGCTCTTTACATGTATTTAATGCAGAGATACAACCAGAGACCAGTGACTTGCACCAGTATTTTATGCAGTGCTTCAAACTGATGCCAATTTGGCAGTGAAAAGAGGGACTGAGGAAAGACAGTAGGACACATTTAAAGTTTTCACTGGCAGAAAAAAAAATCTCCTTTGCCAAGGTTTACACTAAAAGCTTTTGCTTTCACTTTTCCCACGTGGACAGCCCCTGTGGTTCAGCCATGTGCATTAACCCACTCAGCTGTACAAAGGTGTCTGTTTGATGAGAGAAGGGAGAAACTTGTACCCTCTCCACAGAGGACAGGGAGGACACTTGAGCTTTGTATGGCTTAACCTCTTTATCAGGGTACTCTGCATTAGGAAAAGAAACCTTGTGTTTAGTGGTAGGTGAGAGTGGCAAAAGCTTTGGGGAGACTGTGGGTGGTCTCAGAGGGTCTGAATCCTGCTTTACTGCAGGTTCATCCCTGCAGATCCCACTGAGATCCTGGGCAGCTTGGAGAGAACCAAGAGTTCCTCCCTTGTTTTGAGCACATGGAGGCACCTTCAGTGTTTGCTCTCAGGGGCATCCTCAGCTATAATCTGGGGTTAGGGCACCAGGAGATACATGACCCCATCCTGCCCCCTTTGCTGAATTTGATGCTTGGACAGGGGTTTGCCCTTTTTCTGGGTCCTGCTGTTGAGTTTTGCTACAGAGCTGCTTTGCAGCCCAGAGAGGGGCAGCTCCAGGTGAGTGGCCATGCTTGGAGAAACCTGCTAGGAAAGGTGGTCTGTGGCATGGTGGAACCTCAGGGGTGGGCAGGTGGGCTCGAGGCAGCTGGGCAGCATCCTCAGGGTCGTATCATCCACCCTCTTCCTGGCAGGGGCTGCTGAGCCATGCAAGCAGGCACACAGCTTGCCAGTGCATTGGAGCAAGAGAATCCCGAGGAGCTGGGATCAATTGGGTAACTTGTGCAAGTTGCTTTGGACATAAGAAGAGATGTAAAATGCTAATTATTACTATGAGGTGTCTAAGAGCCCTTTCTAATTTACTGGTTGTTGTTTTCTATACTGTGGATTTATAAAGGGTCTTCTGGCAAAAGGGACTGTTATTGTTAAAATTCAAAAAGTAAAATTTTGGGGTTTCCAGTGCTGTCTTGGAAAAAAATATATAATTGCCCAACAAAAGTGAGACCAAAATTAGTGGAGCAGGACTTACATTAATGTAGCAGAACCATCTCATAGCCTTTGTTCTCTGAGCCATTCTGAAGTCCCTGGATGTACACAGATTGCCCAGAAACCTTTTACACCGCTAAATTTATTTCAGTTGTGTTTCTTAAAGGAATGATAGCTCGGTGTGTAATATTATTGGCCATATTTGTAGAAAAAAAACACTTCCACCCAAACCCTTAAGTGTTTCACTGGTCTTAAGGAATTCTGGCTGGAGAGAAACATTATCTGTATTTTTGAACAGGGTACCGGAGGCATTAGGAGAGTGAGTGATTTTTGTGAGTGCAGAAAGGCACTTACATCCGTCTGTGCAACTCGCTCTTCTCTGTGGCTGCATTTATGAAATCTGGTGGATTCTGACACTTGGGGCTGGGTAGCACCCTCATGGATGGTGCCAGCATTAGCCCTCCTCTGTTCTTCTATCCTTGTCCTCAGTGTCCTCCACCTAAAGCTAAAATGTCAAATATCTGCAAACACTGGCTGCTTCTGCAGATTTCCTGATGCACTTTTACGTTGCTTCCAGTATTTTCTGGTTGTGCAGGAGCTCTCAAAAACTGACACAGTAGAAAAAAATAAGTCATGATAGCAGGATTTGTGTCTAAACTGGGATGCATTCCCAGGTCCCAGGTCACCTGCTTGCCTTGGCCAAGGGTGTCACCATCACTCAATGACACCTGCACGTATTGCTACTGCTGGCACCTCATTTCCAAGTGAGGGAAATGCCCAGGAGAGAAAGGAGCTGTGACAGCCTCCACCACGTCCCTGCATGAATCACCAGGACAACGTGATCCTGGACCATGGCAGGGCCACATGTGCCAGAGAGCACCAGCAAAGTGAGAGAGTTCAGCAGCAGCTCCCTGAATCCCAGTGGAGTCCTCCTGGTCTCCGACTCTTTTCAACTTCTCAGAGCACACAAAGGAGCTGACTGGGGTGTGATGGCAGGATCACAGCCTGTGGGAAACTCTTTGGCAAGGGAATGGTACAGGCTCTCCTCCGGCAGGTGGTTTTCCATGACTGTGGGGAACCAGAAGGAAAATAATTTGTAAACCACTGTTATTGAGACGATGTCTGTTTGTGTTCTAGCTCCTGGTAGACAGCTTGAGCATGAGAAACGTTGTGCCAAGGCAGCAGATGGATGGATTGTCACAAAAGTTGGGGCATGTCAGGTGAGTTCCCTATTGGCTTCACACTACACACTGTTTTTTCTCTTATTTTCACTTTTCCCAGTTCCTGGTATTGGCAATGATCATGTCAAAATGCACAAGTGCAATTTGCCATCCCAGGGAGATTGCTTTTCCTTTGGAGTTGTAAAATAAGATATTATTGAAAGCCCAACCTGTACTGCTGCCTAACAGTGCCACTAAACACAGATGTGAACTAATTTGTACGCACTTTAAAACCTGTTCAGTGTTTCTTCTAAAGCTCATATCAAACCTTTTTTTGGGGACGTGTTGGGAGAATTTGACAATATTGACTATATATCAGAGAAAATGCATATCAACAGCATTGAATATGTTAGGGGATTTGCACTTTTTTTTTTTCCTTTTTGGGAAAGGAAGTATCTACAGTACATTGCTTTGCTTTATATTCTCCCCAAATTATCAGCTGGGAAGAGGTTTCACAAAATATGCAATTAAGGAACAGAAACAAGAACTGGCAGGTATGAAAGTAAAGAGATAAAGAACTGATCTAATTTCTGTACCGAAATGTGTAACTAGAGAACAAAAAAAGAGGATTTGGTGAGTTTGGTTTAGAAAGAAGTTCTTCTTCCTGCAGGAAAAGTTGAAGATTTATGCTGGGCTCTGTGTGGTAGCCAAAGAATTTTTTCAGGAAAGCAGGAGCCCACTGAGCTGTGACCTGGATAATCTGTCCATGAACAACCAGAAGTTAACTGTAACTCTGACAAAACGAGCTTTAAATTGCCAAGGGGTTCAGTGTCCCTGGTTTTCAGAGTATCTTACAGAAAGATCAGGAACGAGGCTCTAAACGCCACTGGAGGCTTGTCATGTAGTTTTTATTTGTAAGATAATTGTGTGCTGGAGTCTGGTTTTGGGCATTTGTACTCAGTGTTAACATCTCCTTTCATTTTATTGTCCAGCTCTTTCAGATGTGAGGTTTTACATGGATTAAATTAGGATATAACAGTTGTTTAGTCTTCTGTTCAAAATGAGTGGATTTAAAGAAAAGAAGCTGCAGCATTTAACTGAAGGGCAGTAAGGAGTGCATACCCAGAGGGGCTGTCACTTCAGATAAGTGTGAAGGAAAGTTCTGTAGCAAGCTCACACTGAGAGCTGGTTTCTTCACGTGTTAGTTTTGCTCACCACTCAGTATAATCAGGAATCCAGGAACTGTTCAACCAGACTGAGAAAAGTAAAAGCTCTTTTGAAGCATGCTGTATAAGAATGTTCATAGCTTTTCAGGATTTATTGCATATCCTGTAATATAAAGGGAAAAGATGACTCCAATCTGCATTCAGCACGTAACAGTAAACATTAATGTTGTTATTTACCATCTTCCAAAAGCACACACATTCAGTAACGATGTATAGGCCTGGATGACTCGGTTAATCTTTACACCTGGATTTATGAACCTGTTAACAAGCCATATTCTTATTCTCTGTCAAGGAGGGGGCCATAAACACTGTAATTTAATCATAAAGCTTTTGACCTTAGCACTATCTACGGGACTCCCTGTTGCTTGCTGAGGCTGTATAGGAGCACACTTGAAAGTCAGTATTGCAAAAATATGTTTGCTATGAATTAACATTTGAGTGAATCTTGGCAGCTATTTTAGGTCTAGTTTTGTGTCTTCTCTCGTACGAAACTTTTTCTAGAATATCTGAGAGGACTTACATTCATATTCTAAACGCAAAGGTATTCAGTGAAACAGAAATACATATAAGCTATATATAAGTTATTTTTGCTCTCTCAGCCAAGGGCTGGAAGCAGTCCCAATCGTGGCCAATAATAGCTGAGCAAGCCTCAGTCTGGAACATTAAGTATTTCTTTGCACTCAGACTTGGTAGATAATTATAAATTTACTTATTGAAGTAATTGATAAATTAAACAGTGGCATAGATGTTTGCAGAATGGTGTTTGCAACTAGAGTTTTGAAGAATAAAATAATTCTTTTGGCAGTGGTAGAAAACAAAATGCATTCGAGAAAGCTACAATTGATCTCAGACATTCTACGGATGGAAAGAGACTCTTCCATCATGGGATGTGTTATTTGTTGAGAATCAGTTTCTCCAGCTCCAGCTGTGGATGAAAGAGAAAATTTAAACTGATCAAAAATTTACAGAGCTGTAACTGTGAGGTTTAAACTTCAAGTTGGTGGAAGGTCAGAAATTAAAAAGAGCCATTTCCACATGGCTGAACTGAGATAATGGCTAGGGATGAGATTCTTTTGACACAACCTTGGTCTAAGCAAGGAATTGCTTGGAGGAGTTGAAAGAGCCAAATTTATGGCAAGCATAGGAAGAAGGAAAAGACAAAAGAGTAAAGTTAATTGCACTGTTTCAGACCTCAGCAAAACCTCTGGATGTCAAGGAGATGCGTTGTGAAAGCTTTGGTCACACCCTCTTCTCCCAGATATTTGTGTTATCTCCTGTTGAAATTTAAAGAGGATTTAAAGAGGAAACTTTGGAAATGTTGTGTTAGCTAACACTGCTGACCAAGATTTGTGGGGGTTTTCTGTCAAAAATATGGTGAACTTTAAAAGCAAACTTTGAAGGGGGTTTTATAGATCTGCTTGATTTCCACACGATTTCAAAGATTGGCCATCAGGAACAGACCGTGACTACAACAGCAAAGCAGCAGCACTGCCTCTCGCTTTGTCTCAGAGGGGTAGGATGTTCCTGTCTGGAGCAGAAGGCCTCCTAAGACTGCTCTGTGTTCATCTCTTTCAGGACACCAGTGTACCTGAGCCCTTGCAATATTAGAGTATTTGTCTTTGAGAAGGTCTGGTAGAGCAGACCAGTACTATTATTCCCTTTTCACAGGTGGTGGAATCAGGAAGAGAATATATTATGATGGAAGAATATTTGAGGCAGAAAAGTGAGTCTCATTATCTCACAGTTTGCCCACATGGAACACATGTTCCAGGAAATAAGTAATTTGGGGGCTCAGATTAATATACTGATTTAAAACGTGTTTTCCAAAAGAAATGAACATTATTTATTTTCATTGCTTTCTGGGTGTGATGGTTCACAGTGAGTAGTTTGGACAGCTTTATGGACTGCTCCTTCTCCAACTCTGTGATACTCTTCCATGAAACTGTGCCACTTCTTCCACACTTACATCTCTCTCTTCTACCACCTCTTAATGCCTCTCTGCCATTTTCACCTGCACTGAAAATGTTCGTTACATTTATTGCTCTACTAATTACTCCACTTGCAAAAATTTAATTGTGAGTCTTTCCTTGAGTATCTTGGCTCACATGCTTTCAACTTGAGTCCTCACAAAATTACAGGGCTCCTTTCTCCTCAGTCACATGTTTCAGCTGCTTTTTACTCTCACCTCTCAGTGGTTTGCCAACCTTTTTCCCCTCCAGTTCTTCCCTCTGCTTGCTGGGGATGCTTTCTCTTTTGTCTTTGTGGGATGCTGTCACTCAGCTCCAGCAAGCCACGTGTGAGAGAGATTCATTGCAAACTAATGATAGTCCCTGTGTTTATTTGAGTCGCTGTCATGTTTAGTCTCCATCAAGGCAGAGTAAATGGCTGCATCACTGCCTCTCACTTAGGAGCTTGTGTTAAATGTCATTTTCAGCATGTGTTATAAAACACCACATGGTGAAGATAAGCCATTTTGTTCGTTCTGAAACTTGAAACCCCTGTCACCAGACACCAGAAAGAACCCCACACAGGTTGTATAAATGACTCTGTTATAGCCAGCCTAGATGCTGAACCCACAGATTCATGCCATTGTTAACTGCTTAAGCAGAAGTGCCTGGCAGGAAAATTCACACTGACAGCACAACATGACTTGGTTTATTATGAAGTCAGGTGATAAGAACACCCAGTTTTGTTCAGCAAGCACCCACAGCTCTTCCCCCTCCTGCATGTTAAAAGGTACTCCTGCTGTAGACAGCAGCTCATGGACAAAAGCCATATTGACTGATGTCCTAATGCATTATTGAGCAGCTGGACGGGCTCATCCCTGGGTCCAGCTTAGATATTGGGTGTGGCAATAGTAAGGAAGAGGGGCTGTTGGGGAGATTTCATTGGAGTCAAGATCCAGCTGAAAGTGGGCAGCTTGTAATGATGGTGCTTGTCTAAAGAATCAGATAGTCATGAGAATATATCAAAGATAGCTGTGGAGCTGTTTGCTTTGTCTTCAGTGGCTCGTGAGTGAAGGGGACACAGACAATTCTCAGCTAAATTAGAGCAAGGAAGCTGGGATGTAACACATTCATTTCTTTGTAGCGCTCTCTGAACAGAGTAAGTAACTCTTTAACCTCGTGTTTAGAGAAAGAATAATCTTTACTGTTGCTCCAGGATTTCTCTGATCCTGAGTGATTTCAAGGTGTCAGTGTAGCCTGCTCAACTCACTGGGACACTTTGGATTCACTCCTCAACCTTCTGACATCTCACCCAGTTTAGGTGTTCCTCAGTATTAAGAGGATCCTCTCCATAAAGAAGAAAGGATTGGCAGTGCAAAACATCTCTTGGGGAATGGCATTACCCTCCAGCAGGTAGAAACTTCCTCGGCAGGACATCAGGAAACAGGCTGACGTTTGGCAATTCTCCTTTGGAGAAAAGGCCTTCTGTCCATCTCCCTTGTGGGACAGGAAAGGTGTGTGTTCATCCGAGCATGCTGCGTTTTAGAAAACCCCTCCTGTGACTCCCATTGCCTCGAGTCAGTGGGAAATGGCTGTCTAGAGAAGGGACAGCTGATGGAGAATTGCTTTGCTGACTGGCCCGTTTTTGGGGAGGAGGCTGCCGGCTCAGTGTTGCGCTGTTTCCAGGTCAGGCGGGTCCGGCAGAGGGGGCTTTACACAGAGGAGAGGCGGCCCCGGTGCGCAGCTCCCAGCGGCAGGAAACAGCATCCACTCACAGCATCCACCGTGTCAACACAGCCATGCCTTTATTGCATTAAATTGGCCACGCGGGAGGCAAAGGTTTCCCATTTTTGTTTGTGGCTGGGCCAGTCATCTGATGCAGAATTGTTATCCCTTAACAAAAGGTTCCTCTGTTGTCACTCCACCTTCCCGGCACAGGATGTTTCAACAACTGCTGTAAAACATGCTCACACTGATGTAGTGCAGCAGCACTGAGGTGATCTTGGAAGAAGCAATTATACAAAACCTCAAAGTGTTTCAGAATTTTATTCACCACCAAGAACTGACCCTTTATAACAAAGCAAAACCTCTATTTGGAGCTCTGACGTCTTGTTTGATTGTTAAGTTACATTGCTACACATGGAAAATTAAAACCCCACGAATTAAAATTGTTGATTTGTGCAAGCAGGGCTTTGGTGGATAAGAGAAGCTTATGACCTCATTTTTGACTGCTAAATCCCACTCCTTGCAGCCAGCCCCACTATGGGCACATTTCCATCCTCAGATTTCATTTATACATCCCAAAATCATGCTTTACAGGAACTCCTAGCTCCCTCTCTAGCCAGATAATCTCTGTGCAGAGCCATGACCAAGCTCTTCCTTCCTTATAACTTGCCTTTATTAGACATTCACCCATTAACAACTTATTTTAAAAGTTGGTTATTTTCTTTAATACAGAGGCATATCTGAGTAGCGACCAAAAAAATTAATGTATTTTCAGATATTTCCGGCATGGTTGGAGGTTTGATATAGCTAATTTTAGGTGCAGAGTGAGAAATGAAAGTTCTGCTAAAGCGGCTTCTACTGTGGAGCAACGCTGGCTATTGATATCCGGATGTGATTTCCACTGGCTTTGCCTGTCCCTGTGCAATGTGTGTTTGGATCTGATGCTGGTAAGTGATGAATTTTCTAAGACTTCTATATACTGATGCATAAACAGCAGTAAGCATTGTGGGTAGACTCATCTTACTATTTTTTTATACTTGATAGTTTAGATTTGTGGTGGGTTTTTTTTTTCTTGATGTAAATGCAGAATTTTGACTTGAACTGTTCCGCAACCTGCACTGATCCCTCAAATAGAATATTGTCAAATAACATTCAAGAAGGAGAAAGTATCATCTAAGAGACAAGTGTTTAGAAAAAATATATTTTGGTGACCAGATAGGAGGAAAATAAGGAAAAAGGTGTGGGACATCCTTAAGACTATGTCAAAAGAATTGTAGGGAGGCCACGTCTCCTGCAATGTCTAAGGGCTGATTGGGAGGTGAAATCTGCATTTCATGAGAACTTCCTCCTGCAGCTCTCTTTCAGAGTGGCCATTTTTTTCCCCTGAACTTTTCTGTGAATTTGATTTATTATCACTTTGGCAAAAACTTTAATCACACGGTTTATATACTGATGGAATCCAGGAAACTACCTGGGACTTTGGACTGAGGATTCTGCAAGGCAGAGGGATTTATACAAGGAAATGCAGGTGAAAAAGGTTAAATCTGTGAGCTGCTTACACAGTGGAGAAAGGATATAATGTCTAAACTGAGAGAGAATATCCTTCCCTAAGAAAAAATTCTTGAGCAATTTGAATTTTTTGGCACACTTTTGAGCATTTGACTCCCTGTGACAGAGTGAAATCTGTATTTGTGTGAGTTACAGCCCAGCCACAAAGAATCACAAGTTAGCACAGCATAGTTTGTTCAAGTAATCCAAATCTGACAGTGTTTCTCTCAGTTTCTTTTTAATGACTCAGATTGTCCCCTCCTGCTCAGGCATGTCCAACACCAGTAGCAAAACTCCAAAACTTCCTGTGTGAGTAAATAAGTAACTGAGCTTTATTCATTAAGCATGTTTCTTTAATATAGCAAGTTTTCAGTGATGAACAAAGACCATGCATGATAATTTAAAATTGGAACCAATTCTTCAGGTGCAGTCTTATACTATCAAAATTATGATAGTGGTTTATTCCTTTGTCTCCATGATAAATCTCAGAAGAAGACACAAAATACACCATTATGTTAAAAAAAAAACCAAACAAAAAACAAAAAACAAAACAAAACAAAAACCCACAAAAAACCCACTAATCTTAAACCTTAACACTTGCTATTGGAAATCCATATAAATTCTGCCACCATCATTGGCTGAGGATGACCACTGGAAAAATACCAGTTGATTTTTAGAGAGTTACAGTTTTTCTATCATTTGCTGTATGTGACAGAATGATTGATTATGCTTTTAATACCATTTGCCTAGTAGCTGCTTGAAAACTTCTTTTGGCCACTTTCTGCAAGTTAAGTACAGTTTCTTGGTCATATATAATCCTCTGGTATAAAACCCATCTGTTCCTATTTAGAAAGTGAACTTCTACAGCTTTATTACTGACCATACAACTTGGTAATTGTGAGTTTTATGTTTCTTAGCAAATACTTTGTACAGCTCTAGCTTGGAAAAAATAATTGAGGAAAACCCATTGAGGGTTGCAATAAAAACCATAGCAGAACAGAGTTGAAAGGCAATCCAGTAGCTTGCCTGATTCTTTCTGCTCCAGGATAAGAACAATTACATTTATAAAAATATTGTACTCTATTATCCTATTGTATCTTCCTAATACATTCTTCAATACTTCCAGTGATGGAAGTACCACAGCACAGCCTTGTCTGCAGTACACACTGCAGTACTTGTCTCCTCTTCTCACTACCCTATGTCTCACCTTGAGACAGTGTGAGCTATAAATCCTTCTCTCAGTTTGTGGATGCTTTGAAATATCAGAGATGAGCCCCAAAAGGTCAAGCCACATGTCTGTTTTAGAACAAAAGTTTCTGACTCACCTTCCTCAAAATGATGGGTTTGCAAACCAGCAGCACTGAAACTGTGATGCTTTCTGATTTATGAGGAACCAGGACTCTGATCAAGAAGCATGATTTCAATTTAGCTTATGAGTGTGAGTGGAGAAAAATGTTCCCCCCAAAGCCTTTATACATGCCATGAAATGAATAGCAAAATGGCAACTTGCATATATATGCACATTTATGTCTGAAAACAGGATTAGTTTCCTCCAGAGAAGGAGATGCTCTGTGGTTTGCATGCTGAAGCATGTGAATGATATTCCATGAAGTTTTGAAATTACTTGACAGCATGGAACAAGATGTTCTGCTGTGCCCAATCATTTTTGACTGAAAGACACTGGAATATTAAAAGTTATTGCTGCCCCTGAGAATTTCTGCCTATCCCCAGAACAAGTTTGTAAATAATTAAAGGAATCAGATCACTATTTAAAAAAAAATCAAATCTCAGCTGATACATAAATAATTAATCATGCAGAGTTAATCTGTAACCTAGGAAGAGCAGCAAACCACTGATCCCTGTTTGCTCTTTACCACACTGAGTAGTGGCTGCCTTTGGACAAATGGGAATATCTTTGCCAAATTTCCTAGTAGCTGTTTTTGTGGTTTGATACTCCAAGGGAAAAATTGTACCGCAGTGAATTCAGCTCAGGCTGTGTTACATCTTGGTGTGCTGACAAGGGGTAAAGAGAAAATGTGTTGAAAGGAGGCAACTGTGAGAATGGCCTACCCTCAAAGTTTTACATAAAACCAAACAGCCTACGTTTGGCCAACTAAAGACCTGACCACCTTGCAGCAAAGCCCAACCAGCCCTACATCTCAGATGAGGCTTCAACACAGGCACGAGGCATCTTCAGCACCTCGAGGTTTTCTGGGCAGTGTGCCTAGAGCCAGAAAGTCCCTCCTGACTAAACCACCCCAGCCTGGCACTGAGAGCAAGGACTCTGGCAGAGAAAGAGCTGAGATATACATGCCCAGAGCCTGGCTGAGCTGGTGGTGTTGCTGTGTACTGCCTGGCTGGATTGAAACTGAAACCCCCCGCTTAGCACTGCCCCAAATGACCCACCAAACTCCCACAGCAGTGTGCTGCAACACCCGTCTGCCAGGAGTAATAGCAGGGGAGTGGATAGGCCTGGGAGTCAGATCTCTTTCTCTTTCTCACTTTCTCTCTGGATTAAAAATAAAAGGATAAAAACCCCCGTCTAATTTGCTGTGGTTTACACACAGATACTGCAGTTAATGCTGTGAATTCAGTTCTAGTGATGCTCCTTGATCTTTCTCCATTGGCAAGATTTTTACAGTCTAAACTGCAATTGAGTGAATTGTCATAGAATAAGGATTCTTCTGTCAGCTTTTAGCATTGCCATTTAAACCCATATTTTTGATCAATAATATAGCACTTTTGTTTTTTACTGTAGCTGCTGAAAATCTCTGTGGTAGTCAGGCTGTTAGGAAGGATGTATTTGCTTCAATATACTTTATGTCAGATTCCTGGAAAATAAGTAACTGCATAATAAGAAAGAAAAAGCGTGGCTTCTGTTCCCAAACAAGAGTTTGTCTTGTTGAAACCTCTGAGCATCCACTTTGCTTTGATTGTGCATGTTCATTCTTTCTTTGATCACCTCATTAAAGATGGAGAAATGATTGATTTGCTCTACTTTGTTCTGGCCTCAACAACTTTGCAAGATGTGTGAGACAAACAAAGACTCCTCAGAAAGGAGAAGAAGGAAAATGAGAAGGAGAGAAAATGCTGAAAGGTCTCCTGGCTTTGTGAGTCGAAGCAAAAAAAAATTGATTCTGACAGTTCTTCTTGTGGCAAAGCATAGACCTGCAGAAATTAAGTGTTTAACTTCTCAGGAGGTTGGTCCCCTGGCTGATGTATTGCCCAACAGCAATGCAAGCCATTCATGCTAGCCCACGTGCTCACCATGCTTGTACTGATCCTTTCTGCAGAGGGAAAGATCAAAGATCACTCTCTCAATTCAGAAAAAAAAAATACTTAATCCTGCTAGTATTCCTGTCATCATTGCATAACTGCTAGCCTCTGCTATGGAAAGCAATGGAAACAGGAGACAGCAATTTGTGCCAGTTGATTCCCTGCTGTGAGATGAACTCAGGCTCTCCTGGAGGGCAAGTTCTAGTCAGAGCCTCTGTTTGCTCCTCACACTGCCCATTCTCACATTTATTCCAGTCTCAGTGTACCTGTCTTCCCACTGGGTGTGCAGGATTACAGTCCCAGAGGATCAGACCTCTCCTGTCTTCACCATTTCCTAAGGGCTGGTCTGTCCCTTTGGGCTGCTGATTTTCTGGGTGGCTCCTTCAAGGACAAGGTTTCCCAAGGCCGTATTAACAGCAGTAACATTGATGGATGAAGTATCAAGAACTTAAAAAAACTTTTTAAGAGAGGAAGTGACACTGGAGCACTTAGTCCTAGTGAATGGAAAGAAGATTAGATTTTTTACTCGATTTAATTTTCTGAGTCTTCTCAAGGGGTTGCAGCCATCTTTGCCAATTTGCATTGAGTAAGTAATTCCCCACTGCTTTCTGGATGGCCTGTATTATTTATGTGAACACCTCCTGTTCTGTCAAACATCCCCTCAAATCACATAAGCACCACATTTAATGTAGAGAAGACCCTAGGGCTAGTTCATAATTTGTAGGTTTGGAATATTAACTCAAAAGCAAGAGTGATGTCTGAAATTTTGTTTTATGCATCTGATGAAAGAAGAGAACCACTGGATCGACCCATCTACCATCTATGTGCAATCATCCCCTGGTCTGCCTGCCTGGGCCAAAGGATAGGAGGAGTGAGAAGGGAGCTAGGAGGAAAGGGACAACAGGTGGGAGTGAGGATGTGCATCTGAAATGCACAGATTCAGTAGGAGGCATGGAGGGACCTGACTCTGACATACCTGAGATTGTTTCACCCTGCTGCCAGCTCTAAGCTGATACAGCTTTCCTTGGCTTGCAGTTGTCCCTCTGGTGCTCTGAATGCTGACAAAGAAATGAAAGAGCCGTGGGTGTCTCTGGAGAATGGTTTTATCCATCCCCTTACGGGCAAGTAGGGCACACTTCTTTTCAGGGTCCTACTGCCCTTTTCCTTAGTGGGCCAAGGATGCTGGTTTGGGGGGGCACTAGGGATGCTTCCCACTGCCAGAGCTCTGCTGAGTGATCCAGCTCCTCAAGGGGCACCAGCAGAGAGGAATTTCTGGTACTCCCACCTGTCTGGTCCATCTGTCAATGAAAGGCAACACAGGGCTGATGGTGTGACAGAGCAGAGTGAGAGCACGGCTGTTGGGAAGGGCTTTCCCAAAGGTGTGGGAAATGCTGCTTCCACACCCTACTCTGCTTGATTTGTGTCAGGATTGATAAGGGAAGGCATCTCTTATCATCTGTTCATCAATCAGACAAAGTCTACTAATTGAAGAGACAGTGAACAGAGCAGGTTTTCTTCACAGCTCCTGCATTCCCTTTTATATACAAAATATTTTTATGGAAGCAGGAATGTGAACCGTGGCCATTTACACAGGAAAACCAGACCCATCTGGTTACTGAACGAGCCTCTCCATTGCAAATTCTCTCTGGTTTTCCTAGAAGCAAATTAAATGATCCAGCAGGAAGCAGCTAGTTAATGTGTGTAAAAAAATGGAAATCAAAAGTGCTTGGGGAAACTGTGGGACAAGTGGCACTGAGCCAGCCCTTACCTGGTTCTGTTCTCTGGATTTGTCATGTTCAGGGCTTGTCACCTTGTACTGTTACATGAGGATTTAGAGAGAGTAATCAGTTTAGTTAACCATTTTTTCCAGCAGAACATCTGAAAACTCGATTAAGAGAAGACTGCAGACAGGAGGGATAACATGACTTTTTTTTTTTTTAAAATTTAAAGGCTGTAAATTTTTATTCAAGAGACTGATGTTTTACTAGGTAGTGAAGCAGCCTGATTAGCAAATTCAGGAGTCATGCACTTGTGGAGAACAGAACCAGAGTGGCTGTCACTTTCCAGACCCACATTACTTTTAGCAGGATCTCTACAGGCAGGCTGGTATCCCATGGAGCACACAAATTACTTTTGTGCTTTCTTTTACCCTTCAGACAGGTCAGACTGGCAGTGCTGCTCTAACAGGGCAGGGCTGTGGCTGCACTGCAGCTCAGAGGGGTGCTTCCCACATTTATTGGGGAGAGCCTTCAGGTGCCCACCAGGCTGTGTAAGGCAGGAATCCAGAATTGTAGTGTACATCATCCAATGGTCTTCATTTTTAATTTCCATGGCAAAGTAAAATAAAGATTCCTTCTCTCTTGAAATGTCCTCTGTGCTCTTCTTGAGGGCTGCCTATGTGCATGATTAAAGAAAGCCCCAGAGACATTCACTTTCTTCCCATGATATATGTCTCGGCACAGATATTTGCTATTCACTCATTTGCAGTCACTTCCTAGTTCCCTCGTGATCTCAGCTCTCTTGTTTAGAAAGCAGGGATTTTTGGGAATGGGAGGTTTTTCCCCTTATTAATCTGACTGAGAGGGTTGTCAAACAGGTATTTTTCCCCTGGAAGCTATGCAGCATTAGGCAGTCAGGTACCCTGCCAGTCATTTTCTCTCTCAGTTTTTGCACACACCTTGCAGTAGTCTTTGCTCATGGGTCACAGAGAGCCATGGACACTTGCTCAGTGTCTCAGCCCCACCCTCACAGGAGAGCTTCATCAAAACACAGTCCTGGTGGAAATTTGTTTCTTTTCCTTTCCTTCAAGTTCTATTCAAAAAACCTCAGACAGGCTTGCATGTGAAGAAAAGGAACATAGCAGAGAAAACACCCCTTCTTCCCTGCTCTGTTCCCAGGGAGTATTCATATTTTCTTCCATCAGGGCTGACTTTTCACATGAATATCCCTTTCCCTACCTGAAAGCTTGTACAAATCCAAACACATGACAATCCCTCTCCAGATCCTGAGGAAGTCTTTGCTCTGTCCTGTAACTGAGTATCCTGAGACAGAATAAGATCAGGGCAGGCAAACCAGAGCCCATTTGATACCTACTCCAGAGGCTTCTGCACTGGGTTGCCTGGTCTCCCCTTGCAGGCTGGCCTGCCCAAGCTGCTGAATTTCCCTCTCTCTCTGCAAACCCTGGCCCCCTGACTCCTCCACAGTAACCACCTCTGGAGTCTGGCTGGAGCACTCACTTCCTCTCCTCCTGAGCTGAAATAGCAAAAGCAAGTAGCAAATAATCACACCATGATTTTAAGATTGGTGCTCTCTGCTTTTAGCCTGAAGTTTAGTAGCAAAATGTATTTCTAGGGAGAAAAAGTACTGTCTGATAAAACCAAGGGCTACTATTCCAGCCCACAGTGATCCCCACAGCTGCCAGGTGCCCAGCTGCTGCTGCTCCTCCTCCCTGCTCAGGGACTTGGTGACAAAGGCTCTGCTTGCAGAAAATGGGCCAAGAAGCAAAGCTTTCCAAGTGCCAAGGCACCTATTCGTGTTTATCCACTCATCCAGGTCAACGCAATCCAGGTGCTGTCAACAGATGATGGAAGGCTGGCACAGAGGTTTCACCTTCATGCTGTGTGGCAAAAGAGAAGATGAAGCTGGGAAGGGCATGGTATTTCTCAGCTGGAAAGCAATTCAGAAAAAAAAAAAAAAGAAAAAAAAAAGAAAAAAAAAAGAAAAAGAAAAAAAAAAAACAAACCAAAAAAAAAAAAAACCAAACAAAAACCCCCAACCTTGGAGGCCAGCTTCTTCCACATACTTTGTGTTTGAAGTGAGTCCTTTGTCTACAGATCTGTCACCACTCTGGTTAGCTGATCACCCAGTCATGCTCTCTTTTGGCAAGGAAATCCCAAGAGCTACTTGATGAGCTACTTAAATTCCAAGGGCTACTTATTCCTTCATGGGAATAAAATTTGTTCCAAGAGGATCAGAGATTGTTTTTCTTTCAATTTTAAACAAAGATAAATTTTTCAAAGTTTCCTTTAAATCCTGGTGCCTGAGGAAGGGCAAGAAGTGTTACTACAAGACCAAAACTAAGCTTCTCATAAGCTGAGAAAGCTGAAAACTTACTAGCTTAGGGTCCAAGCATGTGATGAAAGCTGGGAAGTGTTTTTCCCAAAATGGCACATTCCAGAAATTTTTAAGGTGAAAAAAAATTCTTTTATCTTTTCCAGGTCCAGCTGGTAGAAGGAAGGTAAATAACCCCTCATCCTTCAAAATACCATCCCTGGAGAGAAAGAACTTGTGAAGAGCAACAGTCACTGGTCAGCCAGGTGCAATCCAAATGTAGGATCACAAACCATAGAGCACTCACTGCCCTCTTGGCTAAGCATGTGAACAGGCAGATTGCAGCAGACACAGTGCCCTTGACCCTCAAATCCCACCTTTGGGAGGACTGGAAGATACAGAGGAAGGGGTCAGTAGAGGATCTGCAGACGGGCAGTGCATCTGTGGTAATTTTGTACTGCAGAGCAGAGACTGGTTACATCAGCACAGCCTCTCATAAACCAGGAGGCTTTGAGGGATTTCTTGTGCACGTCTTCTAACTCCTCTCCAAAAGGAGACCTCTCAGGCTGAGCGAGGGCATTCATATCCACATGAAACATAAGCAAAGCAATGAGTGCCAACAACTTGGTTAAAAGATGGTTCATGCCTAGAGAGTAGGGCACACAAATCTCATCATTATGTACTACCCTCTAATTATGACATCAAGATTTTCATTTTGTGTCTTTGAAAATGTTTTCAAGGTTCAAGGGTCCTGATGCAATAATCACTCCAAAGCATAGAATTTGTAACAGTCCTGCTGGTGAAATATCTTTTTTTAAGAAAAACACTGGCTCCCATTCTACCATTGACATGACCAATGGAGAGATTAGCTTTAGCTAAAACACAAAAATATGTTTGTCTGGATCTTTCTTTATATTTGTTTTGGAAGCTTTCCCAGTTGATTATAGCAGTATTCAACTCACATTGTAAATGTGGACTTAAAGAAAGAACTGATGAGTCATTCCTTACTGACTGTTCCTTTCTAAAGTTAAAGATCTATAGTTTAACTTGATTTTTTTAGTCTAGCTATTCCATCCTTTACAGAGCTGTAATCCCTGTAAGGTATATATTGCTTAACAGCATAAATAGTCTTTGTGAATTCAAGAAGAACTATTTGTACTCCTCTTGCACAATTTATTGCTATGGAATGGCTCAACCAAACAGCAAGCAGGACTGGAAGTTTCATGCTTGCAGCTCTTTTAAAGCGTTGTGAAAGGGGGTGGATAATATTACCTTACTTTTTGGAACCAGTGAAAAGCATCTAATTGGAGCATGCCAACAAAAAGTGTAACAAATGATGAAACAAAGAGGTGTCTTGTAGATACCTGAGCAGAACCCTGAGGAAAAGTTAAATAAGTAGCTTAAGTTCTGGAGGCATGTAGAATGACTACCACGGCTTTACCCAGATGATATCTGTCTTGTCTAGGCAATCTTAGTGAAAAATAGAAGTTTTGCCTGTCTAAATAATACATTGTAAAGGTATTCAGTACATAAACAGGACCACCAATGTTGAGAGCTCATCAGTAGCTGCACTGAAGCCCAGTGTTATCAGAGGGAGAAATAGAAAGAAAATAACACAAAAATCAAATCAACAAACATTTTGTGGCTAACAGCAGGGTCACTACTGACCAGCCACAAGCACTTACAGGCATCTCACCAAGCAGTCAGTCATTAAGCAATGGATATAAACAATCTTAAATGGAGAGTTCAGTAAATGAACTGGTTCAGTACATCACGATTCCACAGTCACATCTCTGCAGGCTACTGCATATGCCAAACCTTTCCTTGTTATTCTTAATGCTTCCATTTCTGTGGTTTGTTTGGGGATGTGCCTAAGACTCACATTTTCTAACTCTTGCAGCAGAGAGGACACAAGTGCCCAGCCAGCCCCAGTCCTTTGGCAGTGGTAGCAACCAAGTGAGTATCCCCTCAGACATGTGGTGAGTTAAAGTGACTCTTTCACTATTTCACCAGGCACCATTCTGGAAAAATATTTCATGTCCTTCCCCTCTTTTCTCCTCTTTTAGACTTGCCAGTGTATTAGGGAGGAGCTACACAAGGAGAAGGATTTGCTCAAAGTAATGGACTCAAAGCCAAAGGTAACCTGTGTGCTTCACTCCAGCTCGGAAGGGGATGAGTCAGGAACAGGAGGCCCTGTGCAGAATTACAGCAGGTAAGAATCTACAAAAAAAGTTCTACAAAAATACATTACAGATCTTAAACCCAGAGTGTCTGCCATACTGAAGGATTAAACTTATCAGTACGAGTAAAGAACAGTTTGCTTCAAGCACTATTGCTTAATTTAAAAATTAGAAAGTGAGAATAATTCAAAAGATGTTTTAATTCAAAATTAAAAGCTGCAGAATTACCAGCCTGTTGATGTCTGATACACTTCACTCTGCAAGCAGCTGGCCAGCACTGTGGGGTTTTGACTGCTGAGAACTTTGCCACTGAAGAATGAATTTATGAAGGACTGGCAAGTGCATGCTGCATAGGGAGTTATAAATTGTATTCTCTAGACTTACTTTATAGTTGGTTGCCATTTCACAGAACTGCTTGTAATACTGCAAGTTCAAAGTTTGCATGGGATACTTTCAAGCAGTGAGCTGTTATTCATAATGAAAGTTTTATGTTCTTTTAAAAATCTCCCGATGTTAAGAACAAACTCAGTCATTGCCTTTTAAGAAAATAACTCCAGGAAGTTCTATACATCAAATATTCACCTATGAGATCTCTGCAGTTAAAATACTGGTATTTTATATATAGGAGTGCCCTCATACTTTTGATGACTTTTCTGGATTTCTACAGAATTTGAGCTGCAAAGTTAGCTCCTGGTTCCTCTTACTGTCATTATCATACACAAAGGAGTTTGAGAAAGAAAAAAAAAAAAAAAGAAAAAAAAAGAAAAAAGAGAGAGAGAGAAAGAAAATGAAAAAGATTCCACACAGTTGAGAGCAATTGAATTTTCTAGAGACACTTGTACAGTTTGAACTTACTGAAGCTGTACATGATTGAAGTTCACTCCTTTACAAGAGTGGAAAGCTCTAGGCAGGCAGAGAGCCCAGGGAGCTGCTCAGCCTCTCTGGGACTCAGGGGTGAGCTGGTGGCTCTGGCTGTGCTGATGTGCCAGAGACATCACAGCATGTCCTGGTTGCCAAGCTGTGGCAGAGGCTTTTGGTCAGATGTGTAGTATCTGCAGCTATAAAAAAGGCAGGCTTGGGAAAGTCTGGCTGGGTAATGATGACAACCAGTTTGTCCTCTTTCAAATACCAGCAACTTTTTCTTTCTGGTTTATATCTGAAGTTAATTTTTTAATAGTTAATTGCTTTTATTTTCCAGCTTAAGACCCTTAAACTCATTAGCCCTGTCCTATTGAGGGAGGTGGAACAGAAGGGAGCCTTTCTGTTGCCCAATTTTTGCTGTCTCCTTCACTCAATCCTCCCTGTGGTGTTGTATGATTTTAGAAGACAGAGATGTCTTTGTTCCTGAGGCTCCCATGCAGTGTTGCCTTGCCAAGCTTGCTCTTTCTTTGAGCCATGCCATTTTGTGTGGTGGCCTGGAGCCATGGGCAGCATGCAGGACCTGCCAGTGGCATTTCAGCTGCCCTCCAGGACAGTACACAGCCTTAACACAGCAGCCTCCTCCTCTGCCACAAACTGATAATTTCCTTTGCTCAGGGGAAAGCCCTTTGCCTCACTCACTGATGCACAGACTGAGGCCACACCATGGGGTGCCAGAGCAGGGTGTAAGAATTTTATCAAGGCAGGGTGTATTTTATCAAGGCAGTGCAAGAAGTGAGCAGCCCCTGAGTGCCAAAGTGCACTGCCGCCTCCTACAGCACCAGGGATAGGCGGTTTAGTGAAGGAAGGTCAAAAGTGCTTACAGCTGCACAGAAGGGAACAACCCCGTGCCAGGGCTGTGTAAGGCCATGGTACTTGTCTGTTTGGGGTTTCTGCATGGTTTCCTCACACTGAGCAAGCCAGGTGTTCCCAGCCTCTGGATGCAAATCTGTACAAGCCAACAACATTATACATGCATGCAATGGTCCTGGCCAGCCAGGTCCATTTCTTGTGCTCTCCTCTTGCTTGAAGGAACAGGTTGTCCTGATTTAATTCAAAGTCTAAGATAAAGCAGGGAAAACAGCAGCTCAGAGGTGTTTTCTCAAAGAGACATACATTGCATAGGAGCAGACATTTTGGAATTTTGTTCCCTGGGTGTAGTTCATGCTTAAAACTCTTTAACTCATGCAGATTTTTCTCCCGGCCCTCATGGTGTATTGCACTGGACGGTTTTGTACTGACAAGTCTGGCTGCAAAAGCAGGGTGGAAGTTCACAGAAGACCTCAGATAGGACCAAGACCTTAAGCTGGAGTCCTTGAGATTCTCCTAGTTTCCTCTTGAATGTTCCATCAGCTAAAAGCAGCAGACATTTTTCAGAAGCTAAGTTTCCTGTATGTTTTATCCTTCTCTATTTTAAATTAGCTCTGTGAAGTTATTAGCAGTATCCTTGTCTGACTTTCTGCACTATGCTCAATATTCTACAAGAATTAACAGCCAGACACACTCAAACTGCATCTACCACCTCCAGGCACTCTGTGTGGCTGGGCCGGGGTCCTCTTCTGCCAGCCTAAAACAAGGCTTGGGGCAAGCCAAGGGGCAGAAATCCCACCAAGAGTAGCCCATAGACCATGTGTTGTGGTCCCCCATGGTCCAAGACTAGACTGACTGACTAGACCTTCTCCAAGCTCCCTGGGAACACTGGCATCCCCTCTGTGGGAGACTCGCTGCCCACAGACAGGGCAGGGACCCCTGAGATGGGTATTTTCCACAACTGCAGGATGCCAGGCCCAGCACACCTGCAGATGCTCCTGTGTGTGGGTTCAAGCCCCATGCCTGCATCCTGCTGATTGCCACGTGGGACAAAGGAGTTCATATCTGCTTGGGGCTTGCAAAAGCTCCCTGAAGCAAGTTTCATAAGATATGCTTGAAGTGATTTAACATCCTTCCAGCCTAAAACCCTATGGACATCAATAGCCATGAATTAAATACTGAAATGGTACAGTATGAAATGCATAACCCTCTTAAGTGATAATAGGCCTGAGCAGCTTCTATCTCCCTAGACAAAGACTCTGTTACACAACAGAAAAAACATTCCCAAGTAGACAGCACACCCCCAAATAGCTGTGATCTTACCTGTCTTACAGACAGATACCCTCAATGCTCAGCAGCCTCTGTGGGCTCAGTTTATCTTATATGGATAAAGCCATGTTGAAAGAAAAGCTGTAGTGAGAAAGCAGAAGAGGTGACAGCAAGGCCTTTGTTAACAGCATTTTGGTGTCTGTCTAACAAATACTTAGGAAAAAGAGCAGTTCTAGTGTCACCATTTGTATGCAAGCACCAGCATTGCATTGGACAAACCTCAGATCCCTGGCATTTCTTGTAAAGGAAATAATACTGACCGAAAAATCCCTTACATGTGACCTTTAAGGTCCTTTCAGCAAAAGCAAATTATCCTAATGTTCAAAACCTGGTATTTTCTATTACTGTTTCCTTTATTGTAACTTTACCTCCTGCCATCTCTGTGGTTAGATTTTCTTCATCACCCACCCTGTGGAGGTGCCAGCAGTGCTGGGGGACAGCAGCTGAGATGCACTGGTGATGCATGAAGAATATGAAGAATTACAGTGACCACTGTAAGGAGAAAGGATTCAAGCACTGAATTGCAAACTGCAGCTGGCAAACAGTGGGATGGGGACTGGAGCAGGTGGACAGAAAAGTCCTCCTCTGTTACACAAAGCAAAGGATATCCGCCTGGGCTGAACAGACAGACGGTCAAAATTCTTGAAGTAGCAGGGCCTGGAGCTGTGTAAAGCAGAGAGAAAATGTGAAGAGTAGTGTAGACAAGAGGCAAGGCAGAGCACTGTGCTCCAGCAGAATTCATCTGCCTTCATCTGTCTCCCCCAGATCAGTAATTTAGGCAACAGAGCCTGCTCCATCACTGTGAAAGTCATTATAAATAACCCTTTTAAACCTTCTCTGGTGAGCTTCTGACAGAGCAGCAGCGAGGGTTTGCTGCCTGACAAATTCTCAGGCCTCCAAAGGGCTGGAAGGTGGCAGAGCAGGCACAGCTGAAGGCTTTTATGTGGGGGTTTCTGGCAGGGATTTTGTGGGCACATCACTCTGAGGGAGCACAGAGGCCACCAAGCTACTTGGAGGATTGCTTGCATGGACTTGATGTGAACTTTGTGAAGTGTTTCAGCTTTGTCTTCGAGGCAGTCACTGTGCATGAGGCACAGAGCATGGCTGAGGTGGGGCTGTGCCCTACTCCCTGCACAAGCTGGCAGGAGAACATCAGCTATGGATCCACAGCTCCCCTCCACTGTGGCTGGGCTCCTGCATGCACTCAGCTCAGGAGTGTTTCTCCTTGCTGGGATGGCAGTAAACAGGGCACTGCTAGAGCCACGTGGTGATGGACATCTGCCTGTCCACTTAGTCCTGAAGGACAAGCACGACACAATTTCTTTAATCTCTCTGGGTAAGCAGCATCCCATGTTTAGTGGGATGCCAGGAAGACTGATTCTGCTGGAGACTTCTAAGCATAAGCTCACTGCAAACCACAACAGCCTGACAAAGGAGACTAAAAAGAAGAGCTGATTTTTGTACTTGAGGGCATAGACAGTGTCACAGGTACCTGTCAGAAGCATAGAGAGCTGGAGGAAAGAAAATGTAGTTTCTGCCACAAGCCTGAAACAATCCTATACTGCCCACATCCTGTTTTTTTTCTGCCTGGTTATTGAACCAGTTATTGAGCTGCACTTAACTTGGAAATCCTTCTCTGCTTTGCTACATTATTTGCTCTTTCACTCTCCCTGTGATAATATTGAAGATGGTAAGCAGCACTTCCCAGTCCATGTGTGCAATTCCCTCTTCTTGCCATTTCATTTCCAGACTGCTCCTTGGGCTGATTCCCAAGCCAGTCCTCAGGGAGGTCACCAGGCTCTCTCACATCCCCATGTGTCCCCACTGTGGGCTTCCCACTCTGCTTTACCCTCCTCCCTCTGCCTCCAGCTTCTGCTGTCTTTGCTCAGAAAGCTGCTGTGGGGCTGGAAGCCAGCGGGGGAGTGGTGAGGGTTCAGCAGGGTGATGATGCAGCCCAAACATTTTTCACTTTGGATATTGCCTCAGAATTTGGTGAGTCCTGCCATGGATGCAAGTCATTTCATTGATTTGTGTATATAGGGCAACAAAGCTTTTCCTTTATAGCCTACTTTAGCTTAACTCCAGAAGAGTAGGAGCAAAACAAGTCATGAACTGCTCTTGCTGTGCAGAGGGGATGGCTGCATCCATCATTCAGCAGGGGTGCTTTTCTGTGCTGTGCTGTGCTGCCAGCAGAGGGGTAACTGGGATGTTCAGGGAACAATGGACACAGGATTACCCAGAAAATGGGTGGTGCAGAGACACTGCAGAGCAGTCAGTGCCATCGGTACGGCAGTGACAGCACAGTGCTGGCAGGGCTCACTGGCAAGTGCTTCTCTCATGGTCTCCCTGCACAGACAGTACCACGATGGACAGGGATCCTGTTTCTACACAGATGCAAAGAATAGGATTTCCAAAATGTAAGCATGTACAATCAGGACATTTAAGCACCTGTATGATATGCACTCTCAATCACAGAGATGCGTGTGACATGCAAAAAAAGAAAAAAAAAACCCACCATGATACTTCTGTGTGGTGCACAAAAATACAAACTCGGTAGAGATCTTCTGGGAAGTGACACAGTAATCATGCACAGTTTCATATCTGGAGAACCACTTCTCTTTTTCAGTAGGTGGACTTGGTGGCAGTAGAGAGAAAAAATCGATGTTACAGATTAATAAAACACAGAGACAGATTTTATTTTGAACCAAAAGTTAAAATTTATTTGGAATATCAATATACCCCAAAAAATAAAAATAAAAACTTCCTTTTATGTAATGAAATAGCCATTTGAAAATGGTAAAATAAAGATATTTCTCATACTATTCTCTTCTAGTTATTGTACACATATTAAGGTTGTTTTTCTTTTTCTGAATATAAATCTAGCTTGAGCTTTAAGGCTCCAAAAAGCCTAAAGCATGTAGTGGCCCTTTTGAGAAAGCAGATAAGTCAATCAGAGCTGCATTTTTTCAGCAGACAGGCCTGTTTGAAGCTGTCCAGGACTGGACAGAAGGGAGATTTCTCAGGAAGGTCACTGTTTCAGGGAAGTATTATTTTCTACCCATTGGGAAATACACTCTAACCCCTCTTCATGCAGCACTTTACATTTTGATGTCCTGGGGAGGGCCCTGGTTCCCCTTAGCAGTCAAGTTAATGTGCAGATCCAATCTTACTTGCGTTGGTACAGTTGATTTAAGAAATCAAATCCTACCCTGTGGTGTTTGCTCTGCTAGAAATTAAGTCAGTAGCAAGACCCTGGTCCTGCCTTTACCCCTGTAACCAAAAGCCTGTGTATGGTGCACTGGCTGCAAGGGAGCCTTCATGAGAGCAGGATCAGGGACTTGTCCTTTAGCTTGCTTTCAATAAAACAAATGGAATGGAAAATGTATTGAAATAAAACTGTGGAAACCCACTGACAATTCTGAGTTACAATGCCTCCCTTGTAGAGGGCTCATGGATGCTAGGATGGAAAATATGACTGAAGACCCACGTCAGGGCTGAGTAATGCCCCAGATGGCTCATGTCACCATTAACCAAAAAGGGAATTTAGGTCTTACATCACCCTCTGCAACTGGACTCCAGTGGGCTGAAGCGAAGCTATCTGAAGTCACTGGACATCTCACCAACAATCTCACTTTCAGCAGGCATTGGAACAAGTCCTCAACTTATGCAGTATGGTCTGAAATTGGTTTTGATTTCTTCCTTGTTCAAAGCCATCTTCATAACTTTATGTCTGTGTTTATGGTTTCTATACAAAGATGTTATACTTCTGCTCCTGGTTCTGAAGTACAGGATAGGCTACAACTACTAGAGATATTACAGCACTACTGCCTAATATCTGGTACTGCTCACAAAGGCTGCTGTTTCATGGTCACAATAATCGGTCTCTTATGCTTTTTGTTGCCTGAAACCACCTGAATGTTGCCTGAACCACGAGGTGCTATTGTTTTCATCAAAAATGTCCCAAGAGAAAATAATAAAATACACTCAGGACTTGAACAAGTTATCAGACCATGGATGTTCCTCCAAATAAATCCATAGACCCACCTTTGCACTCAGGAAGCGACTGCCTAATTAACTTCTGCAGGAGGGACCCCTACATGGAATCTTTATTCCTCCAGCCACCTCATCCTGAGCACCTGGCAATGGGCAGCCCACTCTCCCTCTACATTGCCTTTCCTCATCTTGGAAAGGATGAGTGTTCACCCTGGAAATACTTTGTGCTGGGATATGGAATACATCTCCCTCTGTGTCTCTCCTGCAACTTGTGCCCAATATTCTTTTCCTGCTATCTTGCCTGACTCTTTTGAGTGATTCCCTTTGCACACTTTGGCCCTTATCTTGCAAATAGAACTTGTATCATTAAACTGTGAGATGCTGGTGAGAGGTCTCTTTTAGAGCCAGCTGCTCCTAGTTGGGTGTTATCAGTGAGCCCAGACGTAAATCATCTGTGACTCTGAGTTACAGAAGGTCTGTAAGAACAAGGGGTTTCCTTCTCATCACAGGCACAGTTTGAAGAGGCTGCAGAATTATCCAAGCTTTTGTTCTTTTACTAACTAGTTTAAAATATTTTCCCTACAGTGTTCACAACACAGAAGTAGTGTTAAGAAAGAGCCAAATTCTGCTGGCAGCTGCCTAATCATAAATCCATACCGACCTTTCTGGTTTTATTTCAGTACATTGGATTAATGCATCAAAACCTATAACACAGACTTTGACCCTGGCAGAGTGACCTCATCACCAGTGGAACTTTCCTGACTTTTAACAGTGGATTCCAAAGCAGCATTTCTAGCATCTCTCACATCTGTCACAGGTCCTATAATCCTGGGTAAATTTATATAAAGTTTGAGTTCTCCATGACATGTGTGAATGAAACAGAATTAGAGATTTCTTTAAAATAATTAGGGAAAAAGGAGTTCTGGTACTGGACAGAAAAATCTGAAAATATGACTCCAAGATTCAAGCCAGGGGAAATAAACAGGACCCAATTAGGTCTGTTTGTGGCTCAATGGCTGGAACAGCAGGAGTCTGTTGAGGTGTCATTGCATTACAGTTGACAAGCTCAGTGTTTAAGTACAAGCAAGTGGATTAAATGTGATGTCTAAAAATGATGCATGTATGTTTCAGGGGAAGAGAAGTAAGGAGAACATTGTCAGCTGTTTTTTGTCTTTTTGTCAAATCCTTTAATGCCAGTCACCCCATTTGGCTCCCATGGAAAACCTCAGAGGAAAAGCCCAATGGTATGGTAGGGCCATAGGACCTGCGTAAATGCGTGTGGTGTTATAATTTCCTGAAGCAAATGGCAGTGTCACAGCCAGTTCCCAGTGTGACAATAACTGTTCCCTAATTTGTCACTGTACCTTACATGTCTGATCCTGCTGCCACATCCCTACAAGCATGCTTGTCTGCAGCCCCGTCACCTGCCAGGATGCCCCCTGCATTTGGTGCTCAGCTTCCCCTGCACACCAGGGGTGCATCTGCACTGCCTGCTGAGGAGGTCACTGGGGCTGGTGATTGCACTGGAGCTGCTTCCCAGGCAGCAGGGGTGCTGCCTCTCCCACACCCAGCCTTGTCTGGGAGGGCAGTGGGCATGGGGAGGAGCAGGTGCTGGGAACGATGCAGAGGTACCCATGAGGGCTTTGGGAGATGGGGAAAGAGCGGGTGAATTTCTTGCTCTGCTGAAATCAGTGTTGGCATTGTCAGCATTGCCATCCAGGACCTGGAAATCTGGGGGTTTGATCCTATGCAATTAAGGAAAACAGAGTATGAAACAGGGTGGATTGCTGTTTGCAACCCACCCTGTCTTGTGCCCGTGTTAAGGTTGGGCTGCAAGTCCTTGCCATGCTGTGATGTCACTTGCCATCGATAAAGGTTTTGAGTCGTGAGCCGTAAGCCTCAAATTTGCAGGAGATATGCAGGGCTCCTTCCCCTCTGCTCAGATAAAGGCAGTCAGGCACACCGGCTCTGTTCAAAGCACAGCAAAGCCTCCACTGACTTCATAGAGTCCAAGATTTCCGCTCCAGCTTCAGCTCCAGACACTGGACAACTTCCAGCCCCTCTTGCTCTGTCTGAGAGACTTAAGACATACAGGACTGAGGCTCTAAATGGCACAATGGTGGGCTTCTACTAACGCCTTATCAGCTAATTGCAGTTAACTTTAATTTTGCCTTTTCCACTCTTTACCGGTCTTAACCCGCCTTTTAGCCGGGGCAAAATTAAACATGAGGAAAAAGGCTTATTCAGCATTAGAATTATCTACTCCCAAGCTGTATAACAAAATGGTTTACACATTTAATTGGTTTTGTCTAATATTTCCACGTATACAGTAGTCCTATTAATGAATATCATAGCTTCATTACTGCATATCACATTTTGCTATGTTTTGTACCATAGAATAATGTCAGCACATCAATAACTTAAATAACACAAATGTAAACTCATTTTCTGCTTGTTATAATTACGATTTGAGCCTGAAAAGGCCTTTGATTTGTAAGACCATTCACATAATATGGAATGTAACTTTATTTGTTTTTCTTTTGTATATAATGAGACACCGAAAGCCCTTGTCATCTCTTAACAGGATACTAAAGCAGCTCTGTTTCATGAATGACAGCACAATTAAAGCTAAAAATCATAATTAAAAAAACCCCTTTGTACTGTACAATCTCAAATTAAAGCAAGAAAGATAATGACAATCTTTTGCATTAGCCAGGAAATGTGATTCTCTGCCACTGGGCTGTTTTTTCTTGTTGACAATTCACAGAATGTGTATATGGGTGTAGTTATAGGTGTGTGTATATTCTATGCAGAACAGCAGTCCCTATTTTGTTGATCTAGTTCTTCTAATTGTTTAGTTAAACTACCTAGCTGTTACAATTTAGAATACTACATTAACACATTTAACATCAAGTGTACATACTTGCGTCTTTGAAATACTAGGAACTTTTACACATTTTATTTGGCTTTGTAAGGACTGGAATATCACAGATAATGCAATCTACTTGTCTTTGAAAGAATATGGCTGTTCTCAACTAACTCTCTAAGGTTCAGAGTGAAATACATTTCTCCTTATATCTGTAGCTGACTCCAGAGAAGAAAGAGTGTCTTCTTAAGCGGTCAGTCTGATGTTACAGTACAGATTCTGCAGAGATATATTTATTTAATGAAAGATAACTCTCTCTGGACTTTAGAGTCAAGCTGTTGCAGCGAAATTACTTCATTTAGACTATTTTTTTTTCTACACAAATCTCAAGAAAAACCTATCCCAAGTATTGTTTTGTGGTAGTATCTCCACATGACCAGAGGAGGGCACTTTGAACATCTTTGCACTGCCCAGGAGGCAGATGCAGAAGCACAGTGATACCCAATGTCGCACAGTCCTGACACCTCTCCCAGCTCAGGCAGGCATCCTCGTGTCTGCAAAAACACAGAATCCAGATTGTACCACAGGGCTCTGTTCTGAAAACAGTGGGCAGATAAATCACTCTCTTCTCGCTAACTGCGATTTCTCCCCATTTCCCCCATTTAATTCAGTGTTGCTGCAGGCTAAATTAAGAGTAATGGATAATTCCTAAAAATCTCGTGAGGGGAGTTGTCTCCCTCTCCTTCCTGAACATCCCTCCACTATTAGCCCCTGGTAATTTAGCAAATATGGATTGATTTAACCCTCTATGACTTATCCTGCTGCAGAAATTCCTTGCCTCTAGCTGAAAAATGCACTTGGAAAATGCACTCTCTGAGATATGTATTGCAACAGTGCATCTTTTCACATTAAACTCTTGTAAAAGTACTGCTCCTTTCTGCCTTCTGAGGGAGGTCACTCTGTGTCCCAGATCTGCTCTCCTGGCAGAGCACATAGCAGAGAAATCAATCTCTTCTCTTTTCCATACATAACCACAGTGTGGAGTTCAGCCAGTTTCCACGCAGGAAACATATTTTTGGGCTTCATTTTGGCTAAAGGTATCAACCTTCTATGGAAATGATTTTAATTCTGCAATCTTGTTGTTATTATAGACAGATTGTTTTTTGTCACCTCTGCCTTTTTTTTTTAATGCAGAGAAATTATTAGAAAGGATTTAGAAACCTTTTTTCTCTTTTTAAATAAAAGTCTCTCCTCCACCTTGGGGAAACACACTTCTTATTTAAAGTACTTTTTTCTCCCCCCTTAACATTACTCCATTTCTCTTTTCTTCTCTTTTTTCTTTCATTTTTCCTTGATTTTTCTCTTCTTTTCTCCTTCTTTTCTAGAGCAGAGAGGTACAAGAAGGAAGTTGTCTTTCATCAGCAGTCCTTTGAGATAGAGTAGTATTCAGTGAGTCCTCACCATGATAGGATCATAAACTTACTGGGTTAAACCATGCTAACTTTCCCTAAGCTGCCAAGTTTTAGCTGCACCATACATATATGTGTTTCCTTGTGCCTTTTTTTTGTCTTATAATTTTGTTTTTTCTTGATGACCCTGAGCTATGGCTTCTCGCTTCTACCACTAGTCAACCTTCCTTTCTTTCCTGGTTTTGCCGATATAGGCCTCAAAGAAAAAATGGCAGAAGAGCACAAAGTAGCTGAGGTACATGAGAGAGGACCAGATGATGTTCTGCACGTGGGAATGGCACTGGCCCTGCTGCATCCAGGAGAAGACCAGGTAATTGATCACGCAACCGATCAACATCTGAGTGATCTGCGACAGGGTGATGAACATGGCAAACTTGCGCGAGACCCTGAAGCCCGCAGCGCGCAAGGCATAGTACGAGTACATGACGGCGTGCACTCCGTAGTTCATGGTCATGAACCAGCCACCGCCAGCCACCATGTCCTTGTAGGAATACCAAGAGTAAAGTAACACAGTAATGTGGTGGTACCAGTGTAAGAAGATGAGCTTCTGCTTCCTAAGAATAATGAATATTGTGTCACCTGCAATAAAAACGAAACAGAAAACAAAAAAAAAAAAAAAAAAGAAGAGGGGAGGAAATGAGAAACGTATCAAACAACTCCATAATTAACACAGTGCTCTCTTCCCTTTGCTGTTGCTAGAGCATGAAATCCACCTCACCTTTGGATCTGAGAGCCCCGTCTAATCTCTATGCAATCTTTAGCAAACCAATGCATCTACATTTTCCTTATGGATAACCCCGTCTGAAAACTCCAGAGGTTTACTTGGTAGCCCTTTGCTGCAAACATTATCCAGTAAATTCTGGGGTGAGGTAGGTGGATGTGTGTGTATCGTCTCTAACTGTGAGACTGCCCATCATATACTGTGACTGGAAGAGAAATGCAGCTTGACAGAGAGCAGAAAACCCAGAGGAAGCAGCACAGTGTCCTCTGATTCAAATGTCTACATGCAAACTGATCCTAGTTAAAATCAGTAGAGCCTTTTGAGGTAATACACAAAAAAAACTGTTGCATATGCAACCTACCATACTGAAAGAGATGCTTCCAGAAAGAAGTTTGGGTTATGTTGAAACACACATCCCTTTTCTGCAAATCCATCTTACTATTGCAGAAAAGTAAATATTATTCAACTGTCTTGCTTTCTTTCTTCCATCTGCTTCTCATGACTGCAGTGAGCATCTCAATTAGATACATGGATGTATACGTATGCTACTTTTTTTCCACACAGACAGTGTTTCCAAAAGAATCCCTAGGATTTGAACCTGGGAATTTAGTTTGATGTATAAGTATCCAAGGAAATCCAAGGCATGAATATAAGTCATGGATGGAAGCAAAACTGCACTGTCTTCACAAGGTCTGTAATAAACCTTAATGCTGCTGTTCACTTCATTAACTGCAAGATGCTGACTCATATTTTAATAAGTTATCATATATTTAATTTTTTGTTGCTGTGCAGTTCTAGCTGGTGTTCTCCATTTTTAACAACTACATTTCTGTGGGTTTGCAGCAATTTAAGCAGCAGGAAACTAAAGGATTCTGACACAGCAAAGCAACTGGTGTCTGTCTCATTCTAATTTTAATGATGATGAATTGCTGTCTTCTAATTTGCTGAACCAAATTACCTGCTGAAAGGTGAAGTCTTATTTTTGCTGTACACTGCACGCAGTGAGAGCTGCAGTCCTTTGGGGTTTAATAAGGGTATCCTCTGAAATGAAAGCTGGAGGGCTGCTCCTTTCCATTAAAACAGCCCCTTCTTACACTAACAAGGAAGGGATGGGAAGACATGAAGACTGACTTTCAAGTTGGCTTTCACATGTATATGGTAAGTATCCTTAACAAGAAACTGCTGGAGAGATGTAAGTTTATAAAAATCAGGAGTGAAAAAGCTAGGGGTATTATGGGACATTGGTTTCTACTTGGAGGAAGCAGACAGCCACAGCTTTCATAGCCTAGGGAGGAAGCACCTTACTGTTCACAGTTGTACACTTAGATGTGTATGGAAGAACGAAAGCTGCAGAATGGGGGCAGAGACTGACTCAAAGCTTCCTGCTGGCACAGCTGCAATAGCCCACCCTCCACTTCTGTAGCCACGGGGTGTGTGACTGCCAATTATACCACTTCTATTTGCCTACAGGTAGCTCAGGAAGAGGTATGGACCAGCTTGCTTTTACTTCTTGACTGCCCTGCTGTGTATAATCACTGCAGTTTATTCCTGGGCTGGGAAAGGTCTTATTCAGCTGCACATTGATCTAACTTCAGCCAAGCTGGAATTGACCTCTAGAGACTAAAACATGTAGTTTGGGGTTGGTTATGCTTACTCAGTTTTCCTGAGACTTAAATGGGATTTTGACAATGATGAGACCCTTCTTGTTCTTCCTGCATGGACATTTCTTTTCTAAAAATACACAAATGCATATGAGAGAAAGAGAGAGAGGGTACTCACCTAGTTCAGGTGCTTTGCTTAGCACAAATGCATATGCCCAGAATTTGCTGACAGGTCCAATGTAAAAACTCTGGTCACATACTGACTGCTTCAGGCCTTTGGTCATCAAAATGTACAGCATATAAGCACCAGTTCGAACAGCACCGAATATACTTGAAAAAAAGAAGAGAAAATTAAGAAAGGTCAGTGGACATTTGAAATCTACATGCAATTACTTCAAATCATTATGAGGAAAAGGCTGTAACTGCTGAAATAGTAAGTCTGAGACAGCTTGAAAGTTGGAGAAACTCTGCTGGCTTCTAGGAAGTTACTCTGAACTCAGACCTGTAAACTGAACTGCAGCCACATCCCCTGGTGAAAGTCTGGAATGATAACATCAGTGTTTTTTATTTCCTTACCACGGGAATGATCCTTCAGTTTTCAGGAGCAAGGAAACACCTATTTCAGCTCAAAACAACATGCAGAGTTTTGATACTGATGGCTGGGAAACTACAAGAAATGAGTTGATAAAGCACTGTATTAGCAATATAATCAGGACCAATTCACTCTTCTGGTTTCCTCAGAGTTTTCTGTCATCTCTCTCTGTATTTGTTACAACCACAGGAGCTCTGAGCACAGCCATACCCAGGTAGGGCACACAGATTTTCAAGAGGAATCTCAGTCACAGACAGTGTTTTGGTGCATATGCTTGACTTCACCCCTTAACAGGTCATTGTTAACAGAGGAGACAGGTAATTAAATCAAGCTGTAAACAGCAGATTCACCTTCACCTCATCAAAGTGAGATGCAAGGTAACAGTGCTCTGTAAATGAGAAACCTCAAGAGATTTGTAACAGTATTAATTAGTGCAATTACAGAGGGGTCAGGTTGACATCCAGCTCTTATTAGGAACAAAAGCTTCTGTCTCACCAGCAAGGAACTCTGCAGAAGGAGTTTTGTCTCATTGTTTTATGGCAAGAACACACCTGCCCATTGTCTATGACTGTAGTTTGGTGGCCCCACATAAGCTGTGATGAATACTGGGTGAAGGAAGTGGCTTTCAAAAAGAAATTGAGCAAAGAGACACAATCTATTTTGGGGTTGAGTGTATCTTACTTTATGCCTACATCATACGTACTCATTCCTCAACCCAGCTTCATCTTATCTCCCCTCTAACCTCTTTGTGACCTTGACCTAACCTGGTTCCCACTCTGCCTCATTGTCTTTTGTGATTATTACATGGCAGCAGGCAAAACAAGCTACCTAAAACTGGGGTACAAACACATGTGGGTAATGCAAGCTACCATTTATGTAAAGTGTGTGGAAGAAGGAACAGTTCCTCTGAAATTAAAAAATCTCTGTTACTTGTCCTTGTCTTGTGAAGTCAATATTCTGTAAAAAACATTTTAAAATTATCAAGGCAGCCTCAAAAGCTGAATTCAACGGCAGTTTTTATGGTACTTGGTTAGACTAGATAGTTCTAGTAAGCCTACTGCATATAAAAACTGCTACCTAACATATATAATATGCAGAGTATTTAGATTTCCAAATCTGCAGCATTGATACACCCAGTCAAATCTGCCTGCTGCTAAGGAACAATGCAGGCTTGCTCTCCCCTGTCCACTGCATGGAACATGCAGCCCAGAGGAGTGCCACAGTGCCTGCTGCTCTTTGGGCTGTCAATGGCATCACAGATGGGGCTCTACTGCCAGGTCATGCCCATGGAGAAGTGCTGCATCCTGGCCACTGCACCATTACCTCCTGATGCTTGAGGCTTCACTGCGCCATCAGGAAATTCAGACTCTGAGCACTTACAAAGCTACTATTATTATCTGCTATTTGCACAGTGGTATTTGCTCATTGGCTCTACTGCCAGAGGAGTTCTCTTGTGCTATGTACAAGTAAAAAACCGCCCTGCTGTGGTTTTCAGGTGTGCTGAAAAAGTTTAGCTGACTCTGTGTTGCCCATTAACATTGCCCAAAGCACCGCACGTATTCCCAGGCTTAGGCAAGAGAGCCAGGGCAGTCTTTCACATTCGCCCACCCCTGCATGCAGAGGAGACAGTGCAGTGCTCTCAGCATCTACACAGCTCACAGTGCATCCACTCCAGGTAGGGTTGTTTCCTCCCAGAAATGCTCTCTCAGCACACTTTTCTCACATCTTTCAGGCATCAGTCATTTTAACTCAGCAGAGTGCCAAAACCTGCAGGAGGAGTTTTGAAATGAGGTGCAACTCATTCTGTGTCTTCTCTTTGGTGTTTAAAACATGCTCCCCCCACCTTTTTTTTTTTCTTCTCAGGAGCTGCATTTCTCATTCCCAACAAGACAGGAGATCCTGACAGAGATATGATCTGATGACATCCTGAGGCAGTGAACTCAGGCTAGCCAGGGCATGCTGTTGCCTGCTCCCATGTTTTGGGTGGTTGCAAAACTGGGTGGAGGAAGATCAGGCAGAATACCTAATGATACACTAGTTCTCCCATTAGCAAGTATCTCAGTGCTGGCATTAAAATGGGGGAGAAAAGGAAATTTTAAATAATGAAATCAAATAGCTGCAAGCAATATGTCTTTCTCTATAAAGAAGTTGTATTGCTTTTCTAACATATTGTTTGCTACTTAAGTTTTAAAACCAAAGAGAATTCTGTGCCATGAACACAAATGCCAGTGAGAAGAACACTTTTTTGAGCAACAGTCAAACAATGATCTAACTGTGACTGGGGATATGGACACCCAGGGATCTAACCTAGACTGATAACAGAGCCACAGTCTGTGCCTGGTGGGGATTATAGTGTCCCTTTGCTGTCTTTGAGATTATAATGATGTAATTCTGCCTGTCTTTCCATTTAGCTACTACTACAGAGCTCTCCTTGGAGCACACACACACTGATCACACTCACACACTTTTCTACAGTTCCAAAGGATGGCAGCTTCCTCTAGTTCCATGACTCTTGAAGTGACCCCAGTTACACCTCTACACAGTATGACTCAGACTAATCTGTATTTTTTTTTTAATCAGTAGAAACTGAATTACATTTTCACATAATTCACCATGGAAGGCTTTATGCAAAAGAAGGGTACAAAACTCCAAGTAACTGATTCAATTACCTAAATAGATATCATGAGCAGGTAGCTAGCTGCTTATGAGAAGTGCTGCATGCCAAAACACTACCTTGCCAACAAGTATGCACCACCCGAGACTGAAAAACATCTAATGCATGCCTGCAAATGTCTTGGAGCCAGAGAATTAAGACTGCTTTTTGTGCCTCTGCCACTTGTTTGTTCTGTAAGGTAAAATCAACCAAGAAATTTCTATCTTGCAAAGACATGATGTGCAGCAGAGTGATGACACTGCTTACTCAGTAAATCACTTCTGCTTCATTCTGTTCTCACCCTGCTCTCTGCTGTAGCTTTTGTGAGATATTGAAATGAACTGCTTACCAAAGCAGTCTGTCTGGTGGGAATCGTCTGCAGGGATTTTCAAAATAAGGTAGCAGTGAATTACTGTACAATTACTGCACTGTACAGCTAGAGAGACTGATCAGAAACAAACTGCACCATCTAATGCAGCTTTCTTAGCTATTCAGGCTCAAAACGTCCTACATTCTCCTCCCTTCAGGCAGTGACTTCTCTGGCAAGTTAAAAAATGCCCAATTGATATTTTACTGTCCATTGTATGATCAAAATATATCCACAAGTAAAATACTAGTATCTTTCCCTCTCAAACTTGTTTTCAAACAGGACTGTGGGTTGACCCTGGCTGCATGCCAGGTGCCCACTAAAGCTGCTCTATCAGTCCCCTCCACAACTGGACAGGGGAGAGAAAATATAACAAAAGGCTCCTGGGCTGGGATAAAGGCACAGAGAGATCACTCACCAGTTACCATCAAGGGCAAAACAACTTGTGGAAATTACATTATTACCAATCAAATTAGGGTAGCATAATGAGAAATAAAAGCTCAATCTTAAAAACACTCTCCATCTTCTCTTCTACATGGGTTTAACTTTACTCCTGAATTCTCTACCTCCTCTTCCCCAGTGGCGAGGGGAGGAGGGGGATGAGGAATGGTCCTCCTGCTACCAAAACCTGGCCACAGAAATCCACTACTCAGAGGGCCTCAAAACATGCATGGGTTGGGTGCAGAATTAAGAAGGGCTGGAGAGCTGGCTGATGGGAAGACAACGTAGGTGTTATTGTCTGAAGCCTACTGCTAATTTCTGCTGTCTCCATCCTACCTGCCAGTAGAGAGTGAAGTATTTGTTTGTCAAAAGCCCAAGCCAGTAGCAGGTACCTCAAGTCCTCAGTTCAACCCCAGCTGGTGGTGTAGCAGGCTCAGCTCCTCCTCACAGTGAAGGTCACTGCCCATTTCTACTAGGGCTGCTTTCTATGGAGACCCATCCCTGCACATGGCTCCTGGCACCTCTGGATACCCCAGTCCAGGATCAACACTGCAGAAATGAGCAGGGAATGTGACTTCCAAATAAGAACAAATTTAGAAGTGAAGCACAGAATATAGCAGCATGTCCTAAAGGATAGTCACTGAGAGGAAAGTCTCTGCTCTGGTTTTAAAAAAACTTTAACAAACCATGCAATCTGCGTATGCAGCACCCAGCTGGTCCAACCAGTTTCTGAGATGTTGGACTACAGTGTGCTGTGGGTGTGCTGGGCTAGTCCATCAGCCAGCCAGCCACCCAGACAGAGTTCCCACAGGTCCAGCTCCAGTTCCCAGCCTGAGGCCCAGCTGGAAAAGAGAAAAAAATTAATTCTGCCCCAACATGCTTACATGATGACTCACAGGAGTTCTGGTGGGTAAGTCTGTGCCCTGGAAGCACAAGGCTATAGCAAAAAGCACAATGTCCTCCTTTGTGAAAGCCACATTGAGCAGACAGTGGTCCTGGGAGAGCAGCTGAGATGACCACACTGACACAGCCTGCTTGTACCATAACAGCAAGAAAAGAGGGGAAGCAGGTTCTTTAGTTGTTTGTTGACTTTTTTTTTTTTTTTTTAATTTTAGGATGTGAAATATTTACAGAGGGAGCACTCTGAAATGTCAAAAGGGCAGCAGGTGAAGATGTGGAGCTTCCTACACCTTCCTTAATGACAAATCAAACCATGTTCACCTTCCTGTTCTGGTCAGCAGCAGTACTTTGACAGTCATTCCAAGCTTCCCTTCTGCTGCTGAAGAATTATAATAAAATGGCCTTTCTGTGCCCTTCTGATTTAAATCCCACAATCCTCAGGAAAGAGGAAGGAGTTGCACTGCTAATGCTGGGTCAGCACAGGAGTGTGGGAAGTACAGTGACCCCTCAGCCTGTCTGTTCCAAAGCAGCAGGGCACTCCTGAGAGCACACCTAGAGACAGCAGTATCTCTAAAAAGGGGCAGCAGAGTAACTCTGTGCTTAGTCAAGCTACAGAACACACACAAACTATGAACTGATACTGGGAAAATGCAGGGAGGAAGCATGTGTAAGAAACAACTCTCAGAACTAATTTTCTTGAAAAGAAATGCAGCTTCATCAAGCACTGCTGAACCCCCCAACAGGACAGTTGTCAAGAGTAAAGAAACTCAGGAACTCCTGGTATTACCAAGCACCATGTATCAAGGTGGGTGCATCTCCATGTCAAAGAACATCTCACACCATTCAGTGATTCCCTTGTGCTTTTTAACTCATTCCTAAAAACAAGTTTGTAACAAAGCAATTTCTCAACATGAGTGGTAGGTTTGTTTTGTAGTTCTCTGGACGTATTCACACTTTTTCTTCTCCACCTGGTAAGGTCGAGGTTCTTTCCAACCACTCTTTTCTTCTGCGGTCCGAGAGTACCAGTCCATCTAAGATGTGCACCACAAAGATAACACAGCAGAGGCAGGGCTGGGTGACAGATTTCTTAAGAAACTGACAGATTTTGTTGCTGGAAATTAAGCTGTTTGTAGGGGATTTCTACCTGTCTCCCCTAAGACTCTGCTTTGGCCACGTGAGAAAAAGCAGCCCTCAACAGGAGACCTCAACAGACTCAACAGACATTGAGGCACCTCCAGGGCATGCAGGCATCCAAGGGGGCACTTGCCAACCAGCAGAAGAAAGGGTTTTTTCCAAGTTTGTATTATTTTTTCCTAAGTGAGTACAGATAAAGTTGGCAGACCAGTGCTGGGAGATGGCCTGTTCCAGGGAGGAAGGACAGGTCCTACCTAGCAAACAGGGCAGAAGTTCTGGCAATGTGCATGTGTATGGTGACCATATACTAAATATATATTTACAGCTGTATTGTAGAAAGATAAACCTAAACTATTATCTGTGCAGACAGGTGAGGTAGCTGGATTACAGTGCACTTGCTGCATTGCTCTTGCTATGGTGATTATGGTGATTATACTATCAGCCCAGTGGGAAAGAGGGAAGATTTAATGAACCATTGGCCTGCTCCCAATCTAAAATCGGTCTTTATATTTTGTGGTGGTTTCAGGTCCCCTAGGAGCCAAGTACTCAGAGAAACTGCTAACCTTAATGGCAAAAAGAGAAGACAGTCAAACAAAATTGTAGTAGTTAAACCAGAATGCATATGGGAGTGTGCTCTCATCATCAGTTAAAAAAAAAAAAAAAAAAAAAAAAGCAACTGCATTTTTTTCAGTTCTCCCAGGATGTGGCTATAGAGATGGTAGTTTCTTTTTAAAGTTGAGCAATACCAAAAGGGAATAGCCAGCATTTATCTGGGTAATGACAAATGAGAACAGGATACACTACGGTTTGGCTTGTGCCGACCAGAATTATGGACAAACACCCTACTGACTTTTACTGGTGCCTGGGTAATTATTCAAAGCCTGTTGTTCCAAAAGCTTTTGTGGACAGATATGCTAGACTGTTTCAAGGCTGCGAAATGAATTAAGACCACAAGAGTAGCCTCCTTAAGAGCCTGTATGACAGAAACAGCATTCCTTCCTCCATGGGGAGGGGACCCAGGTGAAAAACCTGGTCACACACCAACCTTCCAGTGTACTGAAGGAAAGGACAAGTGAGAAATACGTTTCCTGGCTAATTGAGTTTCCTTAAACTTTTGTGTCCATGGGCACACGTTTACAGGGTATCACTGAGAGAGAATGTGAGTTCTATGGGCCCCACTTTCTGGAGGGTTGACACGTGCAGGAACATGGCAAAGGAGCAGCACAACCCACCAGAATCTGCAATTGTTTTGATCTGATTTCTGATACCCAAGTTACTCTTGGGTGTTTGTGGATTGGTAAGGTTTCATTGCAGCTGTTCCTCCACTTCTTTTTTTTAATGAATCACCTCTTAAGTCTTGTGATTTTTTTTCCACTGATGGACATATTCGTCCACATCTGGTCAGCTCTGCAGGGGGAAGGGAGGAGCACCACCAAATTCACTGGGCAGTGTTCAATATATGACAATGCAGTATTAAAAAACAAAAAAAAGTTGGATTTTCCAGATGGAACAAATCTTCTAAAAGAGAGAAGGAATCAATTATGTCTACGAAAATCTTAATATATAGTGTCATGAAAAGGTTGTCAGACCACCTAAATGCTATCTCAGATATGACTCCTGTCTCAGTTTGTCTTGATGGTATTCAATAAAATTTAGGTTACATAAATTCCATGAATTACCAGAAGTCTTGGACCTTCCTGTATTTTAACTGGTGTAGAAACTATATGGTAGACTTATCTTTGATTGCAAAATCATGATATTTGTACTGTATGGTGAAAAGCCAATCATTAAGCACAAATGAAATGTGACCAATGACTGAAAGCCATCATTTGACTGTTGCTCCACATAGTGACCTACATGGAATTAAATGGCTCTTATTCTGATTTCATGGAGTTAATGAGATCTTTTGTTAAGTCATTGCAAAATAATGAGTCCTCGAAACTTACAGAAAAGCAGCCTGGAAAAGGATCTGGCACCCAACATCCTAAATGTTCAGTGTGACACAAGGGCAATTTATATGAAATATAATTTGTATTAATAACTGACTAGAAGAATCAGCTTTGTAAGTCTGTGCCTGGTTATTAAAAATATTTTACTAGGTTTGTGGGAGAGCATTTAACTTTCCAAATTAAATTAATCAGTTTCTTGGGCAGTGAAGAATACACAATGATATGGTACTCACAAAAAAGTCTGAAAAATAATGGTACTGAGTATGGATTTGGTCACTCTTAACTCAAAATGTAGTATTTTTGAGGTGCTTTATAAGCATTTAAAAGACAAGACTTCTTAACAATGAGTTACCTTGAAATCCTAGAGAGACACTTGTTCAAATCACAGCTGATGAACTCATGCCAACTGTTATTTTGCAAGAAATGGCAATGAAAATTACTGTAATTAGGCTATTGTTTCATTGTCTTTCAACATTTCCAAAGTGCTTTCAAGCAATGCCAAGGTTAGTGATGAAGAGGGAGACCTGTTCTTGCAGAAAGACTGTTGTTTTAAGACAACAGTAAAGCACTTCTCTGTTTTACCTCCTAGAACTGATCCAGGTACCTCCCTAGAAGGCTCTGCCTCCTCACTGAGTTCACTTTTGATGAAAAGAACATCTCCATTCTCTCCACAGAGCAGACCTTCCTCTGCCATTCCAAAACCTTGGTCTTCTCTGCTTTCCAACAGCCAAGACTTACCACCTCCAGCCTGGGCTGTCCCAGAGTTACCAAACTAAGTAATATTCAGGCCAGCAACTGCTTTAGGTCAGACATTCCTGTGTGAAGAACTGCTAGGTACAAAGCTGGGGTCTATTCAGGTAACTTCCTTCAGACTTCTGTCTGTGTTGACTTTGCCAAGGCCCTGAACATTGTATGTGTGAATTCCTCACAGAACTTTATGGCCTTTACTCATGTGATAGCCTTGTAAGGTGGTTAAGCATAAAACCCATTTCAAAGACAGAGAGGTGAAGCAAACTGAAATTTAATTGTCCTGTCAAAATCTGTGTCTGAGTTGGGATAAGAAATGATGTGCAACTTCATGAGTCCAAGGTTGTGGGTTCAATCCCCATATGGGCCATTTACTTAAGAGTTAGACTTGATGATCCTTGTAGGTCCCTCCCAGCTCAGGTTATTCTGTGAATCTGTGAGTTCTGGTTCAGTGCCCTACCCATGATGTCTGTTTGATGTAAGCAGAGAGAGGTCTCACCTCACTCTGTACCAGTGAAAACAATATAGCTGAAAAAACAGCAAACACACTCCAGCAAGAGGAACTTTCTTCAGAGTCCTTTGGCCTACTGCAGATTTTCTTTTTACTTTTTAAAGCTGTTCTCTAAACCTTCAAGTCCAAAGTCCTTCAGCTTAATAACCTAAGGTACACCTGTATCTTTCAAAATAAATAGTTTATAGACATAAAAGCTATTGGTACACCTCTTAACACTTCATTGCCTGTACATTTGATATTTTGGCAGCACAGTTTCAAGATCTAAAAACAGAGTGATGTGCAGAGACATACAGTGCAAATTTACAAAGCTGTGCTGTCCTAGAAACACCAACAGCTGAAAACGTTCTGACCTAGCCTGAACACCAGATGTGCCTTCCACAGACACAGTCAGACCCTTGCTTTCCCTCTGTTTTCCCTTAGGAAAATATGCTAGGCAAACACCAGGGTAGATTTGGCCTGACACAGCTGGAGAGACATGACAGGGAACGGGAACCTACAAAGTGAATTTCAAGAGCATCCATGCTTCTACCTCGTCCCCACTGTCACACCTGCTGAGTTTGCATAGGACCAGACTGCAGCAACTGAGCTTAACTGTAGGAGAAAATAGCTGGATTTTCTCCCTCATGGAAGTTTTGCAGTTATTTTAACTATTGTAGTTGTTTTGCACCAGTGAACTTCAGAATAAAATCAGGTATGGATCAGAATCCATGATGGGGTGCTTAACTCCTTGTGACATGAGCAGATATGAAAGTGAGGTGGAAAATTTAATGCCAATATTCTTAAAAACTCCTTTACTTATGCCTTCAATTGATAAAACTACAAAAATGGAGTTTTAATCCTATTCAGAAGCAACGGAGTATGTGGGAAATCCATTTTTAAAAGGCTTCTATCCAGCCAAGTCTATGAAGGAAAAGCCTGAAGACACAACCACTGAATCAGCAATAGACAAAAAAAGAACGCTAAACTCTCACAGTAAAATGAAAAAATCTGATTATTTCGAAGTCAGTCTTTCAGAGGATGCTGTGCTGCTTTTCGTATGCTTTAGGACTACCATAACATTACTGAGCACCTAAGCTGAACTCCTTTCTGTTCTATACTGTTTGTATTTCGCTGGGGGAAAAAACCCCACACTGGCTATAATTTTCTCACATTTTCCTTTAAGAAAAGTAATTTTGGGCACAGAAAATGTGAAAAAATGTTACTGAGTTTTCTCTGGTGCCAATGAACCATGGTAACTATTTACATGCTCATTGCTATATTGCAATGACATTGCTACAGACATTGCTATATCTAGCAATTTTAGTGTAAAACTGTAAAAACAAAGGAGACTTTTGCCACTATATTTTACCTCTTGTTAACTGTGTTTAGACAACCATGTGTTCAGTTACTACAATTCAGTTGCAGCAGATAATTGAAAGCACAGGAACAACCCCCTCATGCCTGTGTCCTACAAGGCCTAGCCTATAGATAAAATTATTTGGGATTATTTATTTATTCTCCTTTATTTGGGATTATTTACTTATTCTCCATTATTTATTCGCCTGCAACATGCCAGGGAAAGAAAAAAATACAGAATAAGCACCTTGGTTCCATGATACACTTTTTTCTTACGGTAATTGAACACCTTTAAAAGCACTTTCTCAAAAATTAACATAACAGTCACTTAAGAGCACTTATGTTAATCTCATTCTTTAAAAAGAAGACAGAACTCACTCTCTGAAGCCCATATGTCTGGAAGGCTGCAAGGTATCTATAAAATGACTAACCCACTGTAATTAAGAGCACAATTTTCACAAATATTTCAGACTAGAAAATGTCTTTAACTTCCTAAACTGCCTGGAAGCTTGTAATGACTAATGCCTTTGTTCTCACTTGGAATTTTACCTCTCCAGCTGAGAGAGGAGAGGGAATGCACTATTTGAAAATGTTCACTTTCTTTGGGGAGGTGAATGTGATTACTAGCAATAGGCATTTTCTGTGGCTCTTCTCTGCTCTAAGCTCCTACATCCATGCATCCCACAGTGAGCTCCAGCCCTCTCCTGCTGCAGCTTTCCCATCCCTCCACCCATCCTGCAAGTAGGTGCTGCCTCCAATGCCTTGCTGCCCATCCCTCTGTGCTGCTCTGGCTGGCTCCATGGCCACGCCATTTACCTGGACTGGTGAATGATGCCACTAAAATAGTCTCTCCTCCACTTCTTAAAGACAAGATTTCATCGCTTTCATTCATAGGGGGGAAAACAAAGACCGAGAGAGGCAGCAGCCTTTCCAGCCAGTCTTGGCACTAGAGAGTTCAAAACGTGGCACCGTGCTCTGAGCAGATATTCTGCTCTAGGAAGCCACTGAAAAGGAATTTAAGACAGTGGTTGGCATCTCTGCTGGATCTTGTTTCAAATATGCTCCTTTACAGGGTGACAGAAAATCCCAGGAATGACTCAAAATGTCGGAAATACACAGGCCACAGTTGAGAGTGCAGCAGAAACTGTACCAATGCTGTATGAGGTACATTATATCTATTACAAACTCTATAATCCACTGCTCTAAATAACAGAAATGAGTCCCTCCAAAATGTATACAAATGCAAGGGCATGAAAACACCAAGAATTTAACAAGCCCCAACAGTAAAACCTTCCTTCTGATGTTTTGCTGCCTAGCTGCTCCTCAGCCTCTCCCCCTGACCATTTCCTAACTGGGAAGGAGAACAAATCAATCTTGCCGTTTATCCACACAGTCCTTCTTTACTGGACTTGAAGGTGAAGGAGACTCATTCAGGATGAAGTCCAAGCCACAGCAATGTTAAAAAAAAAAGATAGGAATAGGGGAAGATGAGGAATAACACTTTTTTCAGTATGGTGCCTGCTTATCCTAAAACCTGCTGGTTAGCAGTACTGGAAGCGTTTTATAAGGAGGTTCTCTGACTGTCAGGACCATGTGTGTGAGCACAACTACTTGTGCTGATCTTTGGAGTTATGATCAGTCTTTTGGCAGAAAACTTCTTGTTGCATAAACTCATGCATACTTTGAGGTTTGGGCTCAGTCCTATCAAAATCCCAAAGCAAATTTGAAAGAATTCCCCTTCCATTTCTAAAAAAGACTCCTACCACTGTACCAAGCACACGAGCCTTGCTTTTCAGACCTCTACTGCACCGATCCAGACGCCTTCCTAGAAAGCTTTTCTATGCAAATCATTTGAGTTTTCAGTTGGGACCAAAACCTGAAGTCAGGCCAGCTCAGACTGATTTAGAAATTGTGCAAATATTTTATATGGTTCCAAGAAATAATACATCATTTGTGCAGCTTTATAGACCCACAAGCATATGCATGCATGCCTGGGTGGTGTTAGGATCCCATGTGATAAATTTTGGGGAAAGTAATGAGGTCTGTTAAAGTGATGGCTTACTGTGTGGTTTCCAAGTAAGGGCAGATACTGTGCATCTTGCATCAGCCTTTCTTTTTAATTCTTGGCAATAAATCCCTCAGTGTGGGGCCACTCCCTTCAGCCCTTCCCTCTTGGCAGATTTCTTAGTCACAACTCACCTGGCTCCCCAAACCATTTCTTTGTCCTTTTTATTGACAAAACTGTAAGGAAAGCCAGACCTAACTTATTTCTTTCCCTCCCTAGGGACCTCATTAAGCATACCCAAACAGCGACATCTCTGCAGGGCTCCCGATCAATGGACACTGTCATCTGGAGATTTTAATCACATTTACACCACAGCAGAGGAAAATCCATCTGACTCTCCCTTGCTAAAATGGCAAACTCAACAAATCTGCCAGCTGCTGCAACTACTGCTCGTAAGGCTAATTTGTATGTGTGGATAAAAATCAATCTACTACAGGTACTGCCTTCCAGTCTCTCCTCATGAAGCCTGAAGAAATGTAGTTTGATTCTCCATATCTGCCTTCCTCATGACTGGGAAAAGCTATATTCAGACAATCCTGAGAGCAGAGTACAAAAAGAAATAATCAATAAGTGAAACTTTGTGAGCTGGTGGAAGAACTTGCGCTGCTTAAAATGCGCAGCAGAACAAAAAAAAATAATGCTGAGTCTAAATCCCTACCAGTAGTGTGTGCAACAGAGGGGAAGATGACTGGTGAAAGTGAAAAGAGTTATGCTGGCATGGAGAGCCTTACCCAGAGCACTCAGAGCTATGCAAGGCCTGCTGGGTCTTGGCAGAGACAAGCAGGGAGCAATGGTCAGGGTGAAGGGCAGCTGCACTCAATCATCACCCGAGGAACACCAGAGGGACACTCTGGTACCCACACACTGCCGAAAATCGTGTCACTGTTTTCTTACAGAGGATGAAAAATAATTTTCCATCTCTGCCCATGCATCCCTGTATTGCCTCTGATTTCCAAATAGGCAGTTACAAGCTAATCAATGTAATTGCCTATCACCTGGTTTTACTCTCTTCAGTGTGCTACTACCTGACATTGCTTCCTGGTGATCTGGTACATGGAGGGCAAGAACTTGCAGGACAGTATTTCTTGAGGATAGCTGTTACTTCTCCATCACTAAATAATAACTGGACTTCGTTGCAGCTGAAAATCCCTGGCAACCTGTGAAGGCTGCATACTCAATGAGATATTTTTCTTTCAAAAAGTATTTCCTAGTTCTTTGATATTTATTTCAACAAGTTTGGACTGCGGCTCAACTACTAAAAAGGAAAAAAAATCAATTTTCAAGTTAAGCCTTGTGTTTGGTGCAAAGTCTCACAGGAATTAAGGAATCCATCTGAGGATTTCTAAAGTAGCCCATGAGGATTCATAAGCACAGTGTGCCTCTTAAGCAATCCTTAATGAATGCAGCAGGGGCATTTGCACTTGTTCCTGTGTTGTTACTGAAATTATTCTCAAGGCAATTTTTGAGTAAGTATAGAATTGCAGTGATTTAAATGATAATCCAAAAAAGTGGCATTATCTAGTTCTGCAGGATAAATTAAAGATACTTACAGGATCAAAATATCAAGTCAGCGGAGTAACTGTCATGTATAGCACTGAAATGTATGTATTGAGGAGTTTGAAATTATCCTATGCAAATAAAGCCAAACAGTAATAAAGTAAAAGATTTAGCAAAGAATCAAGCCAACGAATGAAGCCAGCCATCAGTAAAGCTGTAAAACTGAGAGATAACAAAGTAAGAAAATTCTAAGTTACAAGGAAACACTAGCATTTGACAGAATAAAGGAGGCTTAAAGAAGCTGGAAGTTATAATACAACTGTAATGAGCTGCTCAGATCCATAAATTTAATCCCAATTGCTGGCCTGGAGCCACTGATCTTCTTTTTCATTCTGTCCTCAGTGGGGTGATACTCCTGCAAGCACCTACAGAAGCTCACATCTCAGGGATTTGCCTACAGATGTTAAATAATTTATTTTTCTTTTTTACTTCAACTACCTAGGGGGAGGATGCTGAACCATCTGGGCACAAGGAGACATGTTTGTTTAGAAGAAGCTGAACTTGTGACAGAACAGTGACTGTGCTACACCAGGGGCCGAGCCCTGGGTGCAAGCGCTGCTGGGCCTGGCGGTGTTTATTCCCACTGTCTCCAACAAGCACAAGCTGTTGGGGACTTACTCAGAAGGAAATAAATGGAGACACCACCTCCCCTGGGATTTCTGCATGGAGGAGGCCCTTTTACCATGCTCAGGAACCAAGTATTGAGGCTGAGTAAAACACAGAAGTGCCACTTGGGCAGGAAAGGGAGGTTTGATTGATGCCTTTTAAATTAATTATATATGTTCTCTCTAGTACAGTTCCCTGATTAAGCCACCAGACAGATGTTCTTTATTCCTCAAATGCACACTTCAGTCTGATCCCTGTATAAAATTGAGAGGCAAAGTTTCACTCTCAAGGGCTTTGCTTTGGGTGTTATTCATTTATTGGGTGGTGGGTGACCTGTGAAGGCTCCCGTGGGCTGGGACAGGGTGAGCTCACGAGAAAGGTGTAATGCAAGGTACACACTGAGTGTCAACACACTCATTGACTGTGAGAGAGGAGAAGGAACAAGGGCAAAATCAGCACAGCAACAGCTTTTCAAATGATGCACTGAACTCACTTTGCCAAGATGTTCATTTTCCAGCAATGAAGACAAGCAAGCTAAGTCAGAGAAAAAAAAAAAGGTTTTAAAGAAAGGAGGCCCAGCTTAGCACTGAGAAAAGAGATTTTCATAATAGTTTTTAGACAGTCCTATCCATAGCTCCTGTAAAGTAGAATCAGCCAGGTCTCACAGTTACTCCTTGGTTTACTTTTAATTAGGCCAGAGTGGGTAAAAACAGTAAAATCAGCTTACATTCAAAATTACTTGGATGGACACAGGAGTCCACAGCACTAACAGCAGAGTGAACAAATAGAGTTTAAAGGGTTTTAGAGATTTTAGAAGATGGGCACAGCACTTTGCCACATGGCATCAGCTACAAATCTGGGAATAAGGACAATTAAAATAAATAAGGTAGACATTGGAGATCCATCTTCTTATACATCTTCTTAGTCTGTATATTTTTATCACCTCTACACATTTTTTTTAAATGCCAGCTAGCATTTGTTTTGCACTGTATGAGTTCACTCCACACAACACTGTTTGTAATTTCCTACTGGAATTACAATAACTTACGGAAAAGAAACTTTTCTTTTTAAACTGTTCAATCTCATCCAATGGATTTTTGTCTTCCCTCCAATCATTCTGAATTTCTACTGTTCATCTCCAAAATGGTAATTTAAAAGATGTTTCTTTATCTGTTATGTAGGAAATTCAGGTAAGTATGTAAAGATGGACATGGTCCTAGACAAATAAATTGTTAAGTAACTTTTACTGATTTGGCTTCTGAGAAATGTCCTGAGAATATGCATTAATGCTTTAAAAATATAGGGAATGTTTCACTTTGAACTAATTTCCTTTTAAATTTATAAGTGAGAAGATTATTAATTCACCTTAAATGCTGCTTATTAATGTTATTTGGCAAATATTCCTCTTTTCAGTAATTATTTTTCTCTTTGAATGTACTGTCAGGACCTTATAAAACTTCAGAATATTTTAAGATTTTGATGGGTTGCTCAGCAACATATGAAATTAAGTTGTGTTTAAATCTCCATGGCAAGTACCTGTGAACAGCAGTTCTTACGACGGGACATAAATCTCAACCATCTTCTATTGGTTTTCCTACTTACATGCATGATAACTAGAATGTATTTCAGAGTCACAAATCCAAGCAACTGAAATCTTTTCTTTAAACATATATTTTGTCTTTTCTGTTTAATTCAGCTCAGGACTGAGCTCCTCACATAAAGGCATGTCTTAGACTACCTTGTCAGGAGCCCTCTGTGGGTGCAAACCCCTCTACATGTGCTGCTGTGCTTCCAGGAGCAAATCAGTCAACAACAGTTCCATAAAGGCAAAGTGAGTCACCTCCCTTTAGTGACTCTTTGTGGGTTTGTCTTTCAAATGTAAGACCTGCTGTTGTGGCAATTTGCTTTTGAGGCTCTGGTTAGCTTTGTGGCAAGCAGCTAGCAACCTTTGAGCTACATTTGATACTATTACTACTCCTTAGAGAAAGTGCTTCCCAGGAGAAAGACATTTGGAAACCCTGTACTGACATCTATCAAGTTCCATCATTGCTACAAAGCATAGCTGGGCTTGGATTAGAATCTAAGTGATCTCAGGAGATGATAAGAGCCTGACAGTGGTGTGGCTTGGCTAGATGAAGAGGTATTCCTCCTCTCACTGCACCCACCAGCCATGGTCAAGCTTAGCCTCTGCCTACAAATGATTGCATCACGTTAGATGTTTTAGCTTCTTTGCCTCCTGCACTGATGTGACAGCACTCCCTAGGAAAGACAACCTTTTACTATTATTAGTTAGAGCCTTGACCCTGAAACTTCTATTGTCAGCCCCTTAAGGATGCACAGGAAAATGGTGCCACGCTGCTGCCCTCTGTGAAGATGAGGCGATCAAACACGTTCAAGCTCCTTAAAAGAAAAGCTACCCATACACAGACTCTGTGGCTTATAAAAGGAATTACAAAAATCCATCTGAGATGTAATGAAAACATGAATTAATGACTTTGTATCCTTCTGTGAGTCCTGGCCTCAGCTTTGCTGATTTCTATGGATGCCAGCTATGGATGCCAGCACGACCATGTAAAACATTCAATGAATGGCCCCAAATTTATGTTCAAAGTGTCACAAATATAGAACTGGCAACTCAGGTTTGATGGGTTATGCATATTTTTAACCCCAAGAAATATTCAGAAATACAGGACTGACTGTCATTTTGATTGTGTAGGTGAAACAGCAATGCTTTCCATATCGGGGGTCTTATGGGACTGCAGAAAGACCTTTTGTGTAGCTTCCTAACAGCAGGTTCCAGTTACCACAGAGCAATGCTGGACTGCTCCCCCACGACCTCAGTATATAACCAGGCTGGGTAAACACACTTAATTAAAGTGTAGAAAACAAACCAAAACAGAACAAATTTTCACTGACTGAAACAAGTCAACAGAACTGCTAGGGACCAAAAAACCAAACCAGCCCATCAACCCCAGTATCTCAAACTGATTTCTCAGCAAAAGATTTCAGCAGATGATGTTTTCATAGTGGTGAAAAGCAAGATTTACTGTCATTGCTCCTATTGAAGTTTTCAGTGACAAAATGTTCAAAACCAGTCAATGCTTTCAAAGGGAAATAAAGCTGTTTTTTTCTCAGAAATCCTGCTGGCTGCTGGTGTTGACACAAAACTCGCTTTTGACCAGGCTCCTGAATGCTCAGCAAGCTCAGCAGGGTGGTGTAATTGTTTTGTTTACTTATAAGCGTGGCAAGTTTCCTACTGTAGCAGCTACCACATTTAAATGATCTTGGCAACTGTGAGGGCATACAGGATACATTCTGAAGAAGGACCATGTGATCGCCTGGCAGGCAATTTCCTTTTCTTTTAAAGCCCAAACCACATCTTTTCAGCCTCTGCTAAGTGTTACTATTTCTGAGGATATTTGAAGCAGGTAAAATGGTAGGTGTGCAAAAGGGGAGATAAACAAGGAGTACAGAAAAAAGCCTCACGCTGACCTCGAGGCACAATACTGAGGACTCTCCAGGCAGGTTTTTCTTCCTCAGTACAACCACTCATGGCAGACAAATATATTACTTAGAATTTCTGTAAGGTATTGTAAAAGTCAGAGCATTTTAGCATCCCAGAAAGCCAAAGAGGAAGTCTTTTGAAATTTAAGGAGCATTTTCCTGGATCCACAGTAAGTCCACAGTGCTCTAAATGTACCTGAAGTGACCTCTGGAGGAAGCCGGAATGCCTTTCAGACCAAGCATATATAAATGCAACACCTAGTTATGACAGGAGCCAGGAAAAAAACAAATCCAAGTTATTTGAAACATTTACAGCATTTCAAGTGCTGTTTGCTGAGACAGTCAGTAAGGCTGTGACCGATGGCACCAGAAGGGACACTGGTGCTGGAGCACCAGGTAATGGATGTTCCAGTGAACGCTTCTGTTAAGTCTTTGTCTCACATTTTCATCAATTCTTTGTCACTTCTCCTGTTTCCCAGGCAAGAAGTCAAGGGGTTTTGTACGAGATTGCATGCTGCTATGGAAGCTACAAAGGTTTTAGGTTGCTTTGTCTTATTGCAAACATTTGGGGTTGGTTTTCCCCCCTCCTTATGTCACTCTTCCACACACCACTCAGCACCTCAGAAGAGCAAAGCATAGTCACATAATTTTCATAATCAACTGATGGCTATGGCAAATCCAGCAGGTTAAATGCACAGTGCTTCTGTGCAGGCCAAACATCTCACATGTCCCCTCCACTCTGTTGTGCCTTTTCCTAACAGAGGAAAGGGTGAGTTCTGCTTGGGGAACCCTTGCCCCTGAATGGTGCTATTTGAGTTGATGGAGCAAGCAGATGGAGCAGTTGTGAATCCCTCTCTTAAATGTACCCTTCTGGCCAATGCTTCTCATTTGCACAAACCAAGCTCTCCTCGAGTGCCTGCCCTGAGGTGGTTTCTGTGGCAGATTCCTCCTGGCAGCTTGCAGCTTCAAAACATGAAGTCTACATTTTTGTATCACCCAGCATCACTCAGCAGCTCATGCTGGCTATTTCATATGAACATGATGAGAAATTCCAAGTTTCCTTGGAAACTTTCATTACTTCAGCAAGTAATGAATCTGTTGATTTCAAAGTCCATCTAGGCAGTGTAGTGTAAATGCATGCTATTCATTGATAGTGCATCGATCACTTGGGATTTTGAGAGGAAATTAGCTAGTGAAATTGCTTTAAAACCCCACACTGTGACTGTCAGCCACACCTCAAAATAATTTGATTTTTAAATTTGCCCGAGATATCTCATGTAAAGGAAAGTTCCAAAATCATGCTTCCCCATCTCAGATTGAGAATTAAACTACAAATGCTTCGTGTAAACCAGCTAGTTCCTAGTGCCCACATTCAATAAGAAAGTACAATCAGAATTGGGATCCTGCTAGCTACAAACAACTTTACAAACTGATCCAAAGCCAAAATGCTATCTAGGAACCAATTCAACAGCTGCTGAGATTCAGCTGTTTCTGGAACAAACAATGACAATAGTTTGCAGGACCTTAAAGCAAAATTATGTTAGACACACAGCCAGAAATACAGCACCAAGTGCAATCAAATGAAAATTACAAATTTCCACAATGTTAGAACTTGCTCTCAAAGTTATCCAGACCACTAAAATTTTGTCTGCTTTAAGATATTCTTTGATGTGTTGATGAACTATTAAAACCAAGCCAAATTAAAATTCTTTTGTTAGCATGTCCTAGCTATTAGAAATAAAATTTATTTTCCCCTGCCAGAGGTTTGGAAAGTTTCATGGTGATACAATTTTGGAGAAATTGTAGGAAACACCTGCTCAGTAAGCAAACGTGTTTTATGTAGTTGTGAATTAACATAATCAGTAATTATTATATTGATATTAGAAAGATACAAGTAGCAGTGTTTGATAACGGTTTGTGCATGGCCTATATGTTGTTCAGTGAGCTCTAACTTATAGTTCCAATAGTCCCTGATATGAAGAATAGTCCTCAGGTCTTCTGTGTACTATTACTAGTAATTTGTTTCAAAAGTCAAGTGTTTGTAAGGGCAATTTTTATAAGCATTTGTTAGTTCATTCATTTATCTTCAGCCTCATTAAAAATTAGCATATTAAGCATATAAACTGGAGTTAGGGTTGGTCAATTTTCCTTCTGACTTCAACAACTACCAACAATCTGAACATGACATTACCCATACTAAGTATGGAGACAACACACAGCCGAGAGATGTGCATCATTAAACAACAGCCTTTCCCTGTGGAGCCACCTTTTTGCTACAGTCACAAGCAATTTGTGATGGAATAACCAGAAGTCAGCTCCTGATATCAGTTACAGTGGTCTAATTTACCTGTCGTCAAAGCAGTGTCTGCTATTTTACTTCACTGTAATGGAGTTCAGAGACCTGACTAAATATTCCATATATACACATACCACACAAACATAACACTACTAGTATGTGAGAGCAAGACTAACTAATGTATTTATTTCCATTTGTAGCTTGTATTGTAAAGGTATTGCAGTGATAAGCACTTTTTCTCACGTCCTCCTTTATTTTCACCTTTGCTCTTCAAGAGGTTTATTGATTCTCCCCTCTTCAAACGCTCTGTGATCTGCTAAGTCAAAGGGGATCATTTCAATGTTAAGGAGTGGAAATGCCACTTCTGTGTGAGCCTGTTGTTGCATCAGCAGTGCTGCTGTACATGAAGAACCCCAAAACTCTTCAGGGCCTGCTGTCAAAGGCAGGTGGTGCGAGAAAGTGCCTACCTGAAGACGGCAAGGCTCAAAGACCAGAGCACCAGCGGCTTTCTCAGTTCAAATTTTGCTCGTTTGTTCATCAGGTGCCGACCACCAAATATAAAGGCAGCGTACAGAGCTGAAAAGAGGAATGATTTCTTCCTGCAAAACAAAACCAAAAAACACCTGTCAAATGTTTAATTAGTATTAGGTACACAGCAAAGTCACATATGGACATCACTGCTAAAGGCTTGTGTGCTTCCTTGAAAGGAAATGTTTGGAGACGTTCCTGCATCCTAGCTGAACTTATCACTTCTGTATGAAACTACATGCCTGCACACACTCAGGGCAGAACTGACCCTGGGGAAGTTGTTGAAAAGACAAATTTGGCTCCCATTCTTTGCCAGTTTCAGATGCCTGAACTTCTGTGAGGAATAGAAGAGATATTGCCGAGCCCAGACATACTTCTGCAAGCAAAACACATCTGGTACTTGAAACAGCTGATCGCATTCTGCGCTTCATGTATCATTTTCATCCAAACTTCTGTTTCCTGCAGGATCCTCCCCATGTGGAAATTTAGTTTCCCATTGTTTCCCCTAAAAAGACACTTAAAGATCATGAGCATTACAACACACCATGATGAAGAAGCAGACAATCAGTGAGGAGAGGTCAACAGCCCCATTAAGCAGAAGGACATTCTGGTTGGCACTGTCCTGGGGCATTGCCCTGCCCATGAGTGCTGGTTCAGGAAATCCAGTGCATCTGCTGAAAAGTCAAGCAGGGCTCTCTCAAGGAATTTCAGTTATACACTCCAAATTGCAAATTTTATTTTTAAAACTGCCTGACAGTAGTCCAGCTCAGCAAAAATCACCAAATATTTGAACTCTGCTACTTAACTCATTGTAAATCAACTATTAGATGTCAAAAATAGACTCACCCTGGGACTCCTTCCCACACTGCACAATATTACATTGACTAAAGCTTAATGATGTACACCATTAATGGTGGCCTAACTGGAAAGGCATCTACTGAAGAATAGAATTTTCTCTACATAATTTATCATCACATTCACAGATACAGGGTGGACCAGGAGGTTCTGGTTCCTATTGTATGCCAAGAAAGAATGACAAATACTCTCAAGAAAGGTAACTACTTCATTAACATGACAGAAAAGACAGCTTCAAGACCTTTAGTTCCTTCTGACACTGGAATTCCCAGGGCAGCAGAGGCAGACAGGCCTATATCAGGGCATGGCACACTGCCCAGGCTTCCCATTGGGAGAGGCTCACCTATATTGAGGTGTTCAGACTTTTCACAGATTTTCAACTGGATGTTTAAATGACAGTAAATGCTTCACCTCAAGATAAAGACAAGTATGTGTCATGGTGTCACTACTGGTACCAAGTACATGCCACCTCTGGGTCCTTCCATTGTGACTGGCCAGTTGAGGCTACCCTGTGGCAAGGAATCTGTCCAGCACAGCACAGTCCTGAGGGCCAAGCAGTGTGGCACAGCACAGCATGTGCCTGCATCTCCTCAAGGCAGCTGGTAATGGATCATGAGATCAATGGATCAATGGCCAAGGGTCTTCCTGGAAGGTTCAGAAAAACTAAGAGAAGCCATAGCACATCAGACTGGAAATACAAAGAAAGCATATGCAGCCTTTGATCAAGATAAATGAATTGAATTTTATGTAAGTTTGAAAGCTAAGTAAAAACTATGTCCAGAGAGACAGATGTATGTATGCATTGTGCAGCATGGCATTTTCTGCACACTGAGAAACTGTTTCCACTGATGTATTTATAGCTCTGTGTTGTAAAATGCAGGTAACTGCATGAAAATACACCTGATGCTCTGAGAAGGGAGGACCCAGTGCCTATAACCCACTGGGTGAACTTTAGCATTCATGCTGGCAAAAGCCCCAGGAAGATCAGGAAGACCACAAAGCCAGCACCCTCTTACCTTGTGCATTGAGATGGTCTAATTGCCATGGCAATGGTTATCATGACCAGCTTTTGAAAATCTCAAAGCCTTGGCCCTTATTCATATAATACAGAAAAAGCATTTATTTTTACTTCACTGGTCAGGGAATGGACAGAATCACCAATGTGAAAGCATGACTGCACTTTAACTTGGCTGGAGATCAGTAAATCTGATTTGTTAACCAGTTTGGGTAATGATGAACCACCTCAAGCTTGCTCATACTGAACCACCTAACTGTTTACACAAGACTTACTGGTTAAAAGCAGGCTCTTTGTGTGAGTCTGGATTGCATTCCCATCTCCTTCCCTCTGCAGTCTTTTCAGCAGCAGTGTGAAGCACAGCCCACTGCCACCCTGGGCATGCCACCCTGTCCTGCACTGATCCATGCATGCATCTCCAAAGCAACTGAGAGCAGTGCAGGGGAGAAGACTGCAACGCAGTGCTGCCACGCAGCTGCCAACACAGCAGAGGCTACGCAGGCTGGCACGGGAAGATGGCAGGATTCAAGAGCTAGAGATAGAGACACTTTGCAGGAAGGCAAGCTAGAAACAGTTCTAGATCAAATACAGCCGAGATTTCAAAGTAATGGTTCAACTCCAGTTCCAGTTCAAGACAAAAAAAAGCAGTCTGAATGAGTTAGCAGTTCAGGTACATGTTCTGTCTGCCTCCACTTCTTCCTGAGCAAGATAATCTACGTATTTACATCAAGTAACATTTCATTTTTCATTTTTCATTTTTTCTTATTACTGAAACTATCTTTTGTGAGTTCAATCAATTTATTGAGGTCAATAGTTATGTTACAGTAATTAGAATAGATAAATTTTAGGTCATTTTAGAGCTTTGTAGTGAGTATAGCATTATTTACAATGATGGTAAATGGTACTCCCAGAGTAGGCAGCTTTGTATCAGCAGTGGCAGACATGGCAAGATTTGTCTGCACACACGATGTGAACTGCAGAGAGCAGCTGTAAGCAGTTTCAGACAAGAAAGGACACAGTAGTATTATCTCCCATCAGAGCTAAGCACAATACTGAATAATGATTAGGCTGATCTTGAAATCATCCACTGTTTTGACGCCTGCTACTTTTTGCACTCAAAGGACTTTGATTTTTCCCCATTTTTTCAGCCTAACAATGGTTAAAAGAACTGGGCAGACCAGGTAATAGAGTTACAAGGGGGTTGCAGAGGTATGTACTCCTAAAATAATCTGATAAACTCCATCAGACTAGTATCAACCAGTTTCCTATCAGTGTTTTTATGATGGATTTTCCCAAAGGTTCATACTACAGTCAGGTCCTGGGCTAGTGACACAAAGCAATGGCAATCTGACAGAACTCAATTAGGTCTGGTAGGATTTTAGCCAATTGAACAAGCATTTTGAAAGACGGAGGTTTGGAGTTGTTTGTAACTTTTCAGTACTGTTACATGAAGAGAAATCAAATAGAGCAGAATGATGACAAAAAAAATTAACCTTGAAACTAAAAAAAAAAAAAATCCCTCAAAGTAATGCAGTAACAGACTTGCATCCAACAACTTAAATGTTCGCACATTCATATGTTTGTCTTCAATTCTGTTCTGCATGGTAACACAGTAGACATAAAGACAGGGCTGCCAAATCCTCCACATTTTTCTGGCATTTCTGTTTCTCACAGTTGTCTCCCACCTTCCTACATTTTCAGACTTCAAGGACTAAGTACTATCTCTACCGAATACAACTCCATGTTCCTATGACAAAAATTGCCAGCTCCTTCCCCCTTTATAGGTTTCTGGAGAACCTATTAAAGGCTGTATTTGGGCTTACTACAAGAGAGGGAGGCAAGAGGGGCTATGGGCTGATGATGTGAGACAGATCTTCCAGGACAGTAGCAGAGAGATGGCATTGCTGTGTCATGAGGCAAAGGGAGAGGAAGAAGATGGGAGATGTGATGGGAGAAAGAGAAGAGAAAGGACGAATAGTGACCATGGCAGCAAATGATGGGAGCTGGCAGCCATGAGATGGACATGGAGCTGGGACACCATGGAAGGCAAGGAGGCTTGAAGTCCTTTCTGTGCTGGAATCCCTGGAAGGATGCTTCCTGCATCCATGGGCACACCTATGGCAGAGGAATAGAGACAGGAAAGAGGAAAAGTATGAGAAGAGGCAGGCAGAAACTGAGAATGATAAAGGATGACAGGAACAAAGCTTCTCCTCATTTCCAGTCAGGGAGCCCCACGCAGGAAAGCCCACTCAGGCACCATGGAGCGACAAGAAGAAATCAGCCACCCAAACCTCAGGCAGGAAAACACAACACTGGGAAGGGGCAGCAAATAATCCAAATAGGAAAGCAGTGGTAAACAAACGGCTAAGGATTAACAAATCCTGACTAACTCAGAAGCACTTATTTATAAAATGCTGAAAACATAAGAATTACCACAGTATTCTAAAATTAGGGGCCAAAGCCTGAGGGTAAGTCTCATGTGCAGCAGAGTGAGACATCCCCTGTCTCTGATGCAAAGTGAAATAGCCCTGAAGATTGCAGTACTGCTGAAGGAGGTGCTTTTGAGCCCAGATGCACTGTTGCCATTTTTTCCCCTGAAAATAGCAGACTGAGTCATTACTGTGGAGTTCTCTGATGTTAATGAGTAAACTGAAACAGAGATGTATATAATGTCTGTGTTATAAAATTGACTATTTCCACAGGATTTTCCTTAATCATTAAGGGAAATCCTTATAGAAATGCCCAAAGGACAACCTTATCACAGATTGTTTTATCATGTGACACCAGATTATCTGCATAGCAGCATTCAGCAGGGGAGTAGTAAAGTAGTGTTAGCCCCCTTTCTAAATTCTATAGGATTTTTTAAGCTTTTAAAATCAAGACGTATTTACTTTGCACATTCAAAGCTCATTTTTAAATTCACTACTACTTCTTCACCTGTTGTAAAGGGAGCACAACAGGTTAAAAAAAAAACAACCCACTGCAGCTGCCACAGCAGAGTGTTACTGGAAAGTAAACAGGCAGTTTCAGGTTCCTGATGTTTTTCTCTTGGCCTTCTTCATCACCGTTTTTACTGATGTAAAAAAAAAAAAGAAAAATTATTTTAAAAAAATAAAATAATGTTTGGCTATATGAAATATATGGGAATTTTCCTACTGCTTTCTCCCAGCTTTCAACAGAAAATAACAACAATCACTTGTGTTTATAACTCAAACTGCTAACTTGAGAGTAGCTCAAGTGCTTTAATCTGAACCCATGTGAATCACACACCATACCCATGTCCACACATCAGCCAGCACGGTTGGTAGCCTTGGCAAAGTTACTCTCTCTGGTGCTTATTTAAAACTCACACATTCTGTATAAAAAAGGGTGTGAAAACGCTTCTCAGTCTCTGTGTTTCTACCTCAGAAATACTGTCAAAGCAAACCTTTCTCTCTCTTCACTGATATAATTTTTGACAGAACCGGCAAGAAGAGATCCAATGTGTGGATATGCCAGATCTGTGTATGAAAATATAACCTGTACTCCTGGCTTAGATTTGAGTTCCTGCAGCTGCTTCCCATTGACCATAGCAGCCTTCATCACAGAGAGAGAAGGACACACAGAAGAGGAAGACCTGTCTGATACACGCATACCAACCTAGTCTGATTTATTCCTACAGCTCAATATCCTTTGACATTTATATTTAGCATGGCAATGATGACAGTCACACACACATATTGGTGATTCACTGATGATGGCCTTTGACGTAGAAAGCTCTCAGAGGGTAAACACAGACTTATCTCATACCAATCATCTGATCCCTTGATTTCTAAAGCTTGCATCTCAAAAAGGCCATTCAGCCTCCTTGTGACAGGTACTGTTGGATGCACAAGTCTGTGCTTCCCAAAAGTCTTGAGCAACTCTCCAGGCATCTCCCTCTTGTCTGAGAGCAAGGGAAGAGGAGTCAGGGCCCTTGGAACAGAAATGGAACAGGGACTGTTATTCCCCCACATGTGTCTTCTCTCTGGAGTGCTGTTCCCATCACCCAATTCATGTCACTACTGCCAGACAGTATTTTGTGTCACTGCCCCAACCCCTTAACCCACACAAAGGAAAGAAACATGGGGCCGGGAGGCTGCCAGGACTGCTGTGGGAACTGTCCCAAGCACAACATTGCTGAAAAGGATGGAAGATGAGGAAGACTTGTGTGTGCACTCTTGCTCTATGAGTGCTAGTGGCTGAGCTGAGGGGCAGCCTGAAGCCCAGGTCGCCCACTGCCCAGGTCAGAGTGCCAAAGGTGAGAACTGCAGGGGCAGCAACCTCTGAAGAGCAGACCAACTATTTTTTTTGTGATATATCACCAGCTCACAGCCCACTCAGGTCCAGTGGAGATAGTCCCAGTTCACCACCAGCAAATTTGTACGAGTGTTGTCCCAAGGGAGCAAGAGGCTGTGCTCACCTGAGCCTCTGCCCACACTGCATTTACTCTGACCCACGGGCAGGAAACCACTCCTGCATTGGCAAGGGCAGCCAACAGCCCTAAAATTACAGAGAGGAGAAACAAGGGCACGGAAGTGTGGGGGCATGGGAGAAGGTGGCTCATGTCCTGCACCTCCCTGATGGTTGCATCTGTTTTGTTGAAATGTTTGCCAGTAATTTGTAACACTCATGTTTGTAAAACATACATATTACAGAGTATTAGCCACACACTTAAAATGTGGGCAGCTAGGGACAAAAAAAGCAGCAAACTTTTCTTGTTTTCTCTGTGAGTGGGAAAATATAAGAAAAGTGTAAGGGTGAGAAACAAAGTTAAAATTCAGGAACAATTTTGGCGTTTTTTTCAGATAGAAGGGGAAAACTCAGCTCTGAAGCACAATCCCCTGTTCTTTATAAGGCTCATATAGGCTTGATGGAACAAACCATAAACTTGTAAAAAACTCATAAATTAGAATCCCACATATAAGCCATGTCACAAGAGAAAACAACCTCTCAAATTGAAGCACTTCAGAAAAAGACCCCAAAACAAGTCTCAAAACTTTGGGGTTTGAAACCAAGTTGCCAAAATTAGCAGTGAATGAAAATCAGCTTTATCTCTGGCTCTGTCCCAGACTTCCTCCACTTAGGCTTTGAATGGGGACCCACCCAGTGGAGATGGCAGGTGAGTGTGCTTGCCATGGCAACAGCCACCCCCGAAGTTTTCACCTGGCACAGATAGCAGTGGAAGTTGCAGCCCAGTGGGTTGGGTGACTGGGGTGAGCCACACCATACCCTCCTACCCAGCTGGCATGTCAAGTGACACGGTTCAGCCTCAGTCAAAGCCCATGTCACCCGATCCTCAGTGCCACCACACATCCCAAGGATGGGCCACATCCCAGGGATGGTATCTGACCCCACTGTTACTGACACTGATCAAATGTAACAACCATTTTTGCACAACTCCCTCAAAGATTTACAGTGCCAGTGCTAAGAATTGAATCTAGCCCCACAGGAAAAATGATGACCATCCCTGTCCCTGTTAAGAGCCTTTACAGAAGCTCAGTGTAGTCAGAGAAACTCCTTGCCTGCGAGCCTCTATTAAATATCACTCTGACAACATATATAGTTCTTAAGATTAAGATTTGGGGTTATAACAGGTGACAAAGCAAGGTGTCCCAATTGCCCTTGGACCCACCACAGATTTTTCCAGGCTTTGCTGAGACTTTCAGGCAGTTGGTGGAGAGATGGCAGAAAGCAGAGAAGCTAATGTAGGTCATAGGCACTGCAGTTCTGATGGAAAGCTACAGTACTTTCACTTTTAATTTCATCAATGTGAATGTAAACCTCTGGCCTCCACAGTAAAAACCTGGAGATAGTAAACACAACTGCAAGTGAACTTGGGGACTACTAACCTACATCCTTCCCAGCCAAAGTCATTGTTTGTTCTTATCTCTCACCTGAAAGCAGCTAATGAAGATGCTAACAGAGGTATGTCATACAGACATAGCATGAAAATAACTAGATCTCCAAACTGCCTTACTCCTTTGATCTGCTTCATGTGATCAAATTAACCAATGGTTATGACATTTCATAATTTTACACTTAAAGGAGTACGTCAACGTTAAGTCCTTCAGATGCAGGAAGATCTCTGAAGAAACTCAAAATGTTATTTATATGGACAAGTGCTGCTTTTTAAAACTGCTTAGCAGACAGATATTTGTTTATTAAACAGGACAAAACACAACTCAAGTAACAGATCAGTAAGAATACTCCACTGAAGCTGCCTTTGCCCGTGCACCTGTAGAAAGCACCACAGTGGCAAGCTCAGGTCCCTCTATCATTGCAAAAGCAATTTGTAAATATTCTGGAAAAGTGTCTGTTGTATCTCAAAAAATATTTAATTAAAAATAAAAGCAGTCATTCAAGATGAAACATGGAAAATGGAGGGGTTGCAAGCAGTGTGTTATTTTTCTATCCACCCTAAAAGACATTCCAGCAGACATTGCTCTCTTCCAGCCTTCTGCAATATGACCTCAGAAAATGATGCTGCTACAAGTGTCAGCGGATTGCAAAACACAAACAAATAAAGACTGTTCTGATTTCCCTGAGAGTGTTCTCAGCCAAAACAGACATGCATGACTTTCCCATAGAGCAGAGCGCAATGTTAGAAACAGGACAGCAAAAAGTAATGCACAAGTAAGACCTTACAGCCAGGGCTTGTTGATCACTTTGTAGAAAGCATCATGGTAAAACTTTTTCAGTGCTGGAAAACATTAGATTATCCTGGAGGAAACCAAACTAAGGGGATGCCTGAAAAGCATAATAATTTAGAATACTGTCCTGGATCTGGCCAGGATAGGGTTAATTTTGCAGTAGCCAGGATGGGGCATGGCTCGGACCCAGAGATTATTCTGTACTGGAGGTAAGGGAGTCTCTTCTGGGGAGAAGGGGTTCCTTTTGGTCAAGTGAGCTTGGCAGGGGGAGCTGTCCAGTCTTGTCTACTGCTGGGGGTTTCCTGTGTGACTCCTTCCTTTCCTGTACCCTGTCATCAGTACTGCTGCTGCTACCGTTTGTTTTCTCATCTCATTGTTCTTTCCATTAAACTGTTCTTATCCCAGTCCATGGTGCCTCCAATTCTCTGCAGCAGAGGAATGGCCAGGAGGGGAGTGAGTGAAAGGAGCGTGGGTTTTAGTGGGAATTCTAAATTGGAACATACCATCCTTAAACCATGTCAGATATACACTCACTCCCCTTTTCTTCCCCACCTAAAGACCTAAAACCATATACATGGATGACAGCAAGCCAGCAATATCATTTGGTGACCTAGCTTTGATTACAAGGGGATACTGGTACCAGTGATATTGCAGTAATGGAACTGTGGAATAAAATGTCTTGCTTACAGACTCTCTGAATGTCCAGGCAACCTGTGGAAGAGAAGGGAGCAAATGGAACTCATAAAAAAGGACATTTTGTTGGAGAAGCAAATGAAAGAACATCTTCCAGCATCCCCTACTGAAGAAAAATCAGGTCATCTTGAGAACAACTGCCTACTCTGATTGGTCCCATAGTACTTTTTGATCACTGATGTCAAGGACTGCTTGATGTATCTAATACAATCTTCAAGGACATGTGACCTTTGTCTATGGATGAGTGAGCCAGTGACAAAGGATGCTAAGGGACATGCTGCAGTGAACCCAGACCGAACTCTGGACCCACAGGAAACTGGCAAAATCCAAACAAAAATGAGGCAATCTTTTCATAATCTTTTCTATTACCTCTCTAAAACAAAGAGCTCTGCCCAACAACTATTTTCCTTCATAATCAACTGGGAACTGGGTCAGAACAAACAGAAAGGTGTTTCAGCAGAGCTCAAAACTTGCAACAGGAAGCAATTTGGAGTAGCTAGGAGGCAGGTTTACATGCTGCTGCCTCCTTCCAGCACAATGCTTTGCCACCTGTCCAATGTGTCCACTGGCAGGGAAGGTAGCATTATCTGATTATGCTATCATTACCAAATGGCACTTTCGTGAAATAAACCTCACTACTACTTATTTAAGAGTTTCTTGCTTTTCATTCCCAGTGGAGGCTTCAATACCCAGAATAATCTGCTAATAAATTTCCAGGTACTTTCAACGTGTCACAATTCCCATGTGATTGACCGTGACCTATAGCTTCTCCATTAAATCTAGAACTGCTTTACTAGAAATCAGTCAAGGCAGTATCTTTAAAGAAGACACTTTCATATGCAAAGGTAGAGGCAAACTGGCCTGAATCCAACTAAATGTCTTTGAGGAGTACATTAAACACCATGGGAAATACTGCAAGCAATAAACTAGTGGAGGTAATTTTCTAATTACTGTCAGAATTTTCAGGATCTGAGGTGGACAAAATTTAAGAAGCAGGATGACATTCCTAAATCTGTAGTGGAAAAAATGGGACAAAGGAATGTAGCAAAAGCTGTACAATCACCAACACCTGTTCCTCAACTAAATATCACAGCCTGACTGTTTAATGGCCATTTCCTGCAGAAATCCCATTTGCACTCCTGAACAAGTCCAAAACAATTGGCATAAACCAGCAGGAGTGGCACAAAGCAGTACGAAGTACACGGCATTAATGTAGCTTATCTCCGTTCTGTCAGCAATATGGTTGTGACAGCTTGTTCTGGCTTTCCACCTCTGCCTACAGCGTCATGCTTGGCACACACCCCTGTCTCTCTCAATAGGTGGCAGGACCCACTCGGTCTCCCAAACTAAAGAGTCTGAGTCTCTTTTTGCTTCCAGCCATGAGAGTTTGACTGAGTGCATTCTGCCCTTGGCCATCCCCTCACCTAATTAGATGGGATACTAAACTGCTTAGCCGTATTTCACTTTCCATCGCAGCATAAGACCAGGTTACTAAAGGATTAGGAAGTATAACATTAAAGTGTTATATATACAAAGAGAGTTGCCTGTCCTAGTCTCTGCTAAATCTTGCTCAGAGGGGACCTGTTAAAAGACAGAAGATGCCAAAAGGAAAGAAATCACAGACAAAAGGTGATGAATCTGGACTACAGTGGAAGTGGCTACATACATGACCCCAGAGAAGGAAAAGGAGCATTATGAGGAGAGAGCAGTGACTGACATCCAGCTTTTCTGGACAGGCAGACAAATGGAGCAAGGGCATAAATATGAATAATTTTTTTAAAAAATTCACATACATCAGCAGTCAGAATTTAATGGCTGTGGTCACTAAGGGACAAAAATCAGAACCAGATCATTGCAAATGAACAGGAGAGCCTGATAGCACGTCAGTGATCCTGCTTCAGAATCTTTTCAAACAGGAAGCAGCCTCTCATGAAGGTAGAGAACTTAAGTTATCTGACCTTGGTTTGTTCTCTGAAGTCACATGACCAAATTTTGTTTTACATCTCCTAATATATTCATTCCATTTGCTGTTCTCTTCATCATTGGATTGTATACCACCATAACTTCTGGATTTTGCCAAAATTTCTCTCCATGGCAGGTTTACTAACTTATGGGTAGGCTATAAAGAGGTTAAAAAAAATCTGTTCCAGTCAAAAGCCAGGCTAGTCCTACGTTAATTTCTGTATCACACAGCTACTATAGTAGAATACTCTCCACTCTCATCACCTATGCTTACCACTTTTATTTTATAGGGCTGTTCTAAAGTCAGCAGTGAATCCGCCTCCTGTATCTGCCCACTGTTTCTCTCATGTTATGATCAGATGACACATGAACCCATCTGCATCAGTATCTCATTCAAGAATGCTCTATTCCCTTTGCAAACAGAATACAAGAGTCTGTCTCTTGGCCTCTGCATGCAGGATTTGGTAGGCAAGAGAGGGGGACGAAAGTGATTTTCCCAAAGACACTGTTTTCTCAGAGGATGCCCTGAGGTGCTCCAGTGCTTTGCAACTCTTCCAGCAGAGTCCACCAGCTGAACAAAAGCAACATGGTCACCCTCTCTGTCCCTGCACCTGGTGTCCCCATCACAAAACCCACACAGGCAACTGGGAAATATCTGATGCTTCCTTGCTAAACCTGCACAATCCAAGCACCTACCACACTGTCCAGGGGTGGGGCACTCCAGTTTCTGGGCACTAAGCACACATTAACAGTAGCCTGCTTTTATGAGCCTCTCCTCAGGAAGGTAAGTGCTATCTCTTTGAGGTTGGTAATGATCAACACAACTGCACATTTGCCACCCAGCTAACCTAAGTGCCTGGAGAAAAAGTTGCACAGCTGTGTATTCAACAAGCTTTTCCACTTCCATGATACCCTAGAGCAAATGGCAGTTTGCTAATGTTTACTGCTTTTGCTTTTGCTTCTTCTGTTGCTGTAGCTTGCTTTGAGACTTATGAGTGTAAGCATTCTATAAATGCATATTAGAGACTTCCACAATTACCCTGCATCTGGACTGACACTTCACTCCAGCCTGTTCTCCAAAAGGCAAGATAATCTTGGAACTGAAAGCACCAAGGGGAAAGAGTTTTTAGGGAGCTGTCCCAGTAATTCACCTTCTGCCCCACTGCAAGGGGTTTTCTACTTCATGCAATTTCTCCAGATTGCTGGGACTCCAGCTCACTAAAAACAAAAACATTTTAGAGACCTTCACCTGCACCACCACCAAGTGAACACCAACACAGACACGTGCGCCTGTGTTTGCCTGCATCCTGACCATGGTTCTGGTGTGCTGCAGTCAGCCTGTACCTGAACTGAGAGCCAGCAGCAATGGTCTCAGGCACAAGCTCTGCTTGGCTTCTTCGAGGCTCCAAGCTGCTAGGTCCACATGGTCAGCACAGGGTAGGGGTGCACCAGATCATGTGGACATGTCCAGGGCAGCCCTTCATTCTGGTCCTTCCTGCTAGTCTGAATCACCGAGGTGACAGCAAGTACAGAGAGAAACCTCTGAAGAAAAATATTCAAATCCTCTGTCTTTTGCCAAGAAGGAACAACATTCATGCTCAAAATTTTGGTTCAGCAGTATCAGTCCTGTTGGTAGAATAGGTTGGGTCAAGCAAAAACACAGTCAATTTCCACTGTAATTCACTGCAATTTTTTTTAATTTCAGCCTACAAGTTTGTGTTTTAGTCCCTCTACCCATCTATCAGCAAAAAGAATCAGCAACTCCCTGCCTTAGATATTTAGCAATCTCATAGCACCCTGGTTAATACATCTTGTTCAAAGATGTATTAAGCCTGTAGTTGCAGAGGTTTGCTCTTTTGGGGACTGAATTCTCATAAATACAGCTTTGAGTTTCTCATCCACATTTCTGGAAAATGCTGGATCTGTGTTACAGTTGCCACTCTACCCATCCTGCCCCATTCCTGGTAGCTTTTGCTCTAAATACGACAAGGATATTAGCGTGGCTACAAACCAGATGATGGACATAACTAGACTCTAGTCGCAATTGTACCAGGTCTTATTACTTAAATCAGACTGTGCTTCCTTGTTCTTCTATCTCTGCATTTAAAAACTGTGCTGATATACACCAAATTCCCTATAGCACTACAGCACACTTTACTCACGTCTCACATGTGCTTGTTTGCTTGGATGGTGGGGAGAATAAATCCCACTTCTACTCCTCACTCACTCCAGTTAAATAACACCAGCATGATGGAAAAAAATTAAATACTACTGATAATGCTACTGCTGGTAACATGCTTAATGAGCCTCTTAAATAATAATTAAAGAAAGTAGATTTACTCACAAAAGAGGTAACTAGTTGAGAATGTGGCACCATGTAATTGAAACTTAACCTCAGTGCTATATTTGCTTTCACAAAAAGACCATAAACTTTGAGTAAAACTATATACAAATGACTTGGCTAAATTTGGTGCTCACAGGCTGTGCTAGGCTTACACCTTTCAGAGAAGGCTCATGAATTGATTCCATTAGACCTTCTAAAACCTCCTGATGACAGGATATGTTAATAAGCAATGGTTTGGGAGCTCCTTCAGACCAAGAAAAAGCTGGTAATGTGTCTATGTGAATTTAGTGGCTGCACTGATCCAAAAGAGCAACTGTGCAAATTCTCAAGCAGCTGCTTCTCTTCCTCACCATTGTACACTGAAGCATTTTAAACCACAGAGTTGTTTGAACTATAGGGGTGGCACATTAAGCACCTTCCGGCATATGTCCTGCAGCCAAAACGAAAATGTGAAAATCCTGGTACAAAACCTAAGCATCCTGCAGCTAATATAACTGCAAAGTGACAGAATAATGTCTTGATGTCCCCTCATGGCTTATTCCTCTATGCTAATGCACTTTGGAGAAAGTGAGCAGTCCTGGAAAGCTCTCTGCATCCAAAGCTCCACAAACTCACCAGGACTAGGGCTCCTTCACAAAAGGACGGCTCCTTCCTTTAGCTGATTTCCCAACAAACTTTTTGAGCTTTCTGAATGGTGTCTCTGGGCACAGAGTTTTAGACCTAGAGCTGCAGTTCTTTCCTTTCACTAATCAAAAGATCATTATGAGATGTTTCCGTGACTTCTGGTCAGCATCCTGCAAGGGAGCTCATCCCAAAACTCCCACACCCACTGCCTTCTAGTCTGTCTGGAAAAAATCTCTCTGCTTCCCCCAAATTAAACATTTTACAGAGGTAAAATGGGCTGGGGAAATATTTGCCTCTGATGGGTCTGAGGAAGAGGAAGCCAGACAGGCAACAAGAAGGTTGGGAAATTAAAGTCCCTGCAGGTGCCTGCCAGCAACGGGCACGCATCACTGCTCTCGTGGCTCCCTGGGCTGCAAGTGTGTGTCGCATGAAATAAGTCCATACCTGACGATTCAATTTCTAAATCATCGTTTCCATGTGGTGCCTGGGGGCAAAATACAGGCTCTGTCATCCTTCCTGGAGCTGTCAATACAGGACCAAAAAAACTGGAGGAAAAACATGGAAACAAAAAGCTGAAGGGAACTAAATTCAAGTCATGGTTGTGTGTTGGATCAAGCAGCTACAGAGTGAAGGCAGGTCCTTTTCTTCGCTTTCTTTCCCTGCTCAATGCCAGACTTGTTTAACAAGACTCTCCTTGGTGAATTTTCTTTTGTAACTAACAAATGAAAAGGAAACATGCTTCTCTGCATTAAAAGAAAAAACAAACAATGCAGCTGCCTTTTGTAATCCATTTCCATTTTTAATACTAGGAAAAGGTTTTGCTGCCTCTGCCTAAGTACAATCTTACTTTTCAGCCTTCTCTAGTTCAGGAGGGAGAGGGGGAACAAGAAAGCATCTGAAATGATTGCGTATTTCTGCATTCATATTAAATGATAAACACTAACAAAATAACAGTGAGAAACAGTTTCTAGCACACAGGCTGGGCAAATCTATCACAACAGACACAGCAGGTGGCCAATCTCACAAGGTCTGAAGGATTATCCTGCTCCTCAGCCTGCACTAGCCACACATGCTTTAATTTTTATTTTTTTAAATGATGCTTTACATAGGCTCACACAATTCTTCCCTGCTTCATGTCTATTAAAAAACCCTGGCAGGTTGAGTTTGCTCTCATGCAAGAGGGAAGGTGAGGAAGGTGTATAATCACTCCAGTTTTCTTGGCAGCAGAACAAACCCACAGACGCCAGCCACCACTAAGTGTAGGCAGGAAAATGACTCCCAGTCATTAGGACATCCAGACTCTGGGAGACTCTGCTTTCCAAGTGCAAAAAAGTTTGTCTGCTTCAAAGATGGGGCTTGGCAAGTTTGGGGAAAAGAATAATTAAAGATTAGGTGATGGACTGCATGACTCTTCAGGTTCCTTTCAAAATTAAACTGGGCTTGGGCACTCCTGCCTGCATCCCACCACTTCCTGTATGACTGTGCTGAAAGGGATCACTGGGCACACAGACCCAAGAGAGGAAAAGCTCGATGGTGCTGGGTGTGACGCATAAAGGTGGCAGACAAGTCTCACCTCTACCCTACAAACAGAGTCTTTCTGCAAACAGAAGCATGCAAGCCTAGCACCTTTAATTTGCAAAAGTGTCTCCCTTGCCTTCCAGCGCTTCCAATGCCAATGCAAATCCCCCAGCCTGCAAAGCTGGGACTTGTTGAGCAAGATGTACGCAGTGAAACTCTGACTGAGACTCCTGCACAGCATGACAGCATAAATATGATATACAGTCATCCTCTGGGCAGGAAACTTCCTACAAACAGCATACCTAGGAGAGCTGCAGAACTACCAGCAAGGAAGGGAAATCTAGAGAAGGAAAGAAGGAAAGGAAAAGCAAGTTTGCAATCATTAAGAGACACAAAGACCTTCCCTTGCACAGCCACATAGTGACTGTCAGCCCAGCTCATCTGCTACATTATCTTCTGCATGCTTGTAGCCCAGTGACAAAGGATGGTCTCTATCCCCAGGGCCCCTGAAGACAAGGGCTGTCTAAACCACTCGGAGACAGAGACCAGGACCTGGGATGATGCTTGAGAAAATCTCAGTACTCTGGACCTTGAAAGGGGCTGGAGTGGCTGCAGTGGCAGTGGGATCAGCAAAAATATCCCAAAGTGGTCCCTGTCATGGTATCAAGTCTGCCTCCAGTGCAGTGCTCTGTAGACCCAGGGGTTTTGGCTGCACCAATAATAGCTGGTAGGTCAACCCAAAACAAATAAATTAAAATTAAGATTCCTCTGGGGCTGACTCATAGCAGAGATGTAGCCTTTTACTGGGCTGTGCTTCCCTTCCCCCACGTGCTTGACTCCCTCACAGCAGAACAGTGAAGAACTACAATTTACCAGTGAACAGGCTCCCACACCTCCCCAAGCCAAGCCCAGCTTTGCTCAACACTCCACATCCCTGCAGCTACACAAACAGTTTAAAGGCAACTCTAGTTTAGAAGGCAACTCAGAGCCAAATGTTTAAACCCCTTACTCAAAAAAGCTCACCAAGCACTATCTATGCACAGATTCCTCCTTCCTTTTATTTGTTTTGCCAAAATATTTTGCTGCATCAGTGCATTGATTGGGCTGACAACACCGTGTTCCTGGGAACTAAACAGAAAACTATTTGCTAGCCCATTCCTAGCAAACATATCACTTGTAGTAAGAGCACATTTTTATCTGTCTTGGTTTGGATCAGTGGCATTTGTTATGCATCACCACAGAATAGAAAGAGGATAAAGATTTCAGGGTTTGGCCCTACCCTGTGTGTGCAGAAAGGAGAGAAAAAGGGAACCTGGCTCTTAGTGATAACAATATCTATCTGAGCTCAAGGCTTGGTAAGTCTTGGAAGTTTTTACCAACTGATGTTGACAAGTCTTTTGTAGCTTTGTTCCCCTTCCCAAGAGACCTCCTTAAGGACAGCATGGCCCTGCACTGACAGCACTTGGCAGCTCAGCCATTGTGGCAGCCAACGCCAAAAGGGCTGACAGGGAATTAACTGAGTCACTCTCTCACTTCAGCTCAGGTCAGCCCAGGTCCTGGCTGAGGTGATGTAGAGACCTGCACTGCTCAGCCTGTAGGCGTGGACAAAGGGCTGCCAAGCTGGTGTTTGCTCCCAGTGCTAAATGTGCTTTTCCACATAATTCTCTAGCTGTAACTGTGCATGTATCAAGAAAAAATAGAATCATAGAACCTTTGAGGTCAGAAAAGACCTTTAAAATCATTGAGTCCAACCATTAACCCAGCACTGACAAGTTCTCCTCTAAACCATGTCCCAAAATGTGACATCTACATGACTTTTAAAACCTCCAAGGACAGTGACTCAACTACCCCCTGGGCAGCCTGCTTTCATGCCTGTCAACCCTTCCTGTGAAGAAATTTTCCCTAATATCCAATCTAAACCTCTTCTGGTGCAACTCTCATCCCATCGCCTGTTACTTGGGAAGGATGTAAGGAGGATGGAGCCAAACTCCTCTCGTAGGTGCCAAGCAGTAGGATGAGAGGCAATGGGCAGAAATTCTTTACTATAAATTTCTTTACAATCAGGGTAACTTAGCACTGGAATAGGTTGCCCAGAGAGGTTGTAGAGTCTCTTCTCTGGGATATTCAAAGACCATCTGGACACAGCACTGAGTATCATGTGCTAAAGGACCCTGCTTGAGCAAGGGGGTTGGGCTAGATGATGTCCTGGGGTCCCTTTCAACACAAATTATTCTGTGAAAAAAGACCACCCCATAACTCACTGCAACCTCCTTTGACATAGTTGTAAAGTGTGATAAGGTCACTCCTGAGCCTCCTTTTCTCCAGGCTACACAACCCCAGCTCTTCCAGCCACTTCTCATGGGACTTACCCTCTAGACCCATCACCACCTTCACTGCCCTTCTTTGGACACACTCCTAAGTTAGTGCAACTTACTGGGTAGGAAGGGTAGGGAACAACCCTTGCTTAGGGCATAAGCTGGCAGAAAGCACCTATTTCTATAGCTGAGAAACACAACTCAGCAACTCCAAGCCAAACATAACTGCTGCAGGCAAAGCTGCTCTACTGCCAGTCAGAGAAGAAACATATTTGTATCCTGTTCTTTTTATCTGCACAGGCCCAGTGGGAAATAACAGACAGAGGATGCCAAACACTGCCAAAGTATGTGATGAAACTGCACATAAGCCAGAAAAGATTTCACCTCTCTCTGACTGCCAGAGAATCACTTAGGTCTGGTCCAAGTTTAGGGGCATTAATGGAAAATTCCTTAAAATTTCAGAGCGCTTTGAAAAAAATGCATATTAATTGGTGGACCCTGTTTTTGTCATTTGACATCCCTAAGTCAGACAGCAAAACCCAAAAGCTTTAACAATCTCATTTTATTTTGTAGTCCCCCAAGTCCTTACTCAATGCTTTTTCTTGACTAAGGAAACTTTCGTAATGGACTGATCAGCTTCCAGTGATCTCTCTTTCTGTGTGACTTATTGACAGGTAAAAGTGTGTTGAACATCTATTCCCCTTCCCTGGGGTTCCTTGCAGTACCTCTGAAGTGTTTTACTCTGCCTTTTTGTGACTGGATTGCCAAGATTACCACTCCTTAGGATGTGTGTGTTGACTATATCTATATTGCTTAGTAAGTGAAAAAGAAACTATTCAAAAAGCTATTCCTCATCCAAAAAATTCACGCAGCCCAGCTTTCAAGAGTGTGTTAAACAAAGGTATCTCAAGGGCAGAACTACACATCTGACCGTGTTCCTGCTGTGGTCAACCAACTGGAGTCAATTCAAGCCATTTACAGCCTCTGCATCCTTACAACAGGTATTAGCTGGGAGTCAGAAGGGGACAGACATCAATGCCAGCTTGCCTTCCCGCTTCCTTGCAAGACTCCCACTCACTGCATACAGGTGGCACCATCCCTGGTCCCACTGCAGCTTAGCTTCTTCCCAAGAAAAACTGGAAGTCTCCAGGCTGCCGGAGAACATTCCATACAAAGTAGAAGCAAGTTGCACCCTACTAAAGAAACCACACAGTTTCTCTCCTTCTATTAATTTTTGGCCTGTGCAACCCAGCTGAGCCCATTACAGTTCATTTCACTGGCATCTGTGGCAGTGCTACAAGACTGTAATTTGCACTGGTGCCAGGTTGTCTGCATTGTGAATCTGCATAGTACAAGTCCATTGTACACTAACTCTAGTGCAGGTTTCTCTAGAATATGTCTGAAGAACAGAAATAAAATCAGAACTTACTAGGAGCAAAAGTAACTGAGTTTCATCTTTGGTTTACAATAGCTCACTGGATGCAGTATGTATGTTACATATCAAAGTACCACCTCATCAGCTTCACTGTAGGTCACTTGAAGTATCTCGGTTTAGTTATCCAGAGGTAAAATAAATATGTAATTATATTTTCTATGTCTGCATCCTATTCTTAAAACTTTGGAGACCCCCACCTCCTGCAATGTCCTGTAACACAACTGTTTGCTGGAGCCTATTTACAACACAAAAATCAGCAATAATAAAGCCCAGAGAGAAAACTATCCTTTTCTGCTAGTTTCTCTACCTGTGCAAAATGCCACAGCATTATGAGACACATGTTAATATGGACAGATTCACAGTAACAACTACCCATATACAGTACTTTTCCTAACAGTGTACTATCGGTAAATGCAGCTGATTTCAGGCTGTAATTACCATATAAAGTGGTTCATCTACTTCAAATGCCTGTGTACCCTTGTTACTGCTCACATTCTTCTGACACACTTTTTTACTTCAATCCAGAACAGGCCATTGCCATTTTACACACAGAAGACTGTTACACAAAAATAGGCTTGGCCACAGTCTCACCTGTGCTTTTGGGTCTCTTCTCTGGCAGAATGCTGTCCAATGGCAAAACTCAGCAGGAACAGATTTAAGACTTCTTCCCTTTTCTCTCTCCTTCCTGACTCTCATTATACCCAGGTCTCTATATATCCAAAATAGTCTTGATACTGGGGTGCATGTGGTTTTACCCAAGTCAGTGACAACCCTCCTGCCCCATAACCTTTCTTATCTTGCAGACTTTTTGGCGTCTGTGGGAGGAAATAAGGCACAAAATACTGCCCATGACCCTGCCTCTACTCACGTGCACTTCTGATTATTCACTTAATTAACTGACTGCATTAAGGAACTGCAGCATCAAGCACATCACATGTAGGACACATCTACATTCTCCTTTTTAATACATCTTTATCATTTGCAATGTATTTCTCTCACTCAGAAGCAGAATATTTCCTAACAGAGACTGGATTTACTCAGATGCATAGAAGTCAGTTGTCTTTACCACTGACAGGTGCACTTCAATGTAATTAGTTTCATGACTATTAATGAAATAACTAATTTGAACTTTTGCCACTAAAATGTTAATGAGTAAGACCAGATAGTGGCTTGGTAATGGGATATAGATCCTTTTACAGTTTGCTAGTTTAGATCTGGCCCATGTCCACCATGACCAAAGGTCATTACTACCTGAAGACTGTTTGATAATCTGCATGAGACAAACTGGTAGCATTAAGCCCATGCTTAGCAAGAAACAGCCTTATCATTTCCTCTCAGCAGAATCACAAAGCTGAGGAAGATCACTGCTACTTTTACACAGCTGTGGTCAGATAATTTCAGACATTAGGACTGTTCACCCAGCATCTTTCACCAGCAATGCATTCAATGAAAAAGCTTGTGGATTTTTTGTGCAAGACACTATTAGCCACTCTGTGACTCACTGTCACAGACTGTTTGCTTTCAGTACACCTGTAAAGAGAACAGGAAATATAAATAAATACTAAACCCACAGAAGACCATACTGTGTCTAAGGTTTAGCCGGTCACTCATTAGGTTCAGAAGTGCATTTAGGGATGTGAACCACGTTAATCCTGGTATATTGTGCCCTCTTGTCAGTCCAGCAAACCAAAATACACACCACTTTCAGCAGTAGCCAACACATACTGTATCTACTCCTTTAAAAATTTATACTCTTCTTTTTGGTACTGATACAATTCAACCCATACATAAACACATACCAAAATAATAAAGTCACCCTGACAGCACTCCAGTGCAATTTTTAAAAAATATTGCTACCCCTTCATAGACAGTAAAACGTGACATGGACATGCAACAAAATTATTTCCTCAAGGACTTAAATGAACCTACATTTTCATGGGGAACTTTAGGATGGGTAGGCACAGCATAATTACTCAAACAGAAATTCTAAGCACTCAAGCTGGCAACCCTTCTCTTATGACTGCACACGGGCTCAGCTGAGGTTATGTGTCTCATTGACAGGATGATACCTCCAGCATCATGTCCCTTCATCCTGCCACCTAACTCTTGCTTTTATGTGGAGTCACAACAGACATGCAACAAATCCTGAACAAGCACCCTCCTCAAGCACTGATTTTGACAAAATAGGCAATGTATGTAATAAATGCAATTCCCTACCTTACCTCAGTTTTCCTCTTCTCTTCTGTCTCCTAAGAACAGTTTTATTTGGACTGGATTATCTTCCGCAAGAGATTATTGGTGGGAGATCCCACAAACCCTCACCACTGTTTTTGCTATGGAAAATGAAATTAAAACTGCTGAGTGACACCCAGTCTGCTGTGGATTTGGCACTATGATCAGAGCACTCTTTCAAATGTATTTACAGGCTATGGCCTTCCAGTGTCCACGCCTGCAAATGCAGAATAAACTAAATGCTTGCAGGGCGCTGTTTTCTTATGAATTTTTAAAGAATAATGGTCAATATTTAGCATTTAGTCATATCATACAGGATAGTAATTCTAGCTTACTTTTTTTAAAAAGAGAAACAGATTGCAGCTTGGGTAAAAACCAGTCACTGATCTAACTTGGAAGCTGTCACATATTTATGTTTACATATATATGACTGAGCCTCAGCAATTGGCAATACATGGAAGAGCCAAGAAAAACTTCCTCAGCAGTGTTGTCTTAGATGTCGCAGGGGATAGTGACTGTAAATGCTTGTGGCCAAGATCTTGGCAGCCAGTCTGGTTTTCAGGACAGAGCTGCTCAGTACCCTTTGCAGACTTTCATAAGGTGTTTCTGACTAGGAAACTCCTGGGGAGATATTATAACCATTAGTCACTTTGAAAACCTTGAGACACAGCAGATATCCAAGACTAAGCATTTCACTTCATACACATTTCAAAGGGAAACTTTCACATTACATGGCGCAGCCTTAACTCCATAGCTACTGGCCTGCTCACAGGCACTCTTTTCCTGATTTCACACAGATACTGCAGCAGAGTAATGAATGTCATGTGTTAATACTCAAACAAATAATTCTATAATTAGTTAAGAACCCTCTGACATCACATAAACAAAGATGGCTTTCACCTAAATTACACATGCACCCTTCAGTAATAACCCAGCTGCTCTGTGCTTTCACTTGTTCATCTCCAGCTGGGATATGGAGCCACTCCTGCAGTCCTTGCACAAACACCTACTTGCACACACACAACCCCCTCCTAGGTAAAACCCTCAGCACTAAAAAAGGCTCCAACCAAAAAAACCTTTACACACTACAGTGTTTTGATGAGTGGCTAGTGCTTTACTCTAGGAAGCCACACCACCAGTGAGTTCTGTCATCTTCATTACAGCCACATTCAAATGATTTGTTTTTTGACTTCAGTAGTTATTCTAAACAGATTGGATGGCAGCTTCCAAAACATATTGACATTACAAGGCAAAGGCAACAGAAGAATTACCTCAATGTAGCAAAATCAAATCTGTCTGAATTCAGAGACTCGACAGGAAGAATGTTCACTTTTAACAGCACTGCTTGAACACAAAGCTTTGATTCTCTAGAAATGGGGCACTTTATTCTGTATTTATATTTTTCCTCAAACAGCAAGGTATGGCACTACTGTACTACTGACAGATCTTTTTATTGTTTGCAATGATAATTTCTTTTTTTTTTGTTTTCAAATATTTGGGATTCTTCTGAAGTGGGATCTTCTGCATTTCACAGTGACATTCCTGAAATAACTTTGAAGAAGAAATAATGAGCCTCTCCTTACTTTACAGGTTCTCTAATACAACATAAGCAGCTTTACAAGGCTTAGCTAGTCTCTGCTGACCTAACTGCATATTTTACTCCTACAATAAACCAAAATAAGCAGCCTGCTTCCACAACAGTTGACTAATTGTCATAGTGCTTTTGTCAGTTTCTCAATAAAAAACAATCCTAGTCTTTCAAAAATCAGACATACCAAGTAACAATGGAGAAGATTACTAGAAAGAGAGAGAAGGACAGGGGCACACACACATCTTAATAAGAAGATCAGTGCAATACAGTTGTTGTGTGGGGTTTGTTTTTGGTTGCTGTTTTTTTTAAAAAAAATTTCCAGCCATTTGGGTGTTTTTTTCATTGCCTCTGATTCATTTTCTCAAGCGCAGACCCTGCTCAAATCCCTGCTGGCTGCCGTGCTTGATCAGTCTCCGCTCAGCACTATGGTGTGTGCATGGGCTCTGTGCGCTCCTGAGTCACGGTGTCCCTGCAGAGAGCATGAGGTCACTGGCTGCTGGAGCAGGGCACCCGCAGGGACCGCCCGGAGCCCGGCTGGGGAAACAGCTTTTACAGAAGAGACAGGCTCCTCTCTGCTGCCCGCCAGCAACTGTCCTGCCTCTGCTCCAGAAGCAACCACTTATGGGGTTTCTATTCACACAAGCGTTTAGGAAAGACGAGCTTGCAGAATTTACTATCTGGGACATCTGTGTCTCTTGCACTGTGCAAAAGCAATGCCTACACACACCCTATGTACACACTGTGTGCATAGTGATATTGGGATGTATGGGCAGGAGAGCGAATTTAACTGGAACAGACCCCAAAACTGCTTTCTCAGACAAGGCCATCACACCTGTGATGGCAGACAGCATGCAGATGTGATATCCACAGTCTACTTCTTTTGTGTTTGCCAACAAAGGAATCAACAAATAATGTTTTTAAATTGTTATCATTAAACTCTCAAAACTAGTGCCTTATGGAAAAAAAAAAATAGGTAGCATTCAATTCAGTTCAAGTAATGGGGCAGAAAATTACATGCTGATGCAAACTTAATTCACAAGGGTTTAATAATTTTTTTCCAAGTATTTTGTTCTATTTTATCTGAAAATTTGGTTTCTGAAACCCAAGTGACAGCTCTGAGGAGCAGTATTTTATCAAAAATTCTGTTGCACCCTGGCTTTACTCACTACAAACACTTTTTGCTACCCCTACCAAAGCTCAGTGGCGTCGGTATTTTTAGTTTCTTAATTTTGCTCATTTTAGCTTCATCTTCTGGCTGAGTAATTTGGTCATCAAACAAACATGATAATCCAGTGGAAAATGAAAGGCAACGGTATCTCTAAATATTGTTACATCCACATCAATAAATAAATAAAACCAATGTAATAAAACTATACAGGTCACAGACCGAACATACATTTAAGTTGATGCTGTGAACAACAGCGAGCAAGAGTAAAGAAAGGGATGCATCTTGTCTTCAGCAGCTGTTTATGTGACAATGAGCTTTATGTCCATCATCAACACTAGTAACACATGAAATGGTACAAATGAAGAACTGTGTATGGCAGTTAAAGTAATACCATTTCTGAACCTTGCTTCACTACTGAAATTCCAGAAATTCTACATGAAAGGCTTCTTCCTAGGGACTGATAAGAATATATGCTTTTTCTAAAGATGTGTTTATCACAAGAAGAACTGACAGGAAACACTTAAGGAAAGGATAAAATTTTCCTAGGTGCCAAAACATTTTACTACTGAGGAGTAGTCTCCTCAGGTAGGTTACTAATTTGTTCCAATGCATAATGAAGGTTACCACCAGCCACAAACGCTGTGCATAGGACTTCACCTCTCAGGCACAGACCCTTGTTCATACTCCCTTTATAAGATGGAAGAACTCTTCAGTGTACAGTATTTTCTTTCTTTTCTGGTGCTAACACGACGATTTTGGACAAAGTGATCAGATAAACACTTAAATTTTACCTCAGAGGGCATCTTCTGTGGCCCTTGAATCATCTGAACACTCTTTCACAACTTTTCCATCTTTGCAATAATACTGTCAATACGGTTTTTTTTTCAATATCCAAAACAATTTTTTGATCTTAATGCATATTTGTCTCTTTGGAGATCAACTTGAGCATCTTCTGTGGAAGGAAAAACCTGACCTGTTTACAGCAACAACAGCTGATGCACTGGCACATCCTCCAAAAGAGCTGTTTGAAATCAGAGGACTCTCAAGCATTCTGGATGTACCATTAAACATGGGCTCTCTATGTTTGATTTCTCTACAAGGCACTTCACCAAAGATTAAAAACAATCAAGAAAAGCTGGGATTTCTGCCTTCTTGCTATAAAAAAACAAATACCAAAACACTCAGAGGCCAGGAGGCACAAGACTAACTGCAAAATGGTTAAGCTAGCCACAAGCGTTTCACTGGAGGTCATTCTCAGCCCTTGGGAAGAAATAAGAAAGCAGATAAACTTAGGAAGGCTACAACTAAAAGCACCACCTGAGACCTTAACCAGTGCCTCATCAGAAGTGAGCATCATGGCCCAGAAGAGCTCCAAAGAAAGTGCAGCTCAGCACCCATTTAACACTTTTTACATTATCTTTCCCAGGATAAGATGGCTGAAGAATCAAAGGAAACGCTTTACAAACAACTCACTACGCAATTTTGAGGTGAAATTTTAATTGCACGAAAATAAAGGCCGTTGGCATTATCATTACAAAATCAAGTTTATCTTTGTCCTCTTGCCTTGTTTGAATTGCTCTGGATTGTGCAAGTGAACAAATCACCCGGTTGTGCAAGTTCCAGAAAGGTGATATTTATTCAGCAAATACATTTAAGAAACTGAACTTCTAAAACATCAGATGCATGAATGTATTTGTTTGTTTTCCTGTAATTATTCTCAGCTGTAATTTAAATACCATCCCTCCAAATACAACTGTGTGAAAAGAGTAATTCTGCACCATGTGCATGGATTGAAAAGGTATTCTTTTCTATAGCTATGGATATTTTATCAATCCAATCTCATATTTCACGTTGGATGATCATAAAATGCTTTTTAATGAAAATTTAGGGGCAGAAGTCAAATGGCATTTCATACAGAAACTTCTAATCCAACCAGTGATCTTTACACACACGTCTCAATCAGAGCAAGAAAAATCATCTTACCAAAGAGTGCATGTATCACCAGCCAGCCAAACAAACAAACCAACATAAAAGAACTGATTTTAAATTTAACTATGCATTTACTTTTTATTTACCTTTCTGTGGCTTAAAGTATTTTTTGGCATCAATCCCCACACTGTGTCATTTCATTGTTTCTCCATTAAAACCACCTTTCAAAAGTTTACATGTATGTGTGCATCCATCCCTACAGCACAGCTACATATGCTGGGTAATTCAGATGAATAATCCAGCAAGTATCCCAAAACCCTACAGTTTTTAATTGCAGACTTACAGGAGGACTTTGAGAACAACTGCCTGCACCTTCCTCTGAGTCAGCACTACAGAAATCTGGCAAGATCTGAGCCAATTCTAGAAACTTTTAGTGTATATGCAGCCAAATTCATCCTTTGGATACCTCAGAACTAATCCATCTCTGAAGGCAAATAAAAGAATGACACAATTCTGAGATCTTCAACAGTGATAAACCTTACCAGTGGCATCGTGTCGAGTTTGATAGCAATGAAACCTGTCTCTGGTCTTGCTTCTTCTCAGTCAAGAAAACGGACATACCAAGCAGTTGCCAAAACAAAACCAAAGACCAATGTTCAACTGCTGCTCTGCTTTGCTTACTGCTATGAATTATGCACAAATTCCTTGAACTTTCAAGGGGTTATGGATAACTGATGTCCCAGTTTTATTTTGCTGGCACTCAGTAAACTTTCAAAGGATTTGTCTGCCTCAGATTGTCTGTCCCTCTTCTGAAGTTATGTCATGACTACTACTACAGCAACATGGCAACAAACAGGAAGCCCCAAGGCAAGCAGTGCAGCTCATCCCAGAGAGGGCAGAGAATCATATATGGTAATGTTTATCTGTGCAACACACACAACTTCACGTGCAACCAAAGGGCAGGAGCACGTTCCCCAACCACACAGCGTGGCTCCCTGCAACCCGTGGAAGCCATTATCATGAAAATACTTCTCTGGGAATGCCTGAAGGGAAGATGGTGCCAACCTCATACCATGCTGTCCTCCTCCCATGGCTGGCAAGAGGGTCACAATCTCTCCCCACAACTCATCTTGCATAAGTGAGGACTCAATTCAGCCCTCAGTTTTTTAGACAGCAAACTGAGCTGAAACACCATTCATTGCAAAAGGCAACTTGCCCTAATCACTTCCAAGCAGGAATGTGTGTAGGCAGGTGTGTGAGGTAAAATCAGCCATAGAATTACAGAATCAGTTAGGTTGGAAAAACCTCTGGCATCACAAAGTCCAATCTTTGAACACCACCATGTCAACTAGACCATGGCATGAAGTCCTGTCACTTGTTGCCTAGGAGAAGAGGCCAACCCCCATGAGGCTGTACCCTCCATTCAGGCAATTGTACAGGAGAACAAGAAGGTCCCTCTGAGCCTCCTTTTCTCCAGGCTAAATAATCTCAGCTCCATCAGCTATTCCTCGTAGGATTTAACTCTCCAGACCCTTCACCAGCTCCAGCACCTTAATACCTCCCTTGTAGTGAGGGGTCCAGAACTGGACACTGCACTTGAGGACTTCATCACTGCCCTGGTCCTGCTGGCCACACTATTGCTGATACAAGCCAGGATGCCATCGGCCTTCTTGGCCACTGGGCACAGCTGGCTCATGTTCAGATGGCTGTTGATCAGGATCTCCAGGTCATTTTCCATGGGGCCTCCTTCCCACCTCTCCTCCTCTCAGCCTGTAGCACTGCCCAGGGTTGTTGTGGATGAAATCTAGGACCCAGAACTTGAGTCCTGTTGAAGCTCAATCAACACATCTCTTAAAACCAAGGGTGCAATTAAGGGGAAATTCCCAAATGGCTCAGCCCACAACGTTGCACAAGAAATGCAATGGAAATAGAGCACTGTATTTCTTCTCCAATTGCTTCCTGTTTACATAGCCCAGCAGTGAATAGACCCTATAAAGACAAATCCCGTAATTGCTGAGAATGACCTTTCTTTGCAGGCCTGATTAACCCGGGGAGCGTAAGAGCTCCCCAGGTTAATCAGGCCTGCAAAGAAAGGCCCCGACCATGCTTCATAGGCTGATCTCTTCTTCTCTTTCTAATTGTCTCCATCCTGGACTCAAAGGAAGAGGTTAAAAAATACCTAGCCCTTTTCTACCGACCAGTAAGCAAATTTGGGTTTAGCCACCTTCACACTTTGGAGCCATAAGGAGTGATCTAGAAAGATTAGACAGAATACAGAAAACTCCTTTTAGCCTTACAGGAAATGACAGCTTGAAGTTCTTTGCAAATAAGCTAATTTTTTAAGCCTCTGAGATGCTGACCAGGCTTTAGTGATTTTTTTTTCCCCTGGACTCATTCTCCAGTCTTCCTGCTTATTTCCCTGCTATTTTAACTGCCTAAACTACACTGAATTGAACTAAATCTAATATAGAATTATGTAATCATTCTAACAACTGAAAAGTACAGGGCTAGCTGATTCATTCATTATGATCTTCTAAAATGACTTCAAAATTTGCCTTCTGTGAAGACTGTGACTGAGCCTAAAAACATTGCAAACCTGTGATTTTTCTCTCCCCACATAGACACTGAAGTGCAGAGAACAGATGGATCTCTGCACAGTTCTGCAAGCATGGGAATGGGGAAAGAGCATGCAGTGTCTACATGAGTTTGCAGTTTGGGCTGTCCATCATTCTTCTGCTGTAGTAAGGAACAGTATAATACCTCTGATAAGTAGTAAGGATCAGCATTATTGTCATTCTGTATCCAACACTCTAGTCTAGTCTCACCAACCTGTGCAGGTTCCTGCATCACCTTTTGTTACTGAGGAATAGCTTATGTAGATGCTAAGATACTATTTTATCACCTTCTGAAAGCTCACCATTTAAACACAGAGTCTGTCTCCATAGTTAACTCCAATATGAAGTCCTGTGCAGAGCATCCAGGTTCCCACACATCACACACTGAAATTTCAATGCTCTCAGGAATCTGGTTATCTGATTTTGCCTTACTTGATCTGTTGGAAAATTGGCAAAACACTACTGTGCCTGTATTTGGTCTGCTATGTCTGTTGTACAGTAGGACAGTTATTAAGGTCCCACAGATGGAGAGCAAAAAGATGAAATGCTAAGTAAGAGAAGAGAGCCTTGGTGTCTCAAGCAAAATTATTTCATAATTATGAGATTAACTGTTAGTAGAAAAAATTATGACTCTAGAGAATAACCTAAAGACAACAATGATCTTTCTCTAGAGTACTTTTTTCTGCAAGGTAAGAACATTGCATCTCAGTAACACCTGTGGGTTTTTTTCCTAAACATTTGTGCTTTTTGATTCTGGAAGTCTGTATTTGATACTTTATTTCCCACTTACATGACTTAAAACTTGATTCTGACTTATGAATCTATTTGCAGAAGATGATAAATTTATAATGCTGAAAACTCTGCTAACATATTCCAGACCACATTGCTAAAATGGCAGAAGTTTGAGAATTAGGTCTTCTAAATTAACCTCTCATCAGACTTAGGAATGTTACCCAAGTAATAAAAGAAATGTACTGTACATAACCAAAGAAGTCACAGAACAGAATTATATACAGAAGAACAGTATCAGCATTGTTCTATATTTCACTTAGAAAAAGTAACTCTAAAAGGTTTTAAACCTTCTCTGAATTCAATGAAATGAACTTACATGAATTTAAAAATGTACAACATGTTGGAATTTTACACCTAGTTCACGTTCACTATAAGAAATTAGTAAGAATCTAAATCAAAGATTTTCAATATTCAAAAACTCTAATACAGTTGAAACCTGGGCCTGAATCTTTCACTTTGTGCATGCAGATTTGCTGCATCTTCACTCTGAGGTGAACTGGAAGCAACTCCCAGAGTGAAAGAAAGGGTACCATCTCATGCAGGACCTCAGTGGAGGTGGGTACCAAGTAAAAACTAATGATGTAAAACACGAGAGTACACACCATGCATAGTGAAATGGAAAAGGGTTATCCACATATGCCAGTGACTGCAGGTGCAGTCTTTACAAAACAATGCTCATTACATTTGCTTTTGAGCAGTGCTGTAAAACTGAGACACTGCATGATGCTACTCAAGGATGCCACTATTTTCTGCTCAAGGTTGATAAAACAATGTCTGACATTAGTGTGGCTGCAGCCTACAGGACAACACACAAACCTTTGGTGAGGAGTCCAAATATAGTTCTTTGTCGAACCTGGGTCAGAAACAGGATTACCATCTAAATGCATTTCATGTCTACTGGGATAAGCTATGTCCCTAAAAAGTTACCTAACAGCACAACAGACTCCTGTCTCTCCAAAGCTCTTGACATTGCAGAAGTGTTTATTGCTTCTGCTTACAAGCCAAGGATCAAAGATATTTTGAACAGATAATAACACGAAAAAGCAAGATGCAAGCCATGGAAGTCTTATGGACAGAACACTGACACCAGAAACCAAAGACTACAGCTTTGGTTAGATGGGTTTCTTCATACATGCTTAATCACTGAATTTAACCAGTGAAAGGGCTGTGTAGCCTTTCACGAACTAATAAGCAGCCATGAAAAATTTAGATGAGTACTAATTATGGTGCATTTATGGAAAAGCATAGAATCACAGCAGAGACCTGAAAGATCATCTCTTTCCAACCTCCTTGCTGTGGACAGGGACATGTTCCACCAGATTGCGTTACTCAAAGCCCCCTCCAACCCGGCCTTGAACGCTTCCAGGGATGGAGCATCCACAGCTTCTCTGGGTGATTTGTTCCAGTGCCTCATCACGCCCACAGTAAAGAATTTCTTCCTTATATCCCATCTAAATCTACACTCAGCTTAAAGCCATTACCCCTTGTCCTACCACTGTATGACTTTATAAACTGTCCCTCTCCAGCTCTCTCATAGCTCCCTTTGGGTACTGGAAAGCTGCTCTAAGGTCTCCCCAGAACCTCCTCTTCTCCAAGATGAACAAAGCAAACTCTCTCAACCTGCTTTCACAGGAGAGATGTTCCAGTCCTCTGATCATCTTCATGGCCTCATTTGGACTCACTCCAACAGGTCCACGTCATGTACCCCAATCAGCACTCCCACTTGGTAATTTGTCATAATTGAACAAAATCTGTCATGTGCAAGTACCTGCAATATGCCTGCAATACATCCGTAGGGTATCAACATCCTCACTGCTTAAGACTCAAGCAGATTTAAATAAACACTGAGACGGATACTGATAAACCAGTCAAATAAACAAATTCCAGGATCTGCACACTTTACCTCAAGTTATTAAACAATGAAGGCTGAGCCAAAGAAGGTCAGCAGACATGTAGTGCCACCATACACTAAAGAAAACAAGACCGAAAAGCTTGACAGAATATTTAGGAAAGTCACATATGGATAATCTCTGTATGAGAAACAAGTATTTATATGGCCTCGAGGTTCTTTGAGTCTTTTATGGTTCCTCATGATATAGAAACACTTTTCCTGTGGCATTAGTGGAAGTTTTGCCTGGGTTTGCTTCCTGAAACACAACAGCAAAAACGTAGTAGCCAAATGTAAAAACTTACAAACTGCTTTTGTACTTTTCTGGTATCAGTCACAAAAGATGCCCCCTGGCAAATGAAAGTACTCTCATTGTGTGGCTACAGTTACACAATTCTGAGTAAACCAGAAAACCATCAATAGTCCTTACAAAACTCTGATTCTATTTTGTTAAAATAAGGTGTACACGTAATGTGCATTTAGTTTAAAATCTGCCTTAAAAGATCAAAATACCTGAATCCTGGAGTACCACCAAATCCTACCTAGATTACTTTTTAATCACTGCAAATCAGGATAGAAATCGCCAGCTAGTAGAAGGCAGATTAAATGCTAATGTAGTCCAGAAACTTTGAAACTTAGAACTGAATTAGTTTTAGAGAAGCACTTTTAAGCCTAAAGAAAAGATGTTCAACTAACACAGAAAAAAGTGGTGGTTGATACTTATTCTGTTGTGCAGGATGTTTCTCCCAGGGAATCAGAAGAGGGCTGAAAGCATCTTGTGCTAGGCTGCACTTCAGTGAACAAGGTCATATGGTCCATTGGGCAGCTTCTCAGATCTCCTTGGCTGGTACAATATTTTATGCCTCATTTGAACCAAACCAAATCTTTTTCTTTCTCTCTCCATCAACCTTCCACCTAATGCCTCCACCTGGCAGACACATACAGGCACCATTTTCAAAATCACCCAGTGATGCTGCTTACAATGACAGCATCAGGCTCCTTTCTACAGAAGGCTTTAAATTTTAGTCCAAATACAGACATGAAGTCTATGTTGGTCAACAGCAGCAGAACGAAAGAAATGAATACTTTCAAGTATCTGGGAAATGCAAGTACTCTTTCAGAGAGCTGCCAATCTGAAGCTTTAAAAAGTATCAACATATAATGTTGGCCAGTAAGTAGTACTGGATTAAACAGGAATGCTACAGGTCTATTAAAATCATTAAAATTAACAACTTGGACTAAATAATCTCTGCATTAAGATGTTTCAACATGTAAAATAAACAGCTCAAAAATCTGATCTAACTATCCATATAACTAATATATGGATATTTCCTTGAGTCTGTCTGCAGCCTAAAGCACCTTCCAGAGGTACAAACCTCTTTCTTTATTTACAGAAAAAGCCAAGTGGCCAACTTTGGGCTGGGGAAGGCATATGGCACAAAGCTGAAGGGTCAGCAGTTTAGAGGCCAACCAGGGTGGGAGCAGGCTTAGAGTTTACAGCCTGCTGGGAACTCTGGTAAGGCAACAAAGCCTTCTCTCCAACTCTCTGAAAGAGGGGATTTGAAAGATGGGTGGCAAAGTCCCAGTTTCCATTTTAAACTCCGCACTGAAGCAGCTTTTCATCCCAGAAATTCATCATCCAGCTGCACAAAGGAACATAAAACATTACTGGGAGCAGGTGCTGCAGTTTAGAGGTGGAGAAGAGTTCATCTGTTCCAGCAGCACTGCTCACCATGTCCTGTGAGAGTGTGTCATGTCGAAGAAAAAGCTTACTGCTCACCTTAGGCAATAGAAATGAAGAAATATTTCAGTAGAACAGACCTCACCAGAATACACACTACCACTAACTGATAAAGATAAGGCATCTTTCTTAAAACTCTCATATTATTGTCTGTTCTGGAACTGTTCATTGGCTTCTGTTCACTTGCGAAAAATAAATCTAAATGTATGACTTACAAATAGGTCATGCCAGATGCTCTTTGCCAGTAAGTATAACACAAATTCAGAGGAAGCTGGGATAGAGAAGATGGGCTAATTTAACGTAAAACAAAAGCTCTGCTCGTCATTTAGTTCTCACTGTATGGGTTCGAGGTGCCAGGCACTGCTTTTGAGACTCAGTAAGAACAAGTGGCTTTCAGAAAAATTTGGACAATTTTATTCCCTTTTTCAAAAACTTCTTCTGCTTTATTGCCCCACAGAATGATATCAATGCAGGTGTTGCAAAGCTTATTCCCGCTCCAGTGTAGTCTGGGTAAGTCCATGGCAGATGGTAGGGCTGCATTTCTACCACTGGAGCAGTGGATTTCAGGTGTACTGCATGCCTCTCCAAGTGAAAGCAGACTGTAGCCTGCATTCTGCTGTCAAAGGGATTGAGAAAAATGCATTAACAAGTGTACAAAAGTATGTGTACAAGCACACATCGTCCTGATACTGTTTGAATATAGAGTTGCTCCATTATGTATTCGGAATCAATGACAAAAATGTAAATCCTAAAGTGAGTAAAGCTGGGCACAAGTCCTTAGCATTGCCACTGAAATGCCTGGGGGGCTTTCAAAATTTGATTCAAGAAGCTGACAGTCATTTCCACTATGAAGAAACAGCTAACAGAAGATAGCAGAGAAGCTGCATGTTTAACTCCCTCCAGCACTTACAAAAGTCACAATCAAAAATGTCAAGATTTTTCTGAAGTTTCTGTTTGCAAATGCTAAATATCACTGATCTCACTGAATCTGGCATACTGAAACCTGCAATAAGAAATCCTATAAATACTGTATAACTTGAGAAAAACAATCATGCCTAAGAAGAATCAAAAAGGCAGCCCTTTCCAGGCTAAAGTTACTCAAAGTGTTCCGGCACTCAGAAGCCTGGCTCTGTTCAGCTGCTGATGTGCAGAACCAGCACAGAGAGGCTGCAGTTTCAACACAGGGAGGGTTTCGAAGGCACCATCAAAGCTGGATTCCTCTTGGTGGTGTTGTCTGTCTGCACCTAGGCTGGCACAAAAGTGGTGAGCAGGAAGGAGAAGGCAGAGAGGCAAACAGCATGTTTTGTCTACAGCAATGCTGCTGCAAGGTGATGCTGTGTGGTATGATCTCATGGGAATGCGTACATAATGCTCTTTGAACCACGAGGAAGAAGCTGCTAATTAGTTCCCTGGTAATTGGCCATGCAGTGTCCTTGCTTGAGGACTACTGTGAATACACTGGACATTATCTGATTAAAACAAGGAAAAGGAGCATCATGTGATGGCAACTTTAATGAGATGGGCTTCAAACTAGACCTGAACAAGCTAGACAAGAAAAATAAATGGTGGCTTATTTAGAAGCCATTGAGAAGACAAGATAGTAGCAATCATCTGTGGTACTCATACAAAAAGTTTAGGAGCCTGGGATTTAAAGGGAAAGAACTTGAAGACATCATCTTTGCATACCCGACCTTCAAATATCTTGGGATGATCATTTAGGATCACTGGTATTTGAAAAGACATATGAGAAATGAGCTGTCCCTCCAGAAGTATATGAACATTGCATAGCAAGAACAGGCATTCTTTGAAGTGGCAAGAGACATGGACACTTAGTGGCTCTGGGTGAGAGATCAAAGTGGGAAAGCACACTGGGCTGTGAGGATGCAGGGCTGCTGCAGCACAGCTGGTGAAGAGCAGCCAGACAAAGCCCTTCCAGGAGCAACCTACATCCCAGGGTGGGTGGTAAGCAGGGCCTCTGATCATCCATACTTCTAGAAAAGCAGCACAGCGAAGACCCAGAAGCTCTGCCGAGGTTCTCAGCCATACCTGTATACAGCTCCCACTCAGAAAGTGCTTTCAGACACAGGCTGCCCATGTTAGTCTTCTGAAAGTGAAAACACAAAGCTGTCTACTGGCCATTCACTGAAGAGTTGGACTTCATGACTCTTGTGGGTCCACTCCAGCTCAGAATATTCTGTGATTCTGAATTTAAATTCATTGTCCAAAACAGTTCGGGGGAGCAGGGCCTGAAGAGACAGCAAGACCAAACACATGTGGTAGTGTGAAATGCCAGGCAGTGATGCTGGGGATGGCTCTGCTCAAGAGCAGAGTGTCCCTGCTCTCCTTCCCATGCCAGGGGTCTTCAGACTCCTGTATTTCGTTGCTGTTATTCACTTGCAGGTGAATGATATTAACGTTTGTATCCAAATGTAAATACCGCCCACCGGAGCCAAACACAAACACGCTGATTATACAGCGTCTGGGGCACAGCCCTGGTAACAGAGATAAAAATCAACACATCCAGGGAACAAGAAAGAAAAGGCAGTACAGGAGTGAGTCAGCAAATGTAAGCAGTATGTTAGTCAGGCAAGCATTTCTGAATGCACCACGAGGCTGCTCACACCGCAGACAAAGTCACAGCCCCAAAAACCTGGATGATCATCCTGGTGTGAGGGCCCCCCCCTTTTGCAGCGGGACCTCTAAATTTTCATACTGCTTTGGGGAAGGCTTTAATGTAGATTTTTTCCACTGCCCCCACCCTCCCCCCATCCTTAAGCCTGAGAAAGGAAAAAATCTGTGCCATGTTTAGAGAGACAGAGATGTGAGCACGGAAGTCTGGTAAAGCAGAGGCTGGCAGTGCTGCTGTGTCAGGCGTCACGATAAAGGCTGCAGGTTTCCAGGATTAGCTTGGTCACTCTGCAAGCCATGAAATGCTCCACCGAGCCTGTTTAGTCTGTGGTTTGGCTCTTTCTCCTGCCAGCCTGCTTTTTCTGCAAAAGAAATGGCTGAGTGCCTCAGAGCACTGACTTGACATGGCCCCATCAACGCCGAACCTGTGCAACAGCCATGGGGAGTGAGGCTGCACCGCTCCTCTCTGGGGCCACACAGAGCACAACCCACTGCACCGAGTCAAAGGGACACTGCTGCAGAAAGCACTGAGGGGGAAGAAAAGGCAAGGCACAAAGCCAGGAAGTTTTACAGAAGTCACTGGATTTCACGTCACCAGCAAACTTACTTGGAGTTTTTCTGATCTAAATCCTGTTGTTCCAGCACTTTGAAATGCAGACTCTAATTAACTCACATGCTTATATCCTCTGGCGCCTGAAGCATACTTGCTTTTGTAAATGATATTTATAAAGCAAGAGCTATTTAATACCTGCTTAACATATATCCATAACCTTCACAATGTCTCCTATGAGTCAACACAGCCTGACTTGAAATGACATCTTTCCTCTTTCTGTTCTGTAAGGCTTTCTGCAGTGTACAGCCACTATCCCAGAGCACAGCAGAAGGCAGCCTAAGCCATTGCTCATATTAACTCATTCAACACTGGGGAGTTTTATTCTGGAAAAAGAGCACTTGCACAGAGAGGACTGCATCTAAGCCCATCTCTGAGAAACAGGACCTTTTCAGTTTAGTCTTTATGCTTACTAGTGATCTCCCACACATAGCCATTTACTCCACAGCTAGATCCTGCATTTAAAACTCCTCATCAGTATCTCTGCAGGAAGCCTGTGGGATGGTGGCTTAGTCCAACCCCAGCACTCAGATTTCTGTCTGCACCAAAGCTACAGGTAATGGTAGAGCCATCTCATTACTCATCCACAAAAATTTACATCCTCTTCCCATTCCCATCACAGATATGTCTCCCACTGACTTGGATGAATCTCAGGCCCCAATTTTAATAATGAAGGTCATTGACAGTCTCTAGTTCTCCAGACAGGTGCCTTACCCACTCTTCGAATGAAGCAGGTCAAGCAGGATAGTCTAGGGACCACACCACATGACATTTTCACAGCAGACCGTGGGATCCAGTTAGAGAGGGATGTTTGTTCATAACTTATGAGTGTTTATCTACTCCCAGCCCTAACAGAACAGCTCAGACTGCAAGGGTGCAACATTTTGGACACACGAGCACCTGGGTATAGATGCCATCGTGGGTACTATTTAGGACACATCACCTCCATGCCGTGCCTTCTCCAGGACTGCTTTCAGGACAGCTACACAGGCAGCCTCCAGGCAAGGCAGCTGGAGCAGTGTCATAGTTTGTCTGCTGGTCCCTTCCACCATGCCACAGGAGTTCAGAGTCCCAGGAGGAGTCATGAAAGGCAACTCAGTTTACCCAGATGTGGCAGAGCTTCCACGTGTGCAGCATGGGGCCAAAGTTCAGGCCTGGGAAGTTCCTCTAGTGCCAGCAAACCCAAGGCAACCCATCCTGATATCATCCCCTTGTGCAACGTGGCTGACAAGGAGGTTGTCCCTGTTGCCTCACAGACTGGCTGACATTCAAGAGAGAGCATTTGATCCAGCAGCCAGGAAAAATGCATGATGGTACTGATTTTATGTCTATACTTTCTTTTAATGTCACATAGGACTTGGGAGCTAAGAAGAGAGACCTCAGCTGAAAGTCGGTGGAAATGGTCATTCTCATCTGGGAAGACTTCCAGCTGCAATGGCTTCAGGCAGCTCTCAGAGCAGCTCTTGTGGCTGTGCGGATCCACCACTTTCAAGGCATCCTTCCTGTTCTTAGAAATGCTGCATTATAGAGCTTTGTGTCATTAAAGCATCTGACTGGCCAAGAATGTGACTGCGGGATTCTGTCTTGATCTTAGCAAAGAGAAAAAGGATCCTTAAAATACCATAAACTCTTCCTGGTAATACAGTGAACACTAGAGTCCTCTTTCAACATGTACAGCTATTTCACAATAACAAGAACTACCTGAAACTCCATTAAGTCAAGATTCATTCTTGAAAATATAAACAAGGCAAGTGGGTTAAAGATGTCCGAAGCCAAATTCGTATCCGCTGTAAACAGATATAACACTATCTAGTTTAATGGAAAGGAGTCTAACTGTCTGCCAGCAATAAATATGGATCATAACTAAGGTCATCAGGACACAACCTATGAAGACAAAATGCTGGACCACAATCATAAAAGCATAGGCAAGATGCCTGTGGTCTGTCGAAAATCTCCCTCAATCCTCTATGTCATTTTACTGGAAGCAATGAAAACTTCTCACAGCACTTGCAATAGTCCATTGAGATACAGCAAAGGACCACCCTCAGTATCTTACACACTTAGCATGCCTACCCTGGAGCCACCAGCATTCATTAGGGAAGATGCTCCATGGCAGCCCAACAGCTGAAGTAACAAGGACTGCTAAGCTAAGAACATTTGGAAAGCCGAAGGTCAAAATCTGCAATTTCTCAACTTTAATGCCGATACATGACAGATGCTAATAGATCCTGTTTTGTTACCCTCGTCCAATTTTCTTCTCCATCAAGGGCATGCCACTATAGAAAGCAGAGGAAGGAGCACTGCCGGTTCACCCCACGATAAAAAGCTGTGGAAGCCCTTGCAGTTATGATTTGTCTCTAATCTCTAGATTGCCCACATCATAGCCTGGTGTGTTTTTTTCTAAATGTAGGCACAACTTCTTTTCTCTTAATTTTCTCCTAACATCTTTTCCAAATATTCCATTTACAGTAATGACCATTTCAAAATATGTGAACTGTCATAATTGTTTTACATACCAGATGCTACATTACATTTAGCCAACACACATAAATTTAGGAACTAAATATTTTACACTGAAGCCAACCGCTGTTGTACTGTGGACTTTATCTAGTATTTTTCCACTCAGTAGCTGGGAAGTGGATTTTAAAAGAGATGGCCCCTTTATATCAGTTTATGATGGGGCTGTAGGAAGGTAAATCAAGCACCCTTTGGTTATTATTGCTGTATTCCAGAAACCAAGGACCAAGTGATTTTTTCAGAAGACGGCAGTGGGACTACCCTGATGCAGTGCTTTTTCTGTTCAGCCAGAGACAGCTCAAGGCCAGGCTTGTGCTGCCCAGCTCCACCAGCCCAACACTAAAATACGTGCCAGCTGTTTCCCACCACAAAGGGTATTCTATAGAAACATCCAGGGCTTCCCCAGCCACCTGTGCTGCTGATTTGACTGTTCCAAAGGGGGAAAAGCTATACAGAAAATGAAAGAGGAATGGGAAAAGATGATAGAAAGTAAAAACCAAATCGGCACCTGAAAAGAGAAGAAAATGCATTATGGGGGAGAAGAAGGAAGAAGGATCAGGAGAAATAACTGTAGTCTAGTTTGCTCCCTGAGTTTGCTCCTCTACATTCAGTAAGAGAGAGCAGTTTTACAACAAAACTCGTTTCTCTTAGCTGCCCACTTCCTGATGACTCAGACACCTTACACAGCAGGCATCTGTGGTCAGACAAATGCCATCACCAGAGCCTGCAAGGTGCTCCTAGGACCTGACTGAGTGAACAGCAATATAAACTGTCTGTAATCACTAAATAACAGAATCTCAGACATTAAACAAAACATCCTGAGCAGAACCAAAACACATCATATGTGGAAGGATCTGGGAAGTGCATCCACTGTAACTACCATCTTTATGCAGGGGCACCATTACACAAGGACCATCTCTCACAAACATCAGGGGACTGGTTTTCACAATCTTTCTTTCAGCAAACAGTTTTCCTTTATTTCCTAACAAGCGTGAGCATCCTGGGTAAAACAGCCTTGAGACAGTCAGGCTCGAAGTGTTCCAACAGGAATAGCTGGTGTTGATTTTATCTTTTGAGCAAAATTTTGAAATTTGTCCATGATCTAAGCACTGATATAGAAGAGGAGCTCCTGGAAAAAGCCGGAAAGCTTATCTGAATCTCTTAAAAACTAAAAATATGCATTTGAGTCATGGTATCAGAAGTTAGTGAACAAGGACACTGAGGATTCCTTTCAGTGCCATAACATTACTTTTCTTCATGGTCTTTGGCTGTTTGGAGCTATTCTCTCTCTCCAGTGGAACAGACACAAAACTCCCCACTGGGTCACAGAGGTGGTGCCAATGTAGCTGGACAGATCTGGCTGTCATGGTCCAAGCAGTAATTCACCTAAACTTTTGAAAAATATTGAGTTTTGTCTGCTTGGGGTATTAGTCTTAAACTAAACCCCAATTTAGGGGCAAGACAAGAGTTTTTCATTGTATCCATGGGCAGCGCCTTGCCCAGAAGGAACCTTACCTAGCATGAGACTCCCAAACAAGATTTAAAAATAATGTATTTAACTCCAAAGTATTTACAGAGTTCTAAAACAACAAACAATGGCGTAACAAACTAATCTGATCATCTGTGTACACTGCCACTGCAAGAGGCAATGTCACTTCAAAACAGTTGTCATGTAACCAAAAATAGTATTTTCTTTATCAGGCATGTGATCAAAAAAGGGTATTTAAGCACACAGGAGCAGTCAGGTCAGATCAAAGGTTGAATTAGGCAGTATCTCATTTCAGACAGTGCCAACAGCAATATTTTAAGAAAAACTATAATGGGGAAATGCCCTCACAAAATAACATAAAGGCAACATTACGCATCCTGAAATACTTCTATCTGCTAAACAACCTGTTTCATCTTGAGTCTGAAATGAATGCTGCACACTCTCATCCGCAGTTCCACTTAGCACATCTTCACAGCTTCTGCTTTTACCCAGGAAAGGCAGTGAGATCACCCACAGGTTTGACTGGGTTTAGGTTGGACACCCATGTCCATGGAAGATGCCATGCACATGGAACAGGATGGATCCTTGTCCACAGCCAGGACCAGGGCCAGGGTGAAATAGGGTCCAGGGCAGCCAACAGCCCCAGAGATACTGTGCCAGCAGAACAAAAGTCTTTGTGAAAGTTGAGGTAGACAAGAACATGTAGACATTCATGTGGTGCACAAAACAGCTTGGAGTTTGCTGCTTGACTGTCAAGCCCAGGCGAGTGAGGAAACAAGAAGATATTGAAATGTACGGTGTCTACATAATTTCCTGCTAATAACTAACATTTCTTTTGCTTGTGACCTGCAAAGACATGGAAAGGAGTTGGACAGCCAGATCTTCCAGGGAGAACAAAAAGGAAGAAAAGCCACGGCTTTCAGCTGCCTGGAGATGATGTATGTCGGCAACAACAAAATTCCCATTAATGTTTACAGAGGACCTGCATTCAGAAGAATCACATCAGGGGACCTAGAGGGTAAATGCCCAATTAAAGCTAAAAGGAAAATTACATAAGGAAAAAGACAGACTTCGTAAACGTTTGTTAATAAACCCACTATCTGAATGGCACAGTGCAGCAACTTTGGTATCCCATTTTTGTTTATACTTAGGGGATTTTACTGCTATCTTAATTAGCTCTTAATGGCTCTAAATAAATTTAAAAAAAAAAAAAAGAAAAGAAAAAAGAAAACTGAAACCCAGGAAATTTTATTAGTCAAAAGATAAGACTCCTCTTTTTTCAAAAATTAACTTGGCCCATTGTTTCTTCCCCTTAAAACATTAATTGGTACTCCCCGGGATTGCTCTTTCCAGGTGTATTTATTCTACTGATGGCTCAAGACATACAGAGCAGACATTTGGCCTTAATAACATTTTTGACTGAGCTTAAGTTTCATGTCCAGGGGTAACTGAGGCCATCAGATATCAAAATCAACACATTCAATCTGACGAGCTCACAACCTGGATGATGTCCAACTCATCTTTACTCAGTTTGCAGACTTCACATACTGAAACTAATTACCAACAAATTTTTAAAAATCTATTTAAAAGTTATTATCAGATGTTGAATAGTTTAAAGTTTTATTGGGCTATTTGAAGGACAGTTCCTTTCATAAATTTGCAATTAAAAATGGTCTGGACTTTTGCAGTTTAATCCCATGATACAAACACTGAACTGTCTTGCCTCTAATAATACAGCAGCTCTTCTCAGTCCTCGGTTACCACAATCAAGGAGACAATCTTTGCCCCACATCCTTGGCAAGAATAAAGTATTCTTCACTGCTAGTACAAGTGTAAAGCTGCATAGTAATAGTGTAAGACCATTATGTTTTCTGTACTGTATTGCTGTAGTTATATACAGGTCTTAACACCTCAGGATCACCTTTGTGACATGGCAGAAAACCAACTTTGAATATCCCCAGAAAGGAATTGTTCCCTATTTTGCAGCAGAGGAACTGAAGCACAAAGAGAAATTTTCAGAGATGACACAGGTCCTTGATTTTCATTGAGATGATGGAACTCAGCCACCTGAGTGATGTCCAACTTCTAAAAAGTGGCTATGGCTGCCGTCAGTTGGAAGTCAGGCTCCCCACACCCTCAGAGATATCATTCACCTGCATGTCATGCACTGCATAAACTATTGCCTGTGCTCTGCAAGGTCCCAACTCCCCTGACATGAGGTAAACCACTCCCCTGCATCTCCCCCTCTTCTTCCCCACTCTGAATACCAGCTCTTCCCACAGGAGGTCAAGGACTGCTCAGCAGATGCAAGCTCTGCCCATCATTTCATGCCATGTCTGCTCTGTGGGACCTGGGCCCCTCCTCTAGGCAAACTGAGGTCATGTTGCTTTTGGAGTCCTTCCACCTTGCTCCTAGTATGTAAATAAAATTCATGGCAAAAAAAGTTTGTGTCCTCACAAAGTCAACAAGACTTGCAACTGAGAGTTTGCAACAGAGCACAGAGTACAAGGCACACCGTGAAGGGCAGTATCAGGTACCATTGCTACCTTGGCTCCGAAAGCAACCACAATATTTGCAAATCTTGTGATTTGCACAATTGTATCAAACTGATACAATTTTCTCCTCCTATTAGCCTTGGTGCAGCCACAGCCTCGCTGTTTCCTGTTCTGCTGGCAGCTCGTGAACCTGAGTGTCCCTGCAGAGCTCCCCACAGGGCTGCACCAGCCTTCTCCAGTGAACCCAAGGATGCTCCAGGAGATGGGATGCTGGGATGCAGACAGGAACAGCACGGCCTGTAGTAGCAGCAGTCTGGGACACTTTGGTCAATGATGGGGCAGCACAGTAGAAGACAAAACCTTACCACTCCACCCCAGGGCAAGGCTCAAGTGGACTGTCCAAACTGCTGGCAAGAAAAAAATTTACTGGGTAGCACTACACAGGTGATGTAGTTACACAAACATCCCACATGTTGATACAGCCTAAGCCAGTGAAAAAATTATTTTATATTTCAGACTATGCTAATTTACAGTTAAAAATACTGTTTTAATCTCTGCTCTTTTCCATTAAAAGAAAAAGCACCTAAATTCTGAACAAAGCTTCCCAAAAAGTGTTTTGGAACGTCCACCTTCTTCAATGTCATATTCATTTCTGAAAATGATGGCAAGTTCTTAAATTACTCCTTGTTCCACTCCCATGAGTTTATTATTCCCAGAAGTGCATGGTGTTTCACTAAGTGGAAGAGGAGCCTTCACTCTCAAGAGGTTTAAAATCATGGAAGCAACATGATGACAAATGTGTTCACACTCTAGGGACAGAGTAAACAAAAGGCCAATGCCTACATTTCAGTGGTAGGCTGAATCAGGAAAACACTGATGTATTTGTCTTCAGGATGACATTTTGGTGTCCACCATATTTTTTGAATTCTTTTTTCCTTAGCCCACACAGACACAAAACACCTGAACTCTGAAAGGACATCTGCTGTTATTCCTCACAGATTCCATCCCTCTATTTTCAAAGAGCCAAAACATTGTGTTACTCCAAAACATCAGTCTTTGGCTCAGCAAGACCTGCAGGATGAAAGAAAGACAAAGAAGTGGGATCCTCTAATCTCTGCCATGCACTGAAGCCCTGTCAGCTTTATGGTCAGTTTGCACAAGAGAGCAGGAAAAATCTCTGGTGAACGACACGTGGAGGAGGTAGGCTAAATCTTTGGGCCAATTGAATTCTGCTCAAGTAAAACCATCTCCCTGTTGAAAAGAACCAATTCACATCTCTCCTCTGAGTCCTTGCTGCAGCACAGAGGAAAGTACAGGGTGACTGCAGCGTCCCTCTCTACATCCTTCACTTGGCATCCAGCAAGAGCTCGGGGTGGAGGAGGGGGAAGTGATTTACATCAGTTTTTGGCTGCTATGCACATATGCCTGGAGAGATATGCTCACAGCCTCTCACTCTTGATTTCTGCATGAGGTAAGAGCAGCTTAAGTGGATGAGGAGAGCTTGTTCTGCATTTAGGAAACAAACCTGTCTAGGACGATGGTGCTTGTGTGAATTATTAAAACGCAAGTGCGCTTACTAATCCAAATTAGCTGACCCTCTGCCCTTCCGCATTTATCTCTAGTTTTGACTTGAAAGAAAATCACACCAAAGGATAAATTTCTCCCAGCACTGGCTCCATTTTCTGCCTCTGCCACATAAAAGTTTTGGTAACAAAAGGTTAAAAATAAACCTAAAAATAACTTCCTGCACAGATGTTTTCTTTCAAATACACAAACATTTATCCTCATCTAAGGTCCACTAAGTTGATTTCAGAATCAAGTTTGAGTGGTCAAATCCCCTTAAAACCAAAAAATTCCCAGCAGTCCTTATGCTGTCCTTCTCTCTTTACTGAATCATTACTTCAGTTCATGATAACAAAAAACCAGCCAGTTTCTGCAGCAGACCCCAACAGCATCTTTAGGGAATACCCAGTTCCACTTTCATCCTGCTTGTCCTCCTCCCAGCACTACCTGTGAGCATGCTGCTGCCTGCCAAGGGTTAAACCTTGGCTTTTTATGAAGAGAAATAGGAGGGGAATGAGAGAGAGAGGACTGAGGAGAGCCTGCCCAGGGCAGCAGCTGGCAGGAGGACATGAGGCTGGGGCAGGGATGTCCGGAGCGCTGCAGCAGCCGGCGGAGCAGCAGAGGAAAAGTTTCTGTGATTTTAGGCAAGCCCTGGTGTGACGTCAGCTCTCCCAGATAATCTCGGTGCAGTCAGCACAGGCCTCCTGCCTCCCCATTGGTGAGCCCCTCGTCAGCAGACATCTGAAGATAATTATTATTGGCCAGACAATTATAACAGGAACGACTGTCACTTCGTGCTGATGCCTGAACCTGGTGCTCTGCAGCACGATGGAGAAGGACTCCGGCAGTCACCACTCCATCCAGGCATTTCTGTCACTCTGCCTTTCCTGAGCACCAGCCAGTTTTTGCTGCCTCACTGGCTGCAGCTGGGAATCAGGATCTCAGTGCTACAATACTTTTTGCTGCATGTCTGACAGACCCCAGAATTTTCTCCAAAAATATTAATACACTTACCCGTAAGAAATAAAGGACTAGAGCTGCATTAACTCTCATGCAGCAGTTTAAAAAAAAAAACAAAAAAAGCCCCAAAAAAACCACCAACTCCTCTGCAGACTATTTACTTCACACCACTTCCCTCTTTGAAGAAGTTTGGGAGGAGGTGCTGAGAGAGTTTGATTAGAGAAATCATTTGAACAATTATTTTAATGAACATTTGACTTAATCCTGAAGATACTGAAATCACACCTCTCATGGTTTGAGCACAACATGACAGTATCTTAAAGTGATACTGTATTTTATATTCAAAGCTACTTGATGAGACTATACTCAAACATGTATCAAAAACAGCTTTCCCACAAAATAAAATGTAAGGAGTTTCTCAACAGTAAATGGACCTGCTGTTCTTTCTTTAACCTCCTGAAATCCTGGTATCGTTAGTTTAGGGAAGGCAACTAATTGGCAGCTCTTACCATCAGAGATGAGGAGGCTGTAGGTCCATCTTTGCAGCCTCCAACCTCACTCTGCCACTCCTGTCTCCCTGTATGAGAACCAGGCAGTCTGGGGGCTATACCATAAAGGCATGTATATTATAAAGCCAGGCATTCAGGGAGGCATGAAACCCGTCAGCTCGTAAGTATCAGGCAAGACTATTCATTTCTCCTCAAAAACAGCATTCTCTTTACAGTACTGCTAGTGCAGGCCCAAGCTTTAAAGAGGTCTGTTTCAGTGCCATGCATGTTGCAGAATGGGGTCCTCCATATAGTGAAGCAGGAACATCTGGAATGAAGCAAGGAGGACCTCATTCCCTGCCATTAGACCAATATGCCCTCATACGGGATTTTCAGGGGCAAATGGCAGTAAGGAAACAAGCCCTAGGACGGGGAAGAAAAGACTGGGTGCCACCTACTGGTGAGGGCAGAGGACATGCACTTGCCCCAGGGAGTGATGGAGCTTGGAGCAGGCTCAAGTGACCAAGGCAAAGAGGGGCAAGCCTTGGCTGAACAGAACCAGACCTTGCACCATGATCCTTCCCGACCAATCATACCAGTACCTAGGGGTGTATGCCACTACCCCTGGGCTTTGCATTCAAGCTTTTCCAGCTTTAGGCTTACACAGTTGTAATTAAAAGGGTTTGATGGCACTTTAACCAGCTCAGAGCTCAGAGGCTATGTAAAAGGATTCACGTCCATCCTTAAACTAGGCTACATCTTCATATGCAACCTAGTTAAACATCTCAAAATCCAAAAGTTAGGGTCAACTCCTTAGAGCCAATTCATGCCCCCTGACATCGAACAATCTTTTTTTTTTTTTGCGTGTGTATGTTGTAAGGTAACAAGGCATAGTTCTGAGATGACGTAAAAAAGCAAATGCCACACCTAAAGAATTCGTTTACCTTCATGTTAGACATTTTAATAGTATTGCACCCTAATTTAAATAACAATTACAGTAAAAAATCCTGCCAGTCTTTCCTTAAGGAAGTCTCCCTAGTCTGTCTTCCTGGTCAAAGAGCAAAGGAACATGTTTATCCTTACATACTACGACTTGACGACCTCATCTTGGATGGTTCTTATGTTAAGGATGTGTACATTAAGGCTGCACCTACAAAGTGCAGGAGTCATATACTGCCATTGATGTCTGCATACACAAACATATTGAGTCATCCTGATAGGAAGTAAAAAAAGCTGCTCTATTTTACCAGTTGAGCTCCCTGCAAAACTCAAACGCTTGAACAGGACCTGTTTCATTAAGCAAGAGCATTTCTCCAAGATGGAAATGCACAATTTGACCTGAAACTCAGAAGAGTCTTCAGCAGCGTTCTCAGGAAAAGCCTGCCACAATAGAGACCTCAGAGGCCTCAGCTCTATTTCCAAAAACATTCCCAGGACACATTCCCCTTCACTTTCATGAGAATCAAAGATACTAATTCATCAGTTCCCTCAGAGAAGGTGAAACTAGATTGAAAAGCATGTGGACACATGTGATCGTGTCTCTTCAGCTTGTACAGCAGCAGGCTAACACTGACGGTCTCCTCCTCCTCTGGAAAGTGGGAGCCTGGTGTTACAGAATCCCAGCTGGCGACCTCTGCAGCACAGGAAACTGCCAGAGAGATTTTAATAACACTGTATTTATGTATTACCTGACATCTTCAAGGCACTCGGCAAACATTACCTAAGTCATTAAAGCACCTCATAAGGGCATTTCAGCATTATTATTCCCCACTGCCCTGCTCTTTCTTTGCTGGGGAAACTGAGGCCTAGGAGAGGTTATGTAATGTTCCCAAGGTCACATCACGAAGCACAGGAGAGTCCAGGAGAAGATGCAGGATGCAGGAGTGCTAGTTGTTAGTTCTTTAAAATAAACTGTATCTCTCCTGGATTATTTGACTATTATATACACTCATGTATCACTCTCTCCATCCTCTTTCACCAGCATGTCCTATTCTGATGCCAATTTTCTTCTGGAACATGGACAGAATGAGAGGCATCCAATATTCCCAGCCCAAGAATACCTATGTGGTCTCCCTTCTCCTGAAACGAGTGACATCAGGCACCCTTCAAGAGGTGATGAGCTCACCTGCAGAACAGAGGGAGACACACATGCACTTAAATGGTCATTTTAATTATACTGCCCTTCAAATTCCCCAGACAAGTCACTAAAGGATTCTAGCAAATCCCTGGCTGAGATCCACCTAGGATCCTGGACCATTCTGCCCTACAAATGTAGACACCAAAGTCTGGGCCCAGATGCAGTCCTCTCCTACCACTGTCACATGAGGGTGGCATGGGGAAGGTCCTCACTCAGGAGCTCAAAGGGGCAGACAGTCCTGCCATGGGAGGGCATGCAGGCAATGTGAAAGTTGGAGGCTAGCTGGGGAGAGAGACCAGAGGATCAGCAGAAAGGGGAAGACTGGGCACTAGGAGAGGGTGATCAGGGACACCGCATCAAGGCAGAGGTGAATGGGGCCAGACTGCGAACACAAGGCCCGTGCAGGTGGACAAAGGCAGGACAAGGAGTGGGGCAAGGTGGGCAAGCGTCATCGAGAGAGGGGTCCCAGCCCCGAGGACAGCTCAGAGGGGCCTGCGGAGGGGACAAGGGCAGCTGGGGCGTTCTCTCCATCCTCGTCTCCCTGCTGCCGGCCAAGGCTCAGGGATGCCTCCGGGGCAGTGCCTGGCAAAGAGCAGCCTCCCAGCACAGCCACTCCCGTTCGGCCCGGCTGTGCGTCCCCTTGCAGGGCCGTCAGGCTCCAGCTCGCCGCCACCCGGGAAGCCTCGACGGGTCCCTGCGCAGCCCCGGTTCCGCCGCGGCTCGGCTCGCCCCGGCTCCCTGGCCGCACGCACACGCCAGGAAAGTTAATAACCGCATGGCTGCAAATGAAGTTTAATACGAGCTGGGGGAGGGGAGGGGGAACGCCAAGGGGCTCCTCGGGGAGCGCAGGCAAACGCGCCACTTGTTTGAACGACGATGGAGCGCGGTAGGGTCTGGCAAGGATGGAGGCAAAGGAGGCCGAGGGCAGAGCCGGGGCACGTGTGCGGCTCTGCGCCGCCGGGCCGGTCGGAGGGCCGGGGCGCGGCGGGAGGGGGCGGCGGTGGGGCTCGGGCCCCACAGCGCACCGCACCGCGCCGGCGG